>JARYHS010013630.1:368071083-368671083 GCA_031002005.1 Vandiemenella viatica
AAATTCCACCCCGAGGGTCGTCGTTCCGAGATCCCTACAACCGACAATCCTCCAAACTCTCCACCAAGGACACTGGGGAATTGCCCGCACCAAATCCCTTGCCAGACGCCATGTATTCTGGATCGGCCTTACCACGGATGTCACGAAGATGGTGCGGCGCTGTACCATCTGTGCCAAACAACTGCCCCGCCCCCCTCAAAAGTTCCTTTCCTGGCCGGCACCGTTCGGTCCCTGGGAACGCATTTCACCTCGACTTCGCTGGCCCATTCCTAGGCCACCAGTGGCTCCTAGTGACGTATGCCTTTTCCCACTTCCCATATGTCGTCCGTTGCTCCACAATCACTACAGAGGTCACCATTTCAGCCCTCACGAGGATCTTTTCCATCGAAGGATTACCATACGCTATCGTCAGACATAACGGACCGAAATTTCGAAGTCGGGAATTCCTATCCTTCTGTACCGCCAACAATATCCAACACCTCCTCACCCCGCCCTTCCACCCCCAATCTAACGGGGAGGCGGAACGGCTAGCAGAACATTCAAAACCCAAATGACCAAATACACAAACTCGAAGAGGCATTGACACTCTTCCTCAGTTCCTATCGAACCACTCCAGTGGGGGCCAAAAAGCCCGGCGGAATTGCTACATGGCCGCCAACCTCGCACTCTCCTCCATCTCCTCTTACCCCCGCCCAAAGTACAGGTACCTTCGGGCCCATTCCGTTTCACCCCGGGCTCCCTAGTCTGGGCCCGCGGGTTGGCTCCCGGGCCGGTTGGCTTCCGGGGGTCATCCAGCGGCCCCGGGGCCGCCAACTGTTCGACGTCAGCCTGGATGGCCGGATAGTGCAACGCCATCGAAACCAACTACGTCCCCGCTACCCCACGGCACCGTCCTCTTCCACCACGGCACGGCCATCCACTTCTTCCTCTCCTTCCCTGCCAACCTCCACCACTCCTGCCGTCTAACCGTTGCTCAGGGACAGTTACAGCGCCACCAACGACGCCACAACCTGTCGGTCGCTCCGACACCCTTCAGCGGCAGCCTCTCGACCACCTGCGGGGACCATCTTCAGCGCCCCCCGTACAGCCCCCGGCCATCGACGCCGACGAACCGATTGCCGTTAGCTCCACAAGTACCTCCACCACAACCTGCACCACGACGCAGGTCGGCACGCATCGCCAGGGGAACAGCTCCGTACTCCCCTGGAGGTAGCCTTCATAGTCTGCTCCAGGCGCCGCGGGCAGACGACCTCGCAGACGTCGCAGACATCGCTTCCCCCCCCCCCCCCGGGAGGGAGGTATGTTCAGTCTGCCAGTAAAGGCCCCTGCCAGGCAGACCTCACACACAACGCGCCTGCACGCCGGGATACATATACGACTCCAAACAGGCGCAGAGACATCAAAACAAACCAGGAAAACAAATAGAATCATCTAGAAGCTAAGTGGGACTATTTCTTACAGAGGTCGCCGTACTACCACACAACGGAATTCCTGCGCCAGGCCGCCTATATAAGCGTAGCCGGCCGCTCCACCGCCAGTTCCGGCCTGACCGCCGAACCAGCTTCAACTACAGAAGACCACCGGAAGTTCGCGAGAAGTAGAAGCCGTCTCTCTACCCCGGATCAGGACCAGGCTAAATTTCTCGACGGTCATCCGCTAACTGTACCACATTTGTTATTGTTTACCAGTGTTTTGTGTACATAGTAATAAACCTCAAGGAACCATTAAGTGTAGTTCACTTCAGTACATGTTTCGATATCGAGCAGCAACATTAACAGACGTTGTTGTTAGGTTGAAATGTAGCCTGAAAGAAGACATTCCGTATCAAAGTATCCAAACCACTCCATTCTTGGAACTGTGCACCTAAATCAACGTTTACTCTAATACAGGAAATGTCTGGTACCAAATTAATGAAGTTTGATACACATGAATATTTACGGACCAATGTAAATAGTGTTCGTGTAAATAAACTTCAAGCCACCCCTTTCTTGGTAGAGGGTGGGTGAATCTACGTTTGCTTTAATTCGAAAAAATGGTTGGTGCGAATTTTATAAAAGTTTGAACACATGTTTCTCATTGCGTGAATAAAAGTAGTGCGCGAGTAAATCTACGCCGGGAACTCTGCTAGTTACTAATAAAAGTTATAACTTTCCTCGCATTATGCCTTTGTAATTTATCCAGCTTTCCCTGGTTTCGTCTCTCATTTAATTCGTTCTCTTGTTTTATCAGCTGTGGCTGAGAGTAACTAGATAATTTATTACCCAATAATCTTCCCTTTTATACGTTAAACGAACTCTTCACCGAAGACTGACTGCGGTCATTATCATTAACGCATATAAAATCACTGTGTAATGAGCAGATATATATTGCTTTAAATACTGGAGGTTTATCGTCACTATTTATTCGACTGAATGAAGCTTTCCAGTTTACTGATCAACGTAGTGAAATTACTACAGCTTCACATATTACACACGCAGACTGCCGTGTTAAATTGTTTGTAAACAGACTTGGCCTTTTAAACACTCGGAAACATGAACTTAACACATTATAAAAGCGAACGTGCAGGTGGCTCAGTCATTAAGGCCTCTGACTGGAGAGCGAAATATCCCTGGTTCAAATCCCTGTCTTAGCGGGGATTTTCAAAGCCCCTTATCACCTCTGACAGAGCTTGCTATGTAATGTGAAGTACGCCAGAACGCTTCCGTGGCTCGGATTCTCCTATACCCGGTAGGATAACCGCGTTACGTTATCTTACGTTTACACTGGAATCGACTTCGGCCGATTTTACACTCAGCCGAACTATGCCGACCGATTCTACCGACTGAAGTGGTTACACTGGCCCAGACTTTGGGCGTTTTGGCGCTCACTCGATTGAAGTTACTTCAAACGACACCGTGAACTAGCCGACACGCCGTTTTGATGGTGAGTTCCGGTTTCCAGTTAATAGATTTGGAGAAGCGTGAAGTGGGAATTCGGAAGTTTTCAGACTTAACGACTAAAAATGTTGTTTTCCTGTTATTAATAGCCTTAAAAATGTCTTTTTTTTCTTCAACCTTACTTCCAGGTTCATCAGATGATCGCAAAAGGTAGATTGTGTCATTCTAAAACATCAGTAAGATTTCATTTCATCATACATCACATGCTGTGACAGAGGAAGAACCCCATTTTTTCATGGAACAATAAAAATACGCTTGTGTTTTGAGATAGCAAAAATAAAGTATATTGTAAATAAAAAGCGTACGTTTATTTCACTCTGTTTAAGTACATATTTTGCATTACTTCTAAATTTCGTCTGATGTTTCATATAGTTACGGCATGTGATTGAGGTTCGGGAGGTTCCCGGTTCAATTTTTACGGGCCGTAAAATTGATCTTCACCTGTTAACGCGTTCTGTATTTAAACTAAACTTTATTTACGAAAAATATCAGTTGAATCGAAACTAGCCTCAAACAAAACAAACACGCCAAGTGTGAATTGATTGACGTTTAACATTTCATTGTGATTGCAGTCATAACGCAACTATGGTTTGTTTAGAACTAACATCTATTGGGTACTATTTTTTTTATATGTGAAAGATCAAACAATGAGGTGATAAAGTGAGTCAGGCAAAAAAAAAAAGTATTTTAATGTGTTACTTTTGTAGATTACAAATACGCCTACGGAAAATAAATAACAATATTCTGTAATAAGATACGGGTGGCAACCCTAGCTGTGGTCTCCAGGAAGCAGTTTATTTGATTTATATGTTTATTATTAATTATATATTTAATTTATTTTATATTTTCCGGTATATAAATCATCAATATACTTCGGTCTGTCGTCAACTGAAATCCAAAATTTATGAGATGGTGTAATATGAAGAAAAAAATTGTTTCAGGAGGTAATTTAAGTAATTTATATCAAAACAAGGCATAATGAGCGTTTATAGATCAACAATTTCTGCTCTTTCATCTCAATGCGACGATGTGGTTAAATAGGAATGCACAAGCGAAGCGCGACAAACGCGTTCGGCCCAGTAAAACAAAATTATTTGGTCGGTGAAAGAAGTCGGTAGAGTTCAGCGGAGTTCGGCCTTATTGCGTTTACTACCACTGAGGCAGTATTACCAACTGCTAACATTGAAATCGTATTCTACCAACTTAAACAATTCAGTAGCTAAATTACAAAATACTCACCGTGGAACCTCGCTTTACAGAGCATGGGATACATGAAATACCGAGATATAACGATATATCGTTATACGGTCTTGGTAAATTCCGGCAGTTTGCTAGCCATACTAATTTGGTGTAAAGCTTATAAACTATGTTATTCGCTTACAAATGATGCCAGGATGTAGCTGAACTTGACGTTAGTGGGCGAGGCGTTGTTACCAACAGTGTGATCCGCTCGAGGGAGTGGGTGTCGGGCGGTGGTGAATCATTGAGGAGGCCCTCAGGCTGCATTATTGAGGCGACGCCTGCCAGCCGCCTGTCCGCCACGCCGCAGAGGAAAAGGTCCACTCCCGACATTAATAATCACCCACCCTCGTACTGAGAGGAAACCAGTCTGTACCAAGAAGATCAAACTAACTCTAGTTTAGAACTAGGTTTGAACTAAGGAATAAAATGCAACTCATTATTATTCAATGCTACTCAGTTAAACATTAAAATTTTCACCAATCATATAAGAGGACAGATTATGTGTATTGGGCCAAAGTAACATCTCGTTAAATGAACTCTAATAGTAATCTCATGAAATAAACGATTGTATGCAAAAGAAATGTATCTGAATGTGTTGAAAATTGGCATAAAGATAAATGTAAGTAGTCATAATAACATTTCTGGTAAAAATAACGTGAAGTATCATGAAGTTTCAGAGATAAAAACCTAGACATCTTTTTCTAGGCGAAACCTACGCTTTAAAGCATTATTTTCACTCTCTGAACCTCATATTATGGACCGACATTTTTTTTTTTTTTTTTTTTGAAAAATTCATGTAAATCATTCATTATGCATGTCATGTTTTAATAAACTTGATAATGTTTACCCATATTAGGTAAAACAATATTCTATTTGTGTAGCTTTATCTGTCTGTAGCTAGAGACAAACGCCAACGATTCGATCTTCTCTTTTCAACAAGTCCTCGAAATGAAAAGTCCTGGCGTTCCTGATACACATCAAACCTTTTGCTTGTATTTTGCCATAAGTATTTCATGCGTAGTGTCCAAGACACATGAAATTTCTTAAATCAGTTGTCCATAACACCCAGAGAAATCATTCTATCTCAGAAAGGGAAGAAATATTTAATGAAGAGTGTAGATTTGTCTCAAATCGAAATCTCATAAGATTTTATCGGTAAACAGTGACGAGACTTGGTCCTATTAATCATTTTTGTTGGAATTCAGTTTTTTTTTTTAAATTATTTGATCACTTAATCTGTTTCGTCTTTCGTTCTACTTTCTAATTCTAGAACACAACTACCACTTTCTACGTAGATCATTCTCTATCCTTACCTTTACCCTTAAGTCTTCGGTGAATTTGAGTAATGTATTTCATACAAATCTAGCTGGAAATTCGATCTCACACAACAATAATCGGTAAAAAAAGATTTATGGACCTTTATATTAAGGAGATACACTCGGCGATGCCTTTTCATCCGCGATAATGCTAACACTATGTAAGTTTGCCCACACAAGCAGATCGAGGACTCCATGACCGGTTACTTTATAACAAGTTCAATTCAGATGAACTAAAATTAATGGTCCTAATGTACAGTATTTCAATTTATTGTTTGAACAAACCAGACATTTTCTGTGTTTCAAGGGCGGAATAAATGCGCTTCTACCTCTCACTATTTTTTAACCAAATAATAATGAATCATTATTAATCACTGAGTTGTTTAAATTGACTGCAATTAGCAGAAGGTGCATAGAAACAGAAGTAAGTTTTAGACCCTGCGAGAGAAAGTGTGATATTACAAGATATATTCACATTTATTATACGCAGCACCTTTACCAGGCATCAGGATGCAATGCACTCTGTATTAAGTACACTTTCAATAAAATATTCTTAATATAAAAATGTTTACTTGTTACCTCCATACTATATTAGACGTGTTTCTAGTATTTGTCGTTTAAATGCAGAATATTGGGGGATAATTTCAAGTTACGTGACTACCTCACGTCATCTTCTTCGTGCTTAACTTTGCGTCAAATGTTACAAAATGAACCGCACAGCTGCTGGAGGAAATTCCAAAACTGAAAGGGGTGACATCCTCAATATCTTAAAACAATCATCAGATAATATAACAAAAAATATTGAGAAGGTCAATTCCAGATTAAATGCATTTTATTATTATGGATGTAATTGGCTAGTTGACTAAATTTGAAAAATAGGTTAATACTTTACCTTAGTATCTATTTTCCTCAAAAAACGTATTTTTATTAAATCGAACATTTACATTACGTATTTTACATTTTAAAAAACGAATTTAAATTTACCGCGAAACCGCTGAAGACCGTCATGGCGTCTTGAATGACGTCACACCATCCGAACTAAAACAAAGCAGTCGTGTATGTATATGACAGGTGTCAAGTAATCTTTACTTAAAAATGATTTCCTCGTTTTATAAGCACTGTGAAGTGCCCCAGTGTAAAAGCACAAAAATAAAAACGCCAAACAAGTTATTTACATATGTTCCAAACAATGGTTAGTGGTTAAAATTTCCAAGGAGGGAGGGTGCTCATAGTTTATCTTCAGATTCAAGAATCTCTTTATGTGAAGATCATTTTGATGTGAGTATTTGTGCACAATATATTTCTAAATCTAAAGCAAATCTGATGAATTTTGCAGAACCATTGCTTTTCAAGTACTGACAACAAAATAAGATATGAGTTGAAGTTGTTTTGGTTTTATGATTTATAATTTTTCTTTAGTGTTACGTTTAATATAATAAACACACTCTGGCAGCACTATCATTACCGTGGTGCCACAATCTGATGATAAATTCTTATGCAGCTCTATGAAACAAATCGAAAATAAAGAATAATTTTTTTAAATATCTCTCATGCTTCTCAAGATATCATAACTGAAAGGTGATATTGTTAGGCGGATATGAAGCTTAGAGCAGACTGGAAATTGGCTTTAAAATTTTCCACACCGGTTTTTGAGGATACACTTTTGTAGAAAAGGTGTATACAAAAGCAAAACAGAAACATACCTTAGACGTGTACTGAAAAGTTGCGATACGGGCACAGCACAGAAATAATAGTACTTAACAACAATCATATCCAATGACATTATTCACGCCAAAGATTATTTCGCTTAGGTTTTCCATCTGGATTAGCTATTTAGCACTTGCTTATACTTCGCAAATGTAACCTCATACAAGTATCAATTAATTTACAAAACGTATGTCTAAGCAATAGGTTATTGTCTACAAAACTGAAATAATTATATTTATAATGTATAATTGACACTTGTGTATACTTACATCCAAGTTTTAACATTGCGGAATTCCGATGAGCAAAAGTCGATGTTTGAAGCAAAAAATCTGCCAGGTGTTGCGGCGTCAATTTGCAAAAGTCGATGTTTGACCCCAAAAAATCTGCCAAGTGTTACGGCATCAATTTTGTGCAAATTGCTACTGTCTGCTATGCTAAATCCTGGTTCTATAGCGAATTACACTTGTCTTTCAGCATATAACTGAAAACAACTTTATTCACGTGACAAAAGTTTCTACAAACGAATAATTTACCAAGTAACCTGTTCTGTTCCACGAAAATGTCAACAACTTTGGCGTCTGGGATGGTGTGACGTAATGCTTCCTGACTGGCGTTCGCGGTCACGTGACTGAATGCCTGATTTTGCCAAATTTGTTTTCTAAAAATAATAATAATCTTTATCTTTCATAATAAATAATTTTGTTTTGTTATCTCCTTAGCATGATTAATCGTTAAAAACTGCTACGCGTCCGATTTATTCTTAGTGGACATAAGCCTATTCCCGTTATAACTATCAATTATTGAACCAGTTGTATGGCGAAACTTTTTTTTTCAGAACAAGTCTTTAAGCATCAATTTAGATTTACCTTCACATAACATTTTCGTTATTTAATGCGGGAATCACTAACAATTAAATAGGGAGACAAAAAATACAAATACGAAAGAATGGTGAAGAGGAGTTCGGCTGCGTAAGTGAAAGGGTTTATACTAACCGCCCAATCCACATCTGTTATGACTGCCTTTCTAATGCCGGTGTACCATCAGATAAAAGTGGTCTACAGTTTTACGTGGAATGCGAACCATTCTAGTGTAGGTAGCGTACACATAGTAAACATTGTCCAAGTTGAAAGATCACCAGGCAACTGCGAATCAAGATAATGCAATCCACAATACTAAATATTCTATTATAACAGTATTTAGAGTTTAATTTAGTTTTTAAAAAGGTACCTTAGATTTAACAAAATTAAATCATGTCTGAATGGAATCCTTCCCGGTGTAATGATTCGATGTTACCTGACTGTAACCGGACTGATTCGTGAAAATACAACGTTTAAACACCTAACTCTGCTGTCTTCATTCGGTGTTGCAAAACTTCCGTATATGGGAAGCATCCTGTAGTTCCCTCTTCACTCGAAGGCCATTGAGATTCATGCTGGCTGCTCAATCTTGATTCCATCCGCTCCCAAATAATACGAAAGCCTTTTTTTGTAATTTTTAAAAAATCTTTCATTACCCTGGCCTTCAGCCGTAGAGCGACAGCTGTTTTTTTTTTGCCATAGGATGATACAGTTTATTTTTTATTTAACTCTATTTGACTCCTCTAAAAACAATTACAATTTTTATATTTGAATTTTGGAGGATTTGGTTTTTATTGCGGACATAATGTTCTTGGATTTCTGTGAACATAGCGTCCTCGTTTTTTGTGATATTGGATCCTTTTAGGGGATCAGTGTTTTGATTAGGTGGGTAGGTAGCTGTATTAACTGAGTCTTCTGTTGTTGACTGACTCCCTTGCGTTGAGAGTGGGGTTCTTGGCACTGTGACCTACCGCGTTCGTGTCATTGGTGCATGCGTCCTTTGTCTTGGCAGTTCCTCGTAGGTGGCACCCAGCCTTATCTCGGCGGCCTGTAGTGATGTGGGACAGCTTGGCTATAGACGGAGGAACGGGTGAAGTTCCTGTCATCGTGGCTCTGTCTGCAGTAAGTTGCTTCTGTTTCTTGTTTGCCCTTCATAGTGTTTACTGCCGAGGTAATCTTGGCACTTGTGAGGCGCTGTTTTTTGGGAGTCACTCTTTGCAGATTGCGGTGGACCGTACAGCCTTCGTATGGAGCTGAACGCATGCCTCGGCAGTTAGCGTAGGTTGGTTTGGCCTCCCAGGAGCGGCTGCATTTCTTGACATTGTGTGTTTCTTCCCAGCGGACACAACGTTCTGCAGCTCGGAAGTCCTTTGCGTAGTGCCAGAACTTCCGGTACCTGTAGCATTGATGAATGCTTGTGATTGCTTTTCTTCTTTTATTGGCGTGTTTGTCGAGTGTCGCGTTGTTCCTTCTCGTCCGTTCGCCTCCTACTACGAGAAATTTAGTTAATTTGTAAGACGTCTACCATGCTTCGTTGCGGACCATGGATGAAAACAGCTAACAGGCGAAAACATTCGGGAGCGAGATCGGGCTCTCAACATGCATCTCAATGGCTGCGAGTGAAGAGGGAGTTACAGATTGCTTCCCATCTACGGAAGCTTTACAACACCTAATGAAGACTGCAGAGTTAAACAATTATTTCCTGTCGACGCTCCTTATGCGAGTTAGGTTTCAAGAACTACTTCGCATCTCTTCCTGTACTATCGTCACCATGACTAAGCACATAGCGAAATCAAACAGACATCAGCTAACATGCCTGCGACCAAACAACCAGGCAATACAGCTAAGATACATCAATAAAAAGTGCCAAGAACGAGCCGAAGCAGCGAGGCTTCGGAGAGGACCTGTAAAGCAACTTGATGATTAGGTTGTAGATCTCATTATAGAAGTCGAGAGGAAGAGGGTCGGCAGGTCTGAAGGTTCTCAGGAAGAACCATCTCCAGACCCAGACAACTACTCAGAGTCCTGGAGTTCACCTGCATTCCAATATACCAGACTCACCCTACTCGCCCAACCCGTCTCCATCACAGAGTCCTGTTCTAGTAGTGTCAGACCTACCGTAATCATTAGACCCATCACCATAGTCCTGGTTCAGCGGTCTCACCTGACATCGCAGAAATACCGAAGCCGTTGCCGTCACAGAGCCCCACAGAAGAAACCGCCCCAGCCATGGAAATGGGGCCAGTACGTCTTGTTGTGGCGGCCTGTAGTGGGAACTGTTGTATCCTGCTAACCCAGCTATAACTCTACACCAGATTGCCTCTGTTCTGCAAGCCAGACTCTGCGGGTCTCAAAATCTCCGCCTCCTACCCCTCTGACTTACCATCAGTTGTAAACTGCCTACAAGAAGAAGGCATCCTGTTCAAACTTCCACCAACGCCTTCGACTGTTAACAAGAACTCACTTCGGAGGATACTTCAGTGCTATAGATGCCAAAAAAACTGGACGATATGCTAGGATAGCCGTGTTCGATGTGGAGGGGAACTCCAGGCCACTGACTACCTTCGTTCGTGAAAAGAACCAGTTTGCTGCAATTGCAACGGACTCCATGTTACCTGCTATAAAGGCTGTCCGGCGTTAAAACCATCAAAGAATAACAGCAAGCTAAGAGTTCACCACACACAGACTAACAAAGACAAAATGACGAAGTTGCACCTCTCAACACTGAGCAACAAACAACAACCAATCATCCTGCTGCCATTGCGAACCAGTTACGCCCCGCCCTCAGTAATCAACAAAAACTTATCATGCTACTTCTCTTCTGCAGCACTGCGACACCTATTGTAGCAAACATAAGGGCAGTTCGTCTGCAACTCCTCACCAAGTTCATAGAACCACGTCAACCAGCAGATGACGCCCTACATCAAATCTAAAACAGAGCCATCACGCGGTCAGCAAGATTGCCTTCTAAACACATTCCGACACTAGGTCCGACACTAACTGCTCTGCAACACTCATCGTACTTCTAACTAAACTTACTTCAGCTCTCACCACCAGACCGTGAGAGCCTTAACAAGTATCGACGTTGACCATTTCCTCAACAAACCCTACATCAACCAACGAAATGACTGTGCTGCTCGGTATCCGGACTTGGCAGGTCCAGAAAATACACATCATCGTTAGGACAACCGAATATGATCTGGAAAGAGAGTCACAAACGGGCAAGAACTTCCCCCTTACTTTGGGATAAATGTTTTCAGAAGAAACTTCTGCCGGGACAATAAAACTAAACATAAAGTTTTTACGCCAAAATTAGTAAGAGAATTACAAAAAGTTATGTTTCAGCCATAAACCCCAGCCTTGGCATCAAAATAGAGTCCGATTAAGTTTCTGGGGAAAGAATAAATAAATTTTAGACCAATAAATGAATTTTTCATTTACTACACTCTTAGATGTAGAGTAATAAAATATGCTTCCAGCAAGCAAAGCTGCTAATGACAGCGGGGCTTTAGTACAAAAGACCACAATGATCAAAGAAAAAAGTTACACAGTTACTCCTGCTGTTAAAGATCTTCTCCTGTTCACCACAAGGAAAGAAAAGAAAAGAAAAAAAAAAAAAAAAAAAAACTAATAGGGTATATGCATGTATTTTTATTTTATTTTTTTAATCAGTTATTTACATTCGTACATAACCGTAAAAAATATAACATTGATGTAAATACTAAGATTTAACATCAAAATAAATACTTTAAAACTGAAATCCAGTTCCGCCGATTTAAACGCTGCCATTTTGGCGCGCTACACTGTGACGTGTAAGTACACGACCGCATTGGCGTACTGTATAGCGTGGAGTGTTTCATCTCAAAACTTTCATGTTTTCTAACTAATGACGATATGGAAGGAGGATGAAAACCGTGTTATAAGTACTGTATGGTGCCTATGTGCAAAAATACCAAAAGAAATACGCCTTTTAAAGTGTATTTTCTTGTCCCGCGAGATACGAATATAAGAAAAAAGTGTTGTACTGCTATGAGAATAGATTTGCAACTAGTTGTTTATATTATTGTGACGATAATTTGTACGTAAGTACTTAGAATTTCTGTATTTTAGGAAATGTAACATAAAAATTCATTACCTGTTCAAACTCTAATCATATCTTAACTAGATTATGAGATATTTGCATACAAATAAACAAAAGTTCTAGATGACGGGTATATACTAAATTATTGCCCCAACTTTTCAAGTCGCGGTTTGGTCTATGTGACCAGAGTTCAAATCCCCGCAGAATCAAATATTTTTACTTATTTTTGTCTTCAAAAATTGTCAAGCTTCACTTATTTATTTTGTTAAAACTTCATTTACATACTTTTAAAGCGCGAATTAAAATTTTAAAAACAAGTCACATTGCTTATAACAAATACACCAAACATAATATCGGCCCATTTATCAACAATGGCTTTGAATATGACTCGCTCCAGACCCAATGAAATTAAGTCATGAGGCGAATCTGCTAGTAAACTGGAAACTGATACAAGAATTTTGCAATATTTATAAGCATTTGTCAGTTGTTCTTCCGTTTCCTTGTCGAGCTCCATTTTTCGTCATGGATAGCCTACTATTTTATTTTCAACCATTTACAAGCAACCGTTCTTGGAACAAATCGAATATAGAAGAAAGAAAGAAAAAACTATCTTCCCAATGCTACGTATTTCTTTTAAAGTACCTCTTGATGATATACAAGTAATGAAACGACTAAGATGAAATAAATAACATGATAGGAACTATTTCAATTAAAAACTCACAGAAAAAACTTATTAACAAAAAGTGAAAAAAATGTAAGAATGGAGACTTTCTTGACGAATGATTGCAATGAAGTTTTTTAAGGGTGTGCGGCCGATTTGTGTTCTGAAAAGACAATCCATCGGTAGACCCGTGAATTCATTACGAAAAAAAAAGAATTTCAGGAAAAAAATGACGCTGAATTATAGGTAATATGATTAGTTTTAAATATTATTTCACTCAATAAAAGAACGTAAATGAAGTTTTAACAAAATAAAAAGGTGAAGCTTGACAATTTCTGAAGATAAAAATATTTAATTCTGCGGGGATTTGAACCCGGGTCAGAAAATTATGAAATTAATAAGCTACTGCATAGACCACGCTGACTTTCGTTAAAAACGGATAATAATTTAATATATACCCGACATCTAGAATTTTTTCTTTATTTGCATGTGAATATTGATATATCTATCACTTAATTACCTTGCAGCTTTCACTGCTCTGAGCTGAGCGGCAGTAAAATTCGGATTTGTTGCAAAATTTCTTGTCATCATGAAAGCATCAATTTTTGGAAGATTATCGGACTGTGCTTTCAGAAAACCGCTTTCAGTCATTATTTGGTGTGTGTATTATAGCAAGAATGCAATATCTCATCAGTTATGCTGATATGTTAATATAAACTACAACACAATCGCAAAGCTATTATAACTCCCAGCAACTACGCCTTTGTTCACAATAATATCGTGTACTTGGTCGTCACGATTCGATTCGACCAATAGCGTTGCGTTTTGCTAAGTTCCATTTCCCTTGTATTTTTAGCACTTTTGATTAATTAAAATCAGTAAATAAAAATCGAATATATAGGAAAAAAACGTTATAGCGGTAATACTACACCAATAAAGTTTCAAAATAAAAATACTAGACGTAAATTTCATGCATATTCCCTATTTGGCTCTCGGGACTTCACTGGATAAATAAAATTGCTGACATTGTTCTAGAAACGTACGCGTAGTCATTACAGCTCTTGTTGAGTATAGACGTGTTGTTACGCAGCAACTTATCAACTCACGTAAGATAAACTGTTACGAAGAAGGGATACATTTAGTCAGCAGCGACTTAGAGCGCGATATAATGTTCTGGCATCTACCTGTGGTATGACGAAGCTAACTTCATTCCTGTTATCACCAGTTTGTTTGTCAGCAGGCGTGATGGATGGTTTTAGTTACGTGGCTCACGCAATAGTCGGAGCTAACAATCCATCACCAAGATACAACAAGAGTTTCTGTTCGTCAGAAGGAGCAACTGCTCGCCACTATTCCAGTTATTCAGTTATACCTGCGGCCGCGAAGGGCGATATATCTTCTTGTTCAATGTTAACATTAGTGGCTACATGTTGCAGTGGGCTATTGCGACACATATTGAAATGAAATAGGGGGGTTTACCCTAAATAATATGCTGTGATCAAGACGGATTTGTTATAGAGAATAACTCTTCAGGTTTTTACTCTCGTGATTTTTTTTTTTTTACTTATGACTTTACGCCTTGTCGACGTCGAGGTCATTAGAGGCTGAATGGGACTGGGGACAAGGAACGGGAAGGAATTCGACCATGGTATTTTTGAAAGAAGCATCCCGGCATTCGCCTGTAGTGATTTGGGGAAACCATAGAAAACCCAAATGTGGATTCCCGGACGGGGATTCGAACCGGCGTCCTCCCGAATGCGAGGCCAGAGCCTTAACCATTCACCCACCACGCTCGGTGTGAAAATTTATAAGCACTGGGTAAACGGTCGGAAAAAAACTTTTTTATGCAATGAAAATGAAATGACAGTTACATTGAATTTATTATACAGAAAACAATAAAACAAATCACTGAATACCATACATATGTGGGTGCTATAACGACATGTTTTAATAAATATCCTACACACAACAGCATCTAACATTAATTGAGGGTTAAAAAGAAAAGACTGATTCTACACGCTTGTCATGATTGCCTTCACCAGATTGACATTACCGGCTTGAGGAGCCATATTGTATTGATTATTATCCTAGAAACGAGATAAAGCTGCCAGAACAGAATATATTCTTAACGCTACTAGTGCAACCAGATTTCAGGAAATATCCACATTATGAAAACAGCGCAGTGATTTGGATGTTAGAGGAGACATACTACAGAATAAGAAGATAAGTTTAACGGATTTCTTGTCAACTTCAAAAATTAAGGTCTGAATGTTACGAAACTCATCCAAATATAAAGAAAATTTTACATAGAACTTAGATGGAAGCTTTTGTGCATGAATACTATATCTTTTTTTAAAATAAGTTTGTAAAGTGCCACAAATTAACATCATGTATCTTTTTTTCTGAAAAATTAAAAAAAAATCCTCATTCTAAAGGGTGACGCAGGTCGTATCTTCACAGTAATATGGCACGAAAACGCATTCAACTAAACCTAGCGTGGTGGTGTAACGGTTAGCGTTCTGGCCTCGCATTAGGGAGGTCGGAGGTTCGAATCCCCGTCCGGGCATCCAGATTTGGGTTTTCCATGGTTTCCCAAAATCACTCCAGGTGAATGCCGGGATGCTTCCTTAAAAAGGCCGTGGCCGAATTCCTTCCCATTCGTTGCCCCCTATCCTTTCCCGTCTCTAAAGACCTCGCTGTTAAGAAACGTTAAGCAGTTAAAAAAAAAGACATTCAACTAATCTCCTGACTATAACATTTTTATGTTCCTTCTTGTGGACAATAGGCATTGAAAATAATATTATTTACGTCCGTATGATTATCTGTTCATTATCTCATTACATATGAAGTTTATAACAACAAATAATTCGTATGGAAGTAAATAGGCGAATGAAATAAAATAGTGTAGCATTATATGTTCTATAGCGATTAGAGTAGTTGAGCATATAGACGGTCAAAATTAATATAAACCATGAAAAAGAAAATCGTGCAATATTAATGCACCTGGCCAGAACGTATAATTTTACCACGAAATTACTAAGTGAAATGTTTTCTATTTAAAATGTACAATACTATAATATTTTGACGTGAGCAACGAATTTCGCGTTAAGCAAATAAATTACTGACATTCTTTTTCAGGAGAATTTTTCTGGATATGAAAGTATTGTATTATGTGGTAACATGCAGGACGTTGCTGCCGATGTAAATTTTTGGTTGTTTCATCAGTCGGGGTTATGTGGCCTGAAGATAATATCTAACGAAGAGACAATTTCTTGTACCCTTTAAATTACACTAACAATTACAGAGAAACATAACATAAAAGGAGAAGAGAGACAGCTATCATTATGTCCAGTGTTCAGTAGCACGGGAATAATTGACTCTTGGAATGATTGCAGAAATTACAGTGTAATGGTACACGAATTTACCTTATCCTGTGAGCTTCTTACACCTTGAAGCCATCGAGAGTGTTTCCTAAGCGATGTTGAGATCACTCAGGTATCTCAGCAGCACGAGATTGGCCCTGCAAACAGGCAAGCAGCGTGTGGATGCCACAGTCGGCCGAGTTCGCGACCCCAGTCATCAGGTTTACTGGTGTTTATAACTCGGAGGCGACAAGGCGCCGACCTGTGAAATGAATTCAGCCAAGTGGCACACGAGGCAAGGCGGGCGGCCTCTGCACCAAACGAGCCGTGTCCTCAGCCTAATTGCTTACGCCGCCTTTTTGCTCTGCAAAGTGGGAACACTGCAGCCGCACGCTACCACACCAGGCGGCACCGTTGATATTAACAGCAATAAATTAGACCAGCGTTTCTCAGCCAATCCGAGGACCAGTAAATTATCAAAAATATTGCTTCGGGTAATTAACTTATAAGGGCCTAACTTGTTACCTATGTGGATGTTACTAACGAGCGATCTAAGTTCTCGGTACGGGTTCGAAAAGGATACAATGGATTAGTATGCCTCCTTCGGGAGGATACAGCCAAGACTAAATTATTTCTTTTTATATTATTAACATCTGGGACATATTCTATTCTACCATTATAACTTAATAATGTATTACTTGTTTTAAATTTCTACGTAAACATAATTATATATGTACCAGAAACCTAATATTTATTAGACAAATGAATAACATTGATACTATACGCTGAACCACCCATCTAAATGTAGATACTATACCTTTTACTCTCAAACTCTTATGTTACTAACCTTGAAACGTACCATGGTACCTCAAACCTACTACAAGACCGTCAAAAAAAGCTTATTTATTCAATCCTTAGACGAACTATGCTCTTTTTGAAATCAAATAGAAATCAATCGACTATAGCCCTCAAGAAATCCATGGACTATGGTCCTCATCCTGGAAATGTCAGATTTTTTGTCTGGTCATTGACATATTCGTGACGTTTAAAAAGTTGGGCTTATAGTTTATAATCACTTTTTATACAGTACGAATACGGTATCGAAATTTATAATATTCTGCTTGCGGACCAAGGTCAACCCACTTCGCGAACCGCAGGTTAAGAAAAATTGAATTATTAGAAATAAATGTCCAACATATTCTCAAGCAGTCATGGAGCAGCTGGCAATCCAGTGAGGTGATAGTGATATGGAAACGAAAGCGATAGTTAACCCATCACTAACCTCAGTTGAGGGCTGCGGCCATAAAAAAAACTACATAAAAAACCACAACATTCTGGCCTATGTCCTTACTCTTGAAAATAAAAATTGGTGCAGATGCGAAGCCACACGACCCATGTGGACCATTGGTTCAGAGCGGATATGTGGGGAAGACAAAAATAAAATTAAGATGGGAATAGTTTTTAGGGTATGTCAATATAGAAATCAAAATTACTCTCCCGCCAGGTGACAAACAAGCACTATTACAGCAGTGAAGCCAAAATCTTTATACGGATCAGAAACAGGTAGCCAGAAAGGAACTGAAATGCAAAGAAAGCAAGTTTCTTAGTAAGCTTTTGGAACCAAATAAAGTAACAGGAATGGAATTTAATTTCCGCTTACGAGCTGTATAATAAGTTTGAAAAGATCTCAAAAAACAATTAAGAAAAGGATATTAGTTTTCTATGCAACCAGAAAAAATGGCATAGAAAAATCCAACACTTTTCCAAGAGCACGAAGTCTCAAGTTCCGTTGGTGAAAGAAGTTAATCAGGATCTCAAAAGCTGTGTAATCAAGGCTGAAGATATCGAAGATAGGAAGTGATAAGAAAAAAAAAATTGCGGAGGTAAAGGACATTTACGAAGAAAACCAGTCAGGAAAAGGAGGGTATTCTCAGAAGCAGAAAAAGCAAGAGTGAGCCAGAGAATGAAGGCGTACTGGCGACGGAGGAAGGAACTCAGAAGAGAAAATGAAGTTGTGTGATCGTAGTCAGTAGGCGGCTAAAATAAAAAGTAAAAAAAAAAAAAATACCAATAGTGAAAAATTACCATAAAAATGTATAAGAGTCAAATTAAAAAAAAATCTACACACAAGTGTTGGGTTTACCAGGTGGGATGATAAAAAAAATGTATTGTTTGAGATTGAAGCATAAGGATTGGCTAGGTTTCTCAAGGGAGCATCTGCACCAATTGTTATCTTCATGGGTAAGGATAAAGCATAAAATATTGTCTTTTTTCGTATTTATGTGGTGTTTCTTTATACAGGATCACCGCAGCCCTTCTTCCTTCGACTGTTATATATCGCTATCTCTCCTTTCCCATATAACATCACCTCACGTTACAAGTGTTTAAAAATGTATTAAACAATTATTTCAACCAATTATTTTGCTATTATTATCAACGATGCCACACTGCACCGTAATGGGGGTATATTGGTAAATCCTGTGGAGTTCCGATGCGGACGTGATTCTACTCTATGAGGTTGTTGGGGAGCTGACAACAACTAGGTGATCTAGAGCTTGGCGTGAAACTGTTGCCTGGTTCTTAATGTGGAAAACTGCTTCGTGTTCAGGCCAACGTACGAGACCGAGCATAGTGGTGGGTGGTAACGCTCTGGTCTTTCATTCGGGAGGACGCCGGTTCGAATCTCGGCTCATCCAAATTTGGGCTTTTACACGGTTCCCCCAAATCATTCCAGGCGAATCCACGATGGTTCCTTCAAAGTTCATGGCCGAATTCCTTCCCATTCATTTCCGCGAGTCCTATCCGGCCTCTAACGTGGTTTTTACCAGTGATGGAGTTATAATAGAGTATGATGAGTGAACGAATGTTGCATGTTTTGCAACGAAACCTATTGCAGGGGAAGGAACCTTGGAGTGGTTTAGCAGAACTTCCAGGTCCCTATTTGTGGATAAGTATATTTCACAAGTTGGATGATCTTCTGAAGTAGATGTGGGGCGGTTAGAGAGGGCCAGTGTGTAGAATACGACGCATTTATGGTAAACATCCTAGAAATTCTTAGCCACGACAGATCCTTATTTCAGCTTTGGTAAGTGATGAATTCACTTTATCTTTCTTGTCTAATATACACTAATGAGCCAAAAATTATGGCCACCTGCTTAACAGCACATTGATCCACCTTTGGAACGCAATACAGCAGTGATTCAGCGTGGGATGGTTCGACAAATCATTGGTAGGTTTGTGGGTGCGCCTGGTACAAGATATTTACGCACAGATCACACAATTCTCTTTGATTTGAGCTGGGGACGGAGCTGGCGTCTGATAGCATCCTAGATGTTGCGATCAGCTGATTTGGTGGCCAAGAAATAACTATTATGCTCCTCAAACCATGGTAGCATGATTCTGGCCTTGTCACATAGACTGTTATCCTACTGGTAGCTGCCATCTCCGTCGTGGAAGACATGAAGCATTATGGGATGCAGGTGGTGCGCAATAATTTTAACGTAGTTCAAAGCTATCATGACGCTATCGATTCCTTCCACAGATCACATAGAAGCCCAGGTGAATTTCCTCCATAGCATAATACTGCCTCAATCGGCCTGCGTCCGAAGAGTGATGCATGTTTCAATAGCAGTTCGCCTGGAATACAGCATATCCGAACACGACCATTGACCTGGTATAGCAAAAAAGTTATTCATTCGATCGGGAGATATGTTACCATTCAATCACGGCCCAATATCGAAGATATCGAGCCCACTGCAATCGTAATTGACGACGTCGTTGAGTCAACATTGGAAAACGTAGTATTATTCTGCTGTGGAACCCCGCTTTCAACAATGTGCTCTGAAACACTTGTTGGGGATCGTTCGTGAACTACGTGAGCTCCATTGGACTTCCGCCCCCCCCTTTCCCCGCACATAGCCTGATGAGGCTTTTGGCTCGAACCTCCCCTTTCCGTGTGGCTCTTAACTGTTTTCCTTATTATTTACAGAAACCATTTGGTACTTTTCGTCCTCACAAACTATCGTTAAAATTGTTGCGCATGTAATGAACACAGCAGATATTTTCACTATGTACTTTTCTCCAATTATAAATATTCTGATTGGACTGTTGACACTAGCCACTTTCACTTAACTGTGAGATGGGCAGTGTTCACAATACCATACACACACTCAGTGAGTGCAAGATGGTCGTGGCAAGCCAGTATTATAAAAGCAGCGATACTCACTGCACGGCGAAGTTCATGGTTCGTTTGCTACGACTACAGTGGTTTCTTTCTTTCGCCAGATGCAACTGAGATTAGCTGGAGTTGACATAATTTCTCAGAGAAGTAGAGATTCTTTGTCTATCTGAGAGGACCGAATATCGGCTTTTGGAGGGAATCGCCAAGTTTAATTACGATGTTCTCTCTTCCACTTCTCTCGATACCGCCGTGGCTGGGAACGAGTTACAGAATTAACTCGGCTGTTGTACTAGGTTATCGCCTGCGGGTAGTATCAGCATTCGAGGTATAGCTACGTGGAAGTCAAAGAGACAGCTTCCTTGGCGGGTGGGTTTCTATCCAATTACCAGACTGCCTCAAGCAAGGCTGCAACATCTCTGTCAAAATTAATTGCGAGTGTATATTGGCTTCAAACAATAAAATTAATTTGACCTAAAAATAATCATTGTTTACAATTAGTTGATTTTAATAGATAGATGTAAGAATGTGGAAATCGTTTAATCGTTAGAGGAATACGGAAGTGTGTTTTCATTTCCTTGTATCACACATTATGCGAATCGATGGGAAAGGAATGTTCCGACTGCTTGTTCTCGATCTTTGTGATCTGGGAGCTGTGGGTTTTTGTAGGTCGATGGCCATACATTCCATTTGTATCAAAGAGGACCCGGCTCCATGTCGTAGTAAGAATGTCAGGCTGCTACCGAGCGTGGTGGTATAACGGTTAGCGTTCTGACCTCGCATTCGGGAGGACGCCGGTTCGAATCCCCATCCGGGCATCCAGATTTGGGTTTTCCATGGTTTCCCAAATCACTCCAGGCAAATGCCGGGATGCTTCCTTCAAAAGGCCATGGCCGAATTCCTTCCTCTTCTTGCCCCCCATCCTTTCCCGTCTCTAAAGACCTCGCTGTTGGAGAGACGTTAAGCAGTTTTTTTAAAAAAAGGTCAGGCTGCTGGTTAGTGTTCTTCCTCTTACGAAGAAGACTGACTTTAAAAAATCAACAATAAAAAATATTAGTGTATCGCTCTTGATCCGTTAAGGAATCTCAGGTAAATCTAGCTCAACAAAATGGCATATCTGATTAGATTTTATTGATCATGCGTCAGTAAAATTGGTCGGGGAAATCGCATCAAATTGTCAGTTACTTGTGTGTAACGTAACTGCGTTGGCTGCATTACGTTATTTGTAAAATAATCCTTGAGTAACTTGACAGCACTTCAATATACCTCGTTAAGTTTATATTATTAGTAAGTTAATAAACAAATTATGTTCTTATCGATCCTGTTTGTAAACAACTATGATGATTCATACCTGAAGAGCCTGCCTTACATGTAAATATTATGCTATGTGATTTGCCAGCCTAACATCAAAAACTTCTTGAAAGGTTGAATGAAAACATTAAAAGTCTTTCATTACGCTATAGCTATAGATAACAACGAAAAGAGCAAAATAAAATAAATTGAGTAACAACTATAAAAAAGGTAAACATTAAACGCAATGACAATCACATTATTACAGTGCCATTAATAATCATCCATTGATGTCCATCAGTTGACACTATTATAAATGCACTTACTTTGCTGGTTTAGCACTGCGTATTTCTTGCTGGTGCCTCAACGTTTCGTTCACAACGTGGGGTCATCTTCAGCGCTGCTTCAGGTTAGTGTATCTGCCGCGAACGGCTGATTACAGCTCCTTAGTCGCCACCGTCTCTGGAACAGCGGACACACTCTGCTGGAAAATCTAAACAATCCACCCAATGTGGCAAATAACGACGAAAAAGGTGTAACCTACCTTTCGTAGCGGATTCATATGAAGGCCTCATGTTGGGACGTAAGTGTTGGTGCTAAACCTGCAATGTAAGTGCAATTTAACAACAATGCATTTATAAAAAAAACGTGTAATTGGCATTATACTAGAAAATTGGGGTGTTGATTTCCTAATCTTTGTCAAATTTATTATACTAATTTACCTTTAATAGGTACACCGTACAGCAAATTTATCCAATTTATGTCGAAACATTACAGAAACAGTGTAAAATGTAAACTTCTCTGATCTCAGTGTCAAATTCAATATAGTTCGTTCCGTATTGTTTCAGTTATTTTATTCGCAGAGTTATTTCAAGCCAGAAATATTCAGCTGCTGCAAGAAAACCGCAAATGTAAAGATATAATACAAATATTAAGTCTCTTTTTTTAGTAATACTCTTCCACAAACTACTTTACTCCACCCGTTATATCCAAAACACATTCATTTCATACTTTATGTGCCTAATTATTTTCAGCATCCTTCTATAGTACACTCACATTATATTAACTTTTGAAGCAATAATTGCAAATTATACTTGCGGAATGAGAAACGTGATTCTCAATACACTAAATCCTTTCGTAGTGAACACTATCCCAGTGGTAAAACTGATCGAGTTTATTTGTACTAATACACAAAAAGTTAGGTGGGTTCCGAAATTGGTTACAGGGGTCATAAAACCAAACGAATAGGCTCTGCCTTAAACTTCCTTTCACGCTATGACGCGGAAGGAGAAGATTTGTTGAAGAGGATTGTGACTGTTTGATGAAACGTGGATGCCGTATGGTAACGCCGAAACGAAACAACAGTCGATGATCTGGGGCCATAAAAATTCTCCATGCAAACCGAAGAAAGCCCGCCAAACGTTTTCAGCGAGGAAGGTTATGACTACAGTTTTTTGGGATGCTGAATTTATGGAACGTGGCACCACAATCACTTCAGATGTCTATTGTGAAACTTTGAAGAAACTTAAGCAAGCCATTCGAAACAAACGTCGGTAAGCTGTCATTCGGTGTGTTTTTGCATGACAACGCTCGTCCTCACAGTGGCAGTAAACCTCAAGCAATAAACCTTCTTAAGCAATTCAAATGGGACGTTTTCAGTCATTCCCCTTACAGCCCTGACTTGGCGCCTAGTGATTTTCATCTCTTCACTCACATGAAGAAGTGGCTTGCTTCGCAGCACTTCGATGACGATTACAAACTTCAAAATGCTGTGAAAGATTGTCTACGTGACCAGGTGGCTAAATTTAATGAAGAAGGATTTTGTGAATTAGTGAAACGCTATGAGAAATGCTTAAATTTAAATGGTGACTGTGTTGAAAAATAGTAAAAGCTGCAGTTTTAAGCTGTATATAATAAAATATTTTTTACTATCCAAGTTTTTTATTTATAGCCAAACGGAAGTTACTTTCCGAATTACCCTCGTATATACAACACAGATTAATGCAATACACTCAACAACATGCACATACAACAACTTTTATGAATGCGCGGAGTAAAGGAACTGACTGTCTTACCTCTGTAACGGAATTGGGATTAGGGTGTCTCTTATAAGAGGATTCAATGCAATGGATACAATAACGGTGGATTAACATACTTAACAACCAGGAACCAAATTAGTTTTACATCTAAGTGCACATACTGATTTCTTCTGCAGATATTTAATTTTCTGTTTTCTTTATCCTGTGCACAGAACTGAAGAAGTTTCATTAAATGTTTCATACATCGTAAACCCAACAACATGACGAAACGTGGACATTTGGTCACTTGTGAACATACCAGTGGACGGATAATTTGATTTACGACCTCAGACTCATACTCCACATAATTTATGATACGGTAATCAAATCTGTTGCAAAAATTTGTTCAAAGTTGGTTTGACTGAGAGAGCAGTTAGGTCATCGAATCTATACATCTTAGAGTGGGAGATAGGAACAGTGGACGCTGTCCCCTTTTCGAGATATGGTGACCGACCGAGCATTTTCTATGACCGCCTATGTTGTGAAGGGAAACTTGCAATAAACACATGAATATTATTTGTCTGCATAGAAATGGAATAGACAGATTACCAATATGTGTACAATAATATAATATCAGAATTACGGGATTAATTAAAGAAGGTGTACCTCCCTCTTTAAAGAAGATGCAATTTCTGGTGGAATATCACCATAGTGTCTTAAGAAGAGAGTAAATGTTTTTAATGGGGTCGTAATTTTTGATTGTGAAGGATAGTATGTAATATATATATTTTACACTTATGCCGCTACTGCAAGGTTGGCTTTTTCAGGATGCGTCGTGTTGGTATTTGGCCGGCTTGTCGCTGGGCCTGACGGCTCCGGGGGAGGGAAATTGTGTTGGCGAAAAATTATGCTCTGTGTGCATTGATGCATTTTGTTTGTGTAATGTGCGATTTATGAGGCGGAGATTGGAAACCTTACCGGCATTCACATGGGCGATATTGGGAAACTGTAATCAGGATAGCCCGTACGCGGGGACCAGGACTGCAGCTTGCTATGGTGACGTCTTAATACTCGCAGCCACACTGGCGGGTCGATGGATAGTATGTAGATAAGGAGCAGAAAATATAGGTTTGTTATAAGTTCAACAGAGTTGCGAATTCTGTGTGCAAGAACGAGTGATGTTTATATGTAGCACGGATTAAATGGATGAAGTAATCAATGTATTTAAAGGTTGCCACGAAAAGTGACATGTGGTACAATGAAGAGCTAACTTTACCGATAAAGGTAAACTGAGTCCCATGAGCTGCTTGAACTGGTGCAGGTAAGAGGACTAATTGAAGATAAGGTGTTATCTATTTAGCGCCTGTATTTTGGGTACAGCCAGGAAGCTATCTCAAAATTGCATCACGCCGTAAAGGACCTTTTACAAATAAAGTAGTTATGCTGCACCAGTTTCAGTTTAGTAACGTAGCTTGTTTCGATTAATTGCGTAGTACGATCGTGTCAAATGGTATTCTTTACAACAGACCTTCACTTATATTTGAGTTGGGGTAGCGGTTGGTGGTTTTGGTAAAATGAGAACTTTGAGAGCGTTGTCTTCAAGCAACGATGGTATTTCACTTGCTGTCCTCACTTAGGTTGTTCATCCCGTATAAGAAACGTCAGTGCCAGTGATGTATTTGCTATCATTGTAATGCTTCTGTAATAGCGCAGTTTACAATTTGGCCAGTCAAGTTATAATTTAAAAATGGAAACAACAACCTTTAAACGGGATACTGAATTCGAGTTAAAAGTGCATCTACGGAAGTGTCGACTTACAGCCTGGGAGTTCAAAGGACAAGGTGTAATCAAGAAACAAGTATTAAAGAAACAGTCAGCCGTTGGTTTCCCCAGGTGTTTCAACTACGCCCGTGGCAGATTAGGTTCGTGCTGCCGGCTTAGCAGACTGCCACTCAGGACTCTGTCAACTGCAAGCCGCCAGGATCTCGGCTCAGGACGCGGATTATTATAATACCGCTTGATGACATAAGGCGATATACACAAGCATCTTTACCCCATAGAGCTTAAGATTGTCCTGGGCCGCCTGGAGTCAACTGACAGTACTATTGCGGCAATTTAGCAGTGCTATTGAAATGTACCGAAATTCCGAGCGAATCGTTCACAAGACTCTGTTCAGCTCGTTAGATGAAATTAATGGGGATCGTATTAGTGAAAACTTAATACGAATGTTTGGATTTAAGTAAAGTTACTGTCAAAGTAAATACATCCGATTATCTTCAACAACACAAGTAGTTCAGCTGAAAAAAATAAATAAAAAATAAATAAACAGGGCATATGTTCTACAGGAAGAAACTGTATTGGTAACTGTAGTCTGTAAGTAATATTTCGTGAAAGTAAACATAACAGAAAAGTTTGTGACCAAACCGGAATTCGAAATATTGACCTACAAAGAGCGAATGTAAAGAAATGGAGATTGTGTTACCTGTTCCTACAGGATTCTTAAAGAGGGTTGCTTCGATTACTATGTGAGTATTTCGATGAATGTGCATCATACGGGCAGGTACGCCTCATGACTTGGTATGTTGGATTATACCTAAGAAAATAAACAGATGTCATCCAAAACCTTTTTTCCATTACGATGATTACGTCAAATGCGAAGTGGATCGGAAACTGGTAGCTGTTTCATTATGTTGACTTCTATCCAACTTCTACAATCTATAACGGAAGATCTATTCATAAACGTTATTGAAGTTGATTTCACTTGGAGAATTCTTTGTTGCTGAGCAGGAATTGAAATTAAATACTTCGTTGTTACAGGATTCAAACTCCGGAAATAATTCCCCTTGTCGGGACAACGTTTATGATTTTAATCATTAAGATTTTAAAAACTAAAATGGTAAAGTTTAACACATACTTCTTGTAAAAACTTCTAACTTTTATTAAGTAAATAAGAATAGATAATAAAAACGGAAGTATCCATTTAAGGAAATAAAATTTTATCTTTTGTCAGTTCCGAGAACACTGCTATACCACTGTAGGTACCACGTATTCTTTCTCAGTGAGTAGCAAATGATATGTAAAAGCCTCTTTGGAGGCGGAATCACTTACGCTGCTTTCATTCTCAGCCATACTTTGCGATTCAAGACACATATGTTACAAACTTTCTGCTGTAATTGTCTTGACGTGGATGAGGTTTCAAAAATCATCTAAAATATATAGTGTAGTTAACTATCTCCAATGTTAATAATACTTTCTCCGTATTCTGCGCGTCACTAATTTATTTTGTTTGTTTGTGAAATGTGTAGTTTTTGAGACGGAGATTGGGGACCGTCTCAGCATTCTCGTCGAAGGTTGCGGAAAATGGCCTAAAAACAGCAGTCACTGCGGCCGGTTCGCGGAGCGCCTGGGCCCCTGCCCGGCCCCGTTGCAACTCCCCGATTCAAGGTGCAGTGCCACACTTTATCAGCCTAGTTGTAATACACGAGGCCTCCGTGCCTGAGGTGTAGTGCAGTGGCACCTACTCCTGAGAAATGAAATCACTGCGTTCTACCTCGATGAATGTCAAGCGGGTTGTGCACTGGTGCCCTAACATGACCTCATAACGCAAGTATAAGGCCCTCCTTACGCTGCGCAATTCCGAAGCGACGCGACTGATATTTGAGTACTGTCAATTCCAACAGCTTACCTAGTACCAAACACTGAGCATGCTATGAAGCGATAGTCTCCTTAGACTGCCTCTAGCCATGGTACGCGTCGTTCTACTAACTATCCCTGTTGTGGCTCCTTACCGCGTTTTTTTTTAGAAAGTGATGATGATGCTATTGTCGCTTGTTCTTCTACAATTATTAGGAAAAAAATCCGAAGAATGTGTTGCCACTCTTAAATGATACATACAAGAGAAAAAGAGGGAAAAAAAAGTAAAGTAGGTAATAAAAACCCAAATTTAAGAATAGATTTCAATCGATTATGAAATCTTGAAGTTAAAACTAGTGATAAGAACTAATGTACTATATAATTTCGTAAGGTCATTCACTCACCTCGATAGCTATTGGCTGGAAAATGATGACGTCATGGGCCAGCCTTCGCTCGCAAAACAGCGACCAGAGATACCATTATAAGAAATTCGTGGTTATGTCCACAATGTAATAGCTAAGCAACCATTACCAAATTAATAGCCATAATACAGTCATTAAATTTGTTTTTCGTAGCGTTTAATAGATTAAAAAAATTTTGATAAATTTTGCGGCTGAAAAAAAATGGATCTGCTTTTCAGTAACATGTTGCTAATGAAAGCAACTTAAAAATACTTACAAAAATTACTCATGTTCTTTGCTATAAGAACGAATGAAGCCGGCCTCGGTAACATAGGGGCTATAGTACTGGCCCCACGTGTCGAAGGTCGCCGTCTCGAGTACGGCCGAGGGCATGGATGTTTAAGTGTTGTATGTGAGTGTGCTTGTCATGTACGTCCTGTGGAGTGTCTAGAATTACTTGAAAGACAATATACACATAAAGAAACTGAAAGCACTGGATGAACTAAACTCATACTTGAGTTGGCTCTATGGCTTAAGGAAGCCAAATGCCATTTTTGAAAGAAAGAAAGAAGAAAAAAACCACGAATGACAATTGTTATTCCGGCTTGGAAAAATTTCAATCTAATTAAAATTTTCACTAATGCTGCTGCTTGACCAAAGTTTACGCATTACGGTTTATTTGCTTTTTAGGTATTTTACTGACCACTTTCGTAAATGGCTTTTGTTCATGTTCGCTGTACGTGAGTTATTAGGTTATTTTAAATGTAAATCAGACCAAATATGTTACCGAATCGAGTATTATGGAAATTACTTTCTTCGGAGTTGCTCAAGTGTTTAATAATGTGGAATGTGTATTAAGTTCTCTGGCCTTTACAGATACTATGACCAATTATTACATTATGAGTGTTTGCCCAGTTTCAATATAAGTCAACGTGATGTACTATCGTCCCTTCAAGCTCAACAGATTTTATATTTGGTCAAATCAGGTAAACCTGTCATAATCTTTCATCCTAGAAACCGGAACTATTGGAGACCCGTGACGATACGTAAAAAACGGTCATGGGCTTACACTAGTGAAAAATAAATACGCGTGCAATGTTTTTAGATTTTAAATAACTTTGTCTTCTTGATGTTATATTACGTATGCCAAACAAGAGTAGATATTTACTACAGAACAAAGCGTTCTCTCACATTACACAATTATGAATTCCTGAATTTTTTGATTAAATGACAGGCTCCTACTGTAAAAATGATTCATAAAAAATAAATTTAATTTCTTGTTTTATTAAACTGTTCGTTGGTTGTTTCACATCCTACATCTGGCTGATTGTTACAAAAATGCTTGCTGTTGGTTAATATAGCTCGTTAATTATTTTAAACTAATTATGTGATAAAGACTGATTGTTCCTTCCACAGTTTGAACTGAATAACATTGCATTACCCGATAATGAGCACAAGGTAACAATTTAACATTTGCCAAAATCTTACACAACATTCTCCGAAAGCCAAATATTCATTAAAACTCACTTGAAGTAGTTTTAAATGATAAAGAACATAACTGGATGCATAATTACGCGTACTATTTTCTCAACTAAACGTTGAACGCGCCATGTTCCACACTTGTGACAAGACTACTAAAGGCCCACGGCGCGTGGTAGGAAGTACACGCCTTTCATCTTTTACCGCCTGGGGGAGGGTCGAGACGCGCCGTACCTGCTAGTATATGCGGCAAAGATGAGAGGCGTCCCCTAACACGCGCCGACTTGCTTATACAAGGGGTGATCAAATGAATAGGTACGAAACGACACGGTGGGTACAAATGTAGACTTTATTCAAAATATACACCATAGGCCTGAGCACAACGATCCCACTGATGAACAAGCCGCAGGATTCCTTGTTCCCAGAATTACTGTGGCCGTTACGAGACCCAGTCCTTCACAGCACCCTTGAGTACGTCGTCCGAGTTGAAGCGCTTCCCTTTCAGGTGTATCTTCAGTGGACCAAACACATGGAAATCGCAGGGCGACATGTCCGGACTGTAGGGCGGATGGTCCAACGTCTCCCACTTGAACTTGGCCAGTTCCATGTGTGTGACACTGGAGACGTGTGGACGCGCGTTATCATGGAGCAGAACCACACCCTCCGTGAGCAGCCCCAGTCTTTTATTGTTGATGGACCTGCGTAGGCGTCGGAGTGTCTCACAGTTGACATCCCCCACCTGTACGCCATCCTGTCCTCATACGGACTGCCACATCATTTGGACGCCACTTTTGATAAGAGCCTCTGCTCTCTACTGCGCACGCGGGCACCCGCGCATGCTCCGATCCCAGTCAGAGACTCCAATCGCATCCCGAGATGTCTTGCTATGTTCTCCCATGGCAGAATATGCAAATATTTAACTGTTACGTTTTTACGTCGTTTCGTACCTTTTCATTTGATCACCCCTTGTAGGTTGCGTGGGACAGGTGGGATATGCGTGGGATTCACGTCTCTTGAGAATTGCGCAGTTTGTGCCTCCCCATTACACAATGTTTGAAGTGATTCACCACATTCTCTCAAGATACTCAGGTATCTTTCACGTCGCCTCGGAATTGCGCAGTGTGAAGAGGGACTAAGAAATAAAAATCGCAGAAGCAATGGTTTATAAAATATACTGAATCTTATGACAGTGTTGACAAATATGTCGCTATCAGTGTCACTATGTATCGACATTACTCGCGTCAAAAAACCTGCGCCGTCCTCTGTTCCCCGAGCGGAGTGCCCTATTTGCGGGGCAGGTGGACGGGGCAAAACTGGCCCGCCTATAACAAACCCTGTTTACCGCGTCGCGTCCGCCCGGCTCAAACACGGCCTGCTCGCCCGCGGCTGTTTGCCGGCCTTTCACACAAAGAGGGACGCGCGCACAGAGACAGACAACGCGCCGCGCAGAGAGCGCTGAATGCTGTTTGAATAGCTCTCCTCCGGAACCCGCCACCTGGACGCCAGTCACCTGCACAGCCGCGCACGCTGCTAATAACGCGCAGTTTACAGTATGCTCGCCAGCAGCAGCGAACTAACAACTGGTGTAAGTTTGTCTGCAGCGTTGCTTCAATGGAAATTGCAGTTGCAGTGAGTGCGATATGGGAGGTGTGACAAAATCTGTAAAATTACGATGCATTGATCTGTAAGTAGGCGCGTTATCCAAGAGCACATTGTGTATGATTAGAAGTAATTCTTTCCGTGTTCTAACACCTCAAGGACATTGAAAATATAATTAATTATTAGGGATTTTTCGGCATATGTGACAACCGGCAAAAACCATAGAAACATTGTGTGAGTGGAGACTTTCCCGGCGTATCGATGCAACAAAATCTTCTCGGGTGTCCAGCCGGATGGTGGTGTAAAAACACGACGTTTCGACAGCTGACTCGCAGTCTTCATCAGGTAGCTTGTAGTTGTTCTCAGCTGACTGTCTCTGCTCGAGGCAGAGACAGTCAGCTGAGAACAACTACAAGATACCTGAGGAAGACAACAGAGTCAGTCGTCGAAACGTCGTGTTTTTACACCACCATCCGGCTGGACACCCGAGAAAATTTTGTTGCATTGAAACATTGTCCCGTAGATAGGAAATCAAGACGAAATATGGTGTCTACTCATCACTTGGGGGACCTCGGAAGCAGAATTTACTGAAAAATTGCAGCATTTGTGTGAACCTTTACGCGATCCCAGCTGAAAATATGTATATGGACCCAAAATTTAAAGAGAGAAAAAGGTTATTGTGCAGAGGAGTGCTTCGTATAGTTTCTGATGTGTCGCAATATTTCGAATTAGTGTTAGTATTGCTTGATGTAGTATTTATAAAGAAGTTAGTGAGGTTGTTAAATGTCAGTTGAAATGAAGAGCTGAAATGGTACAGTTGTCGATTTGTCGTATAGAAAGTAGTTATTGTGGGTCAATTTAAATGACGGCTACCGAGCGTGGTGGGTGAGCGGTAACTTTCTGGCCTCGCATTCGAATCCCCGTCCGGCCATTCAGATTTGGGTTTCCCATGGTTTTCCAATTCACTCCAGGCCAATGCGGGATGGTTGTTTCAAACAGGCCATGGTCAAATTCCTTCCCGTTCCTTGCACCCAGTATTTTCCCGCCCTAAAGACCTCGATCTAGGATTTAGTAGCCTGCAACATGGGATATATTATAAGTGATGAAAACGAGGTTTTGCGAGCCACGCATTGGCGTTATAACGCTGATTTGATTACTTAGTAATATTTAAGGAACTGAATTCTCGCCAACACATGGTTTTAATTTTAACCAAAGCTAATCATTCAGTAATTTAAAATTACTTAAATGGCTTGAGATTCTTTCAAACATAACAAATTTATTTACTTTCACTTTTATTACAAAAATACTGCAACGTTTAAACATCGGCATTCTTCTCCAAAGACTGTCACCGTAAAAGCTAAATTTACTATGATGGGGTCTCATTTTCGAATAAGCTGGATCAAGGCTTCGCAGAAAGTCATTCAACAACGAATTTTCACAGTGCGTGTCCTCCAGTCGACTTGCAGCTCTAGTCTGACTTCTGGAAATTCTAACATCGTTGAGGGAGTGAACAAACAGTTGTCTTATAATAATATAAGCGTTATTGTTTTTTCTCAAGCGATATTAAACATTGATGTAAATAATTTTAAAATATTAATTATTAATTTGAAATTAAAAATTAATTAAAATTTTTTCGTAATTTAATAGTGCTTCTGACGTTCACAGTTTATTTTCTTGAAGTTATTTTTTTAATTTAATTGCATTTTACGAATTTTTATTTTAAACTCTATCACTGCAATTTTGATATTAATCTGCTTTCACATTTTAGGAATTTTATTTTTTAAATTTTTTTACAGTGTTTGAACATTTTTCGCGTTCCCTTTCTAATTTCTGCGTCCCTTGCCTACAAAAGAAAATTTTCAGTTCCCTTATGACTGTAATCTGTTACTAGTTTGTGGTCTTGGTCATCTCTTCCCTTCCATGCATTATTCCTAAATCGTCCAGCTACATCCATCCAGGCATCTTCGCCAGTGTATGCCTTATATGGTCATAACTGTCTCTCCCCCCTCCTCCTGTCTTCCAATGACTCTCGACCCAGCTCCTTTATCATATGCATTACTGACTGCATTTTTGCGGTAATTTTCACAAACAAATCTAGCTGCTTTCCTTTGCACAGCCACCAACTTCTTAACTGATACCCGCAATGAGATTCTTTTATTACAAAACCATAACCAACCAACAGACTGACCAAGGTTTTTTAAATCCAAGTTCCCTAACTTCTTCCATAGATTTAATTTAATTGTAATTTAATTTAATGTCTCGTTTGCGTTTTCTCCATACACGTATATACCCCTTTATTACTATTTTTATTATTAGTTTACCTTAAATTTTAGATAAAATAAGTGTAATTTCATCAACCCTGTTATTTTACACTCTACCAATTTTAATTTTAAATTATTTTAGTGTTTTAGGTAAACCATTTAGCACTTCCGTTGGTAATTTATTCCAATCCCTAGTCACTTTCTTAAGAAGATTTTTATATTCCCAAATGCCTGAAATCCAGTGCCAGCTTGAGGTCATAATCATCTGTTCCCGTCCATGCACTACTCCTAATACGACAGAAAGATTGAAATATTAAAAAAAAATCATACTTGTCCTTTCTTAAAACTCATTCAGTATGTAGCTAGACAGAGGCGCAATTTAGTATGTGTTCTGGCACTATTAGAGGAAACGTTTTGCTTTCTCATCAAAAAATGTGCCAAAGTGCTCAAGTCACGTTGCTTTCCGGTGCTATTGGGCAGAGTCGCGTTGCACCAATAACTAAAGAGATTATTTATTTACAGCTACAAACAAGTGAGTGACTTTAACGACGCGGCACCCGGATTGGTCAATCGCATCCCTCGGTTCTCAGTACCAGTGTGGATGAGGACTCCTACATCATCGCCGTCATTTAACTACTGTTTTCTTTAGAGAACTTTGCTTCATTACACAGTACACCCTAAAAATGGTATTGTCTAATTTTACATTCCGGTTTGTTAAAAAAGTTATCCAGATGACAATTTCATACTTCACATTCCTTTGTCTGTTTACTATTTTAAACATATCAAAATAGCATTTTAGGGAGACGTGCACGTCTTTATCTAGAAATAATAATCGTTGATGGTAAGAACGGCAGTGCTGAATGCGATTCGTGATGGATTTGGCAAGGGGGTAGATTCGAAATTCGATTCTAATAAAAGTCACCGTTCAACAAACTCTGTAGGTGAGTACGGAAATGTAATGAGGATTATAAATACAATTGTTCATTTGCTATTTATATTTGACGAGTAGAAAGATATTTCTTTCTGCAAGAGTTAAGGCGTGTACAGGACAGAATTACAAACTACATGTGTTTATTTTCGTTTCGTATTGCTGGTACTTTAGAGCTGTAACAAACACCGCATGCTTACAAATTATTATTTTGTTTTTATTATGTATACTGGTCTAAGAAATTTGTGGAAAATAATACCAAAAATCATGTAACTACTTCTTTCCAACTTGCAGAACGTATGTGGGGAGGAAAAATAACTGGGAAAGCAAGCAAAGCTCTTGAAGCTACAGATGACAACACTTCTTCAGAGTATCACCAAAAGATAAATATATTCAATTGAGGTATGGTAATATTTGTATATCTGATCACGGCTTAGCCTATATCACAAGAAGTGCATCTAAACATGCCGCCGCTATCAGTGCACTATGATAAGAATGCGCATGATTGTTACGAAACACTTTGTTCAATCCAGAAAAAGTGATATTAACATCTGGAAGTAACATTATCAGAATTATAAATAAAATAACTATAATTCAGTTAGAGTTAACTTAATGCCAAAAGAACTGGAAAAACATCTGTTTTCTTGATTTACACAGCGTATTTAATGCTCGTGTATTTTTGTTTACACATGTTATCTGTGTGTGGCATATAACTGCAACAACCATGTCATAAAAGGTACTAATGTATTGTTTCACAAGTAAGTATGCATTTAAACATATTCAGAATCTTCTACTATTTTAACCACTGGATGTGATCTGACAGTGTTCAACACATGTTTAACATTTTGTTTCGATACAGATTTCCGCCCGGAAATTTGAATAAATTAAGAGTGTTAGCTAAAATACGCCTGCACGGGTTTAATCCCTCGGAACATAGTGTTAAATGTTCGCAACATTTCGAAGAAAAATGTTTCTTAAAAAAAAAAAAAAAAAAAAAAAAAAAAAAAAAAAAAAAAAAGAAGAAGAAGAAGAAGATATTATAAGATTCTTAAACCTTCTGCGGTACCAAAAGTTTTCGGCTTTCCAGACAATATATAAAAGGTAAGGACTGTAAGCTTTGCAATATATATACCCTAGCATCTAACCTCTATTATTTTAGGTGCCCCATATGTAGAAGTATTAAACTATTTGTGAACTAATATTTGAGGAAGTTGTTTCTGGTTTTCTCAATTACTACATACTATGCGAAGGCGGTCCGATAAGTACTTAGCCTACAAAAGAAAAAAACGAAAATTTTGGAAGAGTGGCGATTTATTTCTCAACATAGTCTCCTTTTAGATCGATATACTTGACCCAGCGATGCTCCAACTTCTTTAACCCATCTGAAAAATACGTTTTCTGAAGATCTGCAAAGTAGGCCTCCATGGCGGCGATAACATCCTCATTCGACTCAAATTACTTCCCGGCGAGTGTCTTCTTCAAGTTTGGAAACAAAAAGAAGTCGCACGGGGCCAGATCTGGAGAATGTGGTGGATGGGGCAGCAGTTCGTAGCCCAATTCGACCAATTTGGCCGCGGTGACGGCGGAGGTGTGAGCCGGTGCGTTTGCTATGGTGGAAGGGCACTTTTTTCTTCGCCAAATGGGGCCATGTTTCTGAAATTCGGTGACAAATCAGCCCAATAATTCCGCATAGTAAAGCCCTGTGATCGTTTTGCCCTTCTCCAGTTAGTTGGTGTAGATCACACCTTGTGAATCCCAGAAAACGGTGGCCATCACCTTTCCGGCCGATGGGACAGTCTTCGCCTTTTTCGGAGCACGTTCGCCGGGTAAAGTCCACTGTTCCTTGGTCTCTAGTGTGGACCAGTGGATCCATGATTCGTCGACGTTTACGTAACGATGCAGAAACTCCTTCGGATTACGCTTAAACAGCGTCAAACACTGCTGCGAAGTGGTCTCACGGTTGCGCTTGTTGTCCGGAGTTAGCAAACGCGGTACCCGTCGCGCCGACTGCTTTCTCATGCCCAAAATTTCATGCAAGATATGACCCTTGCGGTCTTTTGAGATGCCTACTGTCCCAGCAATTTCGCGCACCTTCAATCGGCGGTCTGCCAATACGAGATCGTGGATTTTTGTCACCTTATCCTCCATGGTAAACGTTTTCGGGGCACCTGGGCGTGGCTCATCAAAAACCGACGTGCGACCACGTTGAAACTCGTTAAACCAATTTTTGACAGTTGGCATCGAAGGAGAACAGTTACCGTACACAGAATCCAAGCGCTTTATTTTGCTGTGCGATTTTACTTCCAAAAACAAGAATAGAATCACCGACCGATATTCTCTTTTTCAATTTTTCTAAAATCCGCGGACACACCCACTTTCACACGTGATCACAACAAAACTATGAGTCCGATTTGGCTGAAATTTTAACAATAGCCCTCCAAGATAATGTACTACACGATAATAAATTTCTCTGACGACAGTGGCACCATCGGGAAGAGAGGCTAAGTACTTATCGGACCTACCTCGTATGAAATGTATTTTATCAATATCATGTAATATTTTTCAGAAGAATGTTGTTACACCTCCTCCAGAGGGAAGAAATATGAAAGTTATTTCTGAAAATGTTTTTAAGGAAGTCAGAAAGCAACAAACTATGTGCAGCATGACCATACTTATGACAGAAAATTATATGAAATATGTGAAGTATGAAGCATTGATTGACAGAAGAAGTTACATTATTGAAATTTACAGTAAAAAATATGAAACGGAAGCTACCAGGAACATAACAAAGTCTTTCACTTCCAATATTTGTACATCTTTTCAGTTCACAGAATGAATGTTTCCTTTATTTGTTTGTTTATTACTGCTAAGGATAATGGGGGACTCCATTATCTCTCAGCATATGTTGTACTGTACATATATGCAATGATGAATTTGATGAAAAATGTATAAAGAATGCATTCATCCACTGTGATCGGAAAGTAATGAAAGGGAATTGAAAACAAAACATAAAAATAGGTATATTGCTAGGATGTAATTTTAATGATTTGTTCACTAAACTGAGCGACTACATGTTTAAAAATGTTTATCCTGAAAATCATGCTATCCTACTTTTAAATATAATAATAATATTGATGTGTTTGTGAGGCTGAGAATGTACCATGTTGCAAAAATGCGTGATATACAAAAGAATATGTCAATCAGACAGAAATTAAACAAAACTGTCATTTTTTATGATCAGTAAAAGAAGTTATAATGTTAATTTCAATGTTATATTCTCATGTGAATGATTTAATTGTTATTATTTTGTAATTGTACTTTCCAGATACTAAAATGAAGATTTTTATATAAAAAATAAAAAGTTGAAAAGAAGTATTTATAATTTCAAACTAGGGGGTGTGCTTGAGAGATAAAAAGATTCACAACAGAAAGGGTAAACCTTTTCGATTGCTTTCGTACTGAAAAAGCTGCTCGATCACATTTAAATGTGATAAATGTCAGATTGTATCGTTAAATGTAAAACTGAACAGAAAATGATCGCCCAGCTTCAGAAGAAAACTAAGTTTGGGGTTAGACCACTTAATCAGTGTACCGGTACATCATCAGTTTTTGTTGATTATAATTATAAATATTTAACATCATTCCGGATCAGTTAAATAAGCCAGGTTGCTTTAATTGAAAAAAAATAAAACAAGCCGGAAGTTAATATAACATAGTCAAGGTACTTGTATGATTAGCTTGTGGTTAACGCCATTCGATATTCTTTGGGCAAGTGATGACCCTTACCACCATATGCATTTCCATTATGCATGGTTTCTTATACTGTATGATTGTAGGAGAATTACAAAGTTCCCGCGATCTCTTGCCAGTAACATGGCGCGGCCAGGCGTCTTTATTTTGCTAAGAATTCTGGTAGCCTTTCGTATGAGAAGGAAGGGGTCCGTTTAGAATAGATCCCTCTTAAAGCTTACGTATCTAAATTAGCGGGCCTCAAAGACTGAATAACTTAGCTTCACAATAAACAGATGATAGACCAGAATGAACAGTGGTAGGAGGTAAATTTACGGTTGTAGAAGCTTTGTACGTGGGATGTATGGAGACAGCCGTGCCACCTTGATTGATTGGTTCTCCGTTTATAGCTGGCTGTTACGGTGGGGCTGTGATTGCTTATTGCATAATGCGCTGGTGTATAGTACACACCTGTCCAGTTCAATATGGTATCAACAGACATACCATCTGGCATACGAGGCAGTATAATATTATGAAAGAAATTCCTTTGAAAGCTGTTATCGTTGTGAATGATTTTCGAGTCAAAAATAGGTAGCACAGTCGCTTTTAGCAGACCTAAGTTGCGCAATGATATTATTTTCTCCTTTCCAAGTAATTCAATAGTTTTGGTTCTCATCGTAATGAATTCTGCTCAGTGAAACGTGCTTCTTGCTTTGTGCTGCTGGATCGTAACGTCCTTAGATTAGCCATAAAGAGATTCACCTCGTTCGATTTTGTATGCATTTATGGGAGGGTACTGCAAATCGTGTTTCGAACCTGTAATTTTCTTCTGTTATGGCTCTGTTTTCACCATAGCAAATTGACTTTTGCGATGAACACTGGAAAGTGCCTGATCCCTTTAGAAACGTTTTTAGATTTCAAGGACGAGTGCATTCCACTTACGGGCTGATAAATTGATGCAATTGTGTCATGTGCATAACTTGCTACGAATTTTACTGAGGTTCTGGTAAATTGATAGCAGCAGAACATGGCGTCTACTGGTATTTCTAAGACAAAAAGAAGCTGCTTTTACCATCTTCTTTTTCTTAAATTCCGGCTTTAAACCACGTCGACGTTATTAGTGGCGGGTGAGCATTGGGGAAAGGAACGGGAAGGAATTTGACCATGGCTTTTAGAAGCAATCATCCTGATGTGATTTCGTGATACCATGAAAACTGAAATCTGTATGGCTGGAGAAAGCTGTTTTTATAATCGTCGTGATTGGTGGTAGTAGATGAAATGTTTATAGAGAAGTAATTTCGGGTTGCAGTGATGACTATGACATCGCTTATACCATCAATGAGTGAATTAGAGGAAAAAATGAGGGAATTAAAACTTTTGGTAATCACGGAATTACGAAGTGGTCTGAGCACGAGTAAGCTCGAAATCTTCATGTTCTGCACTGAGCCTGAAAAGTTACTCCAGCTTGTAGAAGAGAAACATGTAACTAGGTAATCAGAATAGATAATTTAGAAGAAATCGTTCTGCAGGGAAAAGTGGAAGGACAACCAACTTGTGACATGTTACATGGCGATGGCTGTACTTAAATGAGACGAAAATGAACAGGACAGCAGCTAAACTAATCCGGGAAGTAGAAGTTCGGAATCGATGGTGGCAGACTGTGCAACGTTTCACCAACTTTTACCTTTGAAAGTTTGAATACAAATGATTCAGAATTACTCATAACAAAGTATTTGAGATTGATAGCAAACTAAGATAAGGAAAAACATTGACGGTAAAGATCTCACCCTTTGGGATATAGAAAATACAGGGGCATGTTAAAATTCAGATTTTATCAGCTCGGTCTCTATAAAACTGGATCAGTTGCAAGCTAGCTGCAAAAACGTAGAGGTCTGCTCGAGGATAGTTAACGATTACAACAGATGTAATGGAAGGAATGAAGGATATGTAAATAAACCGACTTGATTATTACAAAGATATAATACAGAAAACGTACCATGCTACACAATCAAATTTTCCCATCTAAATAGTATATTAAAACAATTACACCGAGAGTGGTGGGTGAGCAGTTAACGCTTTGACCTCGCATTCGGGCGGACGCCGGTTCGAATCCCCGTCCGAGCATCCAGATTTGGGTTTTCGATGGTTTCCCCAAATCACTCCAGGCGAATGCCGGGAAGCTTCCTTCAAAAGGCCATGACCGAATTCCTTCCCGTTCCTTGTCCCCAGTCGCATCCCGCCTCTAATGACCTCGCCGTCGACGAGGCAAAAAGTCAAAAGTAAAAAAAAAATAAACCTTTACACTCATCGCAAAGAATTCTCTACAGTGGAGGGAAACAAATATGAAGTTAATTTACATGCGTTATCACTGCTCTACATGCTACAGCGTAATTGTGACAAGACTTTTCTGTTAGTAGTTAAGATATAAACAAATTGTTGCAATTCACACACTACGAACGTCAAAATATCCCCTCAGAGAAAATGAGATCAGTTGTTGATGGATAGTTTTCCAAGAAAATATATAAAAAATGATAAGTAAAAAGCAGGAGAAATGTCTCCACTTGTATTCTAAAAGTATCTCTCGACTACCACTCTGAAAATTGCAATTCTGAATCACAAAAACTGCTGGTTAATGGAATCTAAATACTATAGCAAAACAGTTACACTCATCGTGAGCAAAAGGAGGGAAACAAACATGAAACGAGTTTGCTTTCGTTATCACTGTACTACTTGTTGTAGCGTAATTGTGACAAACAAGACTTTTCTTTTGATGGTAAGATATCACCAAATTGTCGAAATTCATTAACTACTATTGCCAGCATCTCCCCTCAGAAAGGCTTGGATCAGTTGTTGCTGGATAGTTTTACACGGGGGAAAAAAAAAAAAAAAAAATGATAAGTAAAATGCAGGAGGAATTTCTTCACTTGTATCCTAAAAGTAGTTCTCTGTTACCACTCTGAAAATTGCAGTTCTCAATTACAAAAATTGTACGATAGTGGAACATAAAATCAGAACCACATACCATTTGATAACTATTTATATAAAAATTGGTGAATTGATGAGCGGTTCACAAGAATAAGTTTTACGCAAACTGGGAGCCGCGACCATTTAGCTGTGTAAAAATCATGCATTGAGTGTTGAGAGCAAAAGTGATTTTCTGTTGTCAATTTGTGGGTGATACAGACATTTGCCACTAGGTTGTGCATTGCAAACAACAAATAGAAGGTGGATGTAGGGCGTGAAGAAATACAAGTCGGTTCACTAACGGGAAAGGTTATAAAATAGGTTTATAGGTATTATAATTATTTATTTATTGCCTTCAAAGGGTAAAATGATGAAAATATTACATTTTTATGCTTTTATAACGATTGGATTAAAATAAATAGTGAAGGAAAGGGTGATTTGTTGTAGGAGACTAGCTTTCGTGTTTCGTAATTAACATTCGGTGAATATCTGGGAAGATTTCTTTAAAGCACCTTTAAGGCAATAATCATGTTCATAGACAGATTTTGCGAAGCGAAAACAATGGTACATGAGGTGTAAGTTGTTTGAACTTCCTTTCTATTTCCCATATTTAGCTTCTTCCCACTTGTCTCTTATCTTTTTGGCTGGTCAGAATTTTACAACGAATCCAGATATAACTATACGTTAAGCCGATGTTTTATATACCACACGTGAAGGACAATGGTGTTAGAACATCACTGAAAGAACAATTTTCAGGCAGTCTGTTTGATATTGTAAGCACTGACACAAGAAAGCCCGCGTGCAGGGTGCCGCATTCGATTGTTAGCGAGGGGCGATGAAAGTGGCGTTGATATACGCGGGGTGCCGGCTGGGCACTGCACGGGACGTTTACCACCGGCCTGTCTGATGGGCAGTAAATACAGAGATGTGCCACTAAAACGGTCCGCAGGGGAGAGCTCCGCTACCCGCTGCGCAGTAACCGGCGCTCGTTGAAAACGAGACAGCTCCAAGCGAGGGGTGCTTCTTGTAGAAAGCGCACTCGCAAATAACCACAGCCAAAGTATCTCGCAAGTAACTATATCACTAAATGAATGATTATACAGGGCGAATCGTAAACGAGGAAAAGTATTTCAAGAACTTGTTACTTGTTGCAAGGAGTCCCAAATTGTTTTTATTACCAAGCACTTTATTTTCCTCTGAAACTTAATGGATTTTAACATACTGAAGTTTTACACAGAATAAAAAGCTATATGAGCTCTTTTAATCTATTTTTGTCAAGAAAGTAACTGGAATTGATTAATTAAAATGCCCCCTTTAAGGGATTATTAAAATTTATTTCGTCGCGAAGTTAGCACAACTGTCGTCTATACTGACGCTGAGTTTGAGCCCTACCTGTCGTTTACTTTGTTTACAGTACTCAGTTCTTCTTAAGTGTTCTTAGCAATTTTTACAGCGAATAAAAATATCGAAAAAGAATTCGTCTCAAATTTTGCATTGGAAATGGAATTTCGTGTGCCGAATCGCTGAAAATGTTATGGAAGGCTTACGGTGAATCGAATTGATCAAAAACTCGTGCATATGGGTGGTACAGTGAATTCAAAAGCGGTCGAGATGTGATGGAAGATTTGCCTCGCTCTGGTGGGCAATCAAGGTAACATCCCTGAAGTGAAGGAAATGCTGACTGATAATAGCACTTTCTCTGTCTCACGAATCAATTCGAGCCATTTTAAACGATTGTTTGTGCTTGAAACGCGTTGTCTTTCGACTACTTTCGAAAGACCTGAATTTTCTTCAAAAACTCAATAGCGCAAAACTCGCTAAAGACATGTTAGAACGAGTCAATTTCGATCCCTTATTCATAAAACTCATTGTAACTGGTGGTGAGACATAGATTTACGAGTTTGATATTCGTACCAGTCAACAAGCTTCGGAATGGCGTCTTCCAACTGAGCCGAAATCGAAAAAAACACGTCAAAGTCGATCAAAATTCAATGTGATGTTGACTGTTTTCTTTGATTAACCCGGTGTTATGCATTCGGAATTCTTGCCAGAAGGTCAGACGGTAAATAAAGAACATTATCTGAGTGTTATGCGAATTCGTAGAAAAAGGCCAGATTTGTGGAAAGAAGATTTTCACCATGATAACGCACCATCTCACAAGGCTATCATTGTGAACAAATTTCTGTCCAAAAACTCAACAAATATTATCGAACAACCACCGTATTCACCTGATATGGCTCCGCCCGAATTTTTTCTCTTTGCAAAACTCAAATTACCATTTCTAGGCATCCGTTTTCAGTCGAAAAACGTTTTGATGACTAGATTATTCGTTGGCATAAGTGTATTATTTCTAAAGGGGCCTACTTTGAAGGCGATACAATAAATTTGGATGAATAATGAATATTTTGTGTTTTAATGACCAATTCATGGCACTTTTTTGATAGAGCAGTACAAGTAAGAGAAAAGAAAAAAAAAGATTCACCGGTAAAACTTTATATCAAAACAAACAACCATCTGTTAATAACATAAGAGGTCATTTCTAAGACATACTTATTCCATGGTTTAAAGTTGTGGAGCATTTTCCTCAATTACAGATAATTATTATAAAATGGACGATGTATGATTACTGCCGATGCAATAGCTTTCTTTTCGATCGTTTATTAGTTTTGCTGACGCGTTTTCACAGCAACGTCTTCAGGGGGTTTACCTGTCCAGTGTGTGCACAGGTTATGGGCATGCCATTTCATGTTTGTACATTAAAAGTTATGGCTATAAATTACGATCTACTTGCTTTTACCATTTTCATTGGTTTATATTTACACTTTACTCTCGGTGTGAGTGATTTCATCGAGATTAGTGTATAGTAGGTTATGTTCTGCTATGTTGCTTTATTTATTACGTAAACTTTGTTTATCTTTAGATAATATAACGCAGTGTGATGTTGCTTTTTCTTCTCTTCCTCCCTTCTGTTTGCTGTGTGGCGCATGGTTTCTAAATGTGTTTGTTTATGTTAGTTTGTTGTGATATTGCATGTATCCCCTGTTTTTAGTGTTTTGTCTGTATTGATGGCTGTTTTTCTCATTTTCATTTGAGTACTGTGTATAGCGTTTGATGAGTCAGGTTTGTGTTTTTCGGTTATTATATTTTTTTCTGTTGCTAATTTTTTGTATAAGGTATACCGTTGAAATGTTATTGTGATTTACTGCTGTTTATGGCGGGTATTTGCATGTCTATGTCAATATTTGTTGGTTGGTGGCTGTGTTCTTGTAAGTGTTAAGAAAATATAGAATGTGTATTGTATTTTAGTGCCATTATATTTTCTTGGTATCTTGTTTCTACACTTTTGACAAATGTATTGAGCTTGTCAGTCATTGCATATTAGCCTTAATATTTCCGAACTGTGAAATTTATTGGATTGTATGTTATTCTGCATTCAGTAGTCTGTTATAAACACCCTTTTGAAACCTTGTGTTTTATTTGTATGTTTCCAGTTGCGTGTGTGTATCCATTGTAATATACGTCATTACATGCCATTTATTTTTATTTTGTTATGAGCGTGGTGTGCCATCTGGAGTTGGGTTATGTGATTACGCTATATGTCTCATAATTTTGTTGTTTATTTGGTTTACTCTGATTTCTTTATATCCGTTTTTGATAGCTATGTAGGTGATGATTGTTTTAATTCTAATATATAGTTACTTTACTGAGTGGAATTTATTTCTTCACACTTGGAAAATTAGCTTCATTTTCTTGCTTCAAAATAAACTTTATTCGTTCATAAGTAATATTCTTTATTAATAGAAAATATTCACTACAGACGTTTCTATTAATGACAAAAATAATCTCTTGTCAACCTGTTTTCCATTTCATATATGTATCCATAAGATTTTAACATTCTTTTTCTAATTGCTTCCGAAATAATTTTTTCTGTTTGGGTGAATAGTAACAATGTGGTCTGGCATTCGGAGGACGAGAGTTCAAATCCCTGTCCGGCCATCCTGATCTCGGTTTTCAATGATTTCCCGAAATCACTCTAGGGCCTAGGCGAATGATGGAATGGTTTCTTCCAAAGGCCTAGGGCAGATTCCTTCCCTTCCCTTACCTCCAGTCATTTCCCTCTCTATTGACCTCGATTTAAAAAAAAAAAATACGCTCTGCTTGTTCAGTGTCCGTCAGGCTGTAACGTCGCGTCTTTGTTGGTGGATTAGAGATGTTTCTACATACATGTAATAACAGTTCTATTTAGTTAAGCATCCGCGAACAGTTGGATTACCAGAACACTGAAAGGAAACTAAATGTTTCGTTTAAATTAACTTATTAAACATTAGTAGCTTTTATTTATTTATATTCGTTCGATGTAGATATTTTCGTTAAAGTCTTTGCCTACAGGTATGTAAGATAAAAGCTTTACTTTTTGATCAGCAATGCTAGCGGAAGTTTAGATTAGATCGTTATTTAGCTTGGGTCAAAATTACAACTGGAATCTGACGTTACAGGAGAGGGCGCGGGTAATTTAAATTTTGTTTAAAACTGGTTTAAATTGTTTTCATCGGTACTCTGTACCTGATAAGGTTAATTCCTTTGACTGACAGTAGCTCCACTGTTATCGCGATCTATCCGGCCTAGACCACAATTAACACTAATATTACATGGCATAATATGAGTTGTTAACCCGTCCGGGCATTCAGATTTGGGTTTTCCATGGTTTCCCAAATCACTCCAGGTTAATGCCGGGATGCTTCTTTCAAAAGGCCATGGCCGAATTACTTCCCATTCCTTGCCCCCCCCATCTTTTCCCGTCTCTAAAAACCTCGCTGTTAAGAGACGTTAAGCGGTTAAAAAATGAGTTGTTAAGATTTATTTTTAATTTCCTTTGCTTTCACTGAGACCATTATTGTTACGTGTTACTGTGTCAGACATTCAAACATGACAATATCGACCTGAACCACGGATAACAAAAAAAGATGTAAGAACCCACGAAAATTTTGGGTAAAGTTTATATCACGATGCATGATGCCACTAACGTGTACAGTGAGTGTATGTATTAATTCGCATGTGATTGAAGCTTTGATTATCTAGCGGAAATATTAACGGAGTTAGGTTGAAATGGATCCTGGACCAAGATGACAACTGAAGCTTTTTGCTACAGTGCAAGGGACGAGAAGTTGAATCGAGCTTTATTTTATAACAATTCTATTCAGCTAAGCACCTACGAAGAAATGACTTGCCATAACACTCCACTTAACGATTATTTTTGATGGGTATTGAGGCTAATTTTAAATAATAATAAAATTAATTGAAAGGTCTTAAGTATAATAAACGGCTTTTAACTACAAACAATAATCCAAACTGTTAAATCTATCACAGGCTTATCTAAAAATTCCTTATTAACTAAATATTGGATATTAGGAGAAAATAATATTACTACAAACGCATATTAACATTTTACATTATATTTACATTTTGTCATTGTATGTTAATAATACTAGTTGCCCATAACTTCATTCACGTGACCTCTCTCTTAAACCGATTAACCAGTTAACGCTTCAGCAGCGATAAAAAAAAAACTAATACGACGTCTATCGTACGCTAAAATAACGGGGAACATTTAGAGATAACTACATCAGACAAGTAGTTTTCGCGTAAATCGCTTTCTCCGGACAATGGGTTAGTAATTTGTTAATGCCGTCATTAAATGTTTTATCTTTCCACAAATCCCATTCATCAAAACATACAGAATCGTGGTCAACGAAAAGTAAGTTACTTCTCGCTGTCCAACAATTTAGAGCCTAGAATATAAATTGAAGCAATAAATTCATGTTTATTTATCGAGGCTTGAGCAATGCAATTTCGCACTGCTACTTGCCATTCGGGAGGACCGGGTTCAAACCTGGTTCGGCCATCCTGTCTGAGGTTTTCCGTGGTTTTCCTTAGTCACTCTAGGCAAATGTTGGGATGGTTCCAAAAAAAAAAAAAAAAAGGTCATGCTTATTTACATGAAATCAATAATAAAGACTCTGCTTTTTATCGATTGGGCATTATTTTGAAACCAGACCTTAAATAAACTAAAAAAAAACACCAAAAATATTCACATATATATTTATAGTTGCATGTATGTTCGTTTGGGTCAACTGTTACCACGTTAAGGCTTCGTTTGGCTTGAATTTTATCCTTTGGATGTGTACACATCCATATTACAACTAGGATTGTTAGCCTTAGGGGGGAACTATAGTTTAACGTAGAATTCGAACCACGGAAGCATTCTGGCGTGCTTCACATTACACAGCAAGCTGTGCCAGAGGTGAAGGATGGTTAAGGGCCTAAGAAAATCCCCGCTGAGGAAGGGATTCGAACTGGAGCCTTTCAATCTCCAGATAGGCGCGTAAATCACTGTGCCACCAGGTCACTCAAAAATGTTTAAATATTTTTTTTATCGATTAATATTTTAAATATTTGAGTTGCGTTGTTATATTTGTAACTGAGATGATAACCGAGCGTGGTGTTGTAACGGATAGCGTTCTGGCCTCGCATTCGGGAGGACGGCGGTTCGAATCCCCGTCCGGGCATCCAGATTTGGGTTTTCCATGGTTTCCCAAATCACTCCAGGCAAACGCCGGGATGCTTCCTTAAAAAGCCCATGGCCGAATTCCTTCCCATTCCTTGCCACCCATACTTTCCCGTCTATAAATACCTCGGTGTTGAGAGACGTAAAGCAGTTAAAAAAAATAAAAACAGAATTAAATTGATTTTCAAAGAATTAAGCACATCCAAAGTCTAAGCATTCTGCTTTTTTTATCAGTTTTGTTGCAGAATTTAGTGTCACTGCAACAGACAAAGCAAATAGCGTGCTTTGAAACAGAAACGGTCTGTCGGATATCTGATTGGTGATAGCTGCAGGTCAGAGCATGGCGTCAGACGTATTTCCCTGGAGCTAGTTTTTTTTATCTCCCCGAGCGCTTTGCTAAATTATTGGTGATGCGCGCGAAGAGATCGGCGTTCAGGGTGCAATCATCACACACACACACACACGCACGCACACACACAAATGCCACAGGGCCGACAAACGTGGCCCCATTCGTACGGTGGCTATTAAAACATTAGCCCGCGGCAAGTGGCGTGGTCCGGCTTATCAGAGCTGCGATATCATCGCCAATACATGTGACCCGGGGCAGCGGTGAGAGTGGACGGCACTGCCAGCACAACAGCAACAGTATAAAGTAATTGCGAAAAAATTGTATCTCCTCCCACCCCCGCTCCGTGTCGCTCTGATAGGGGAGGGAGATGTCCCCCTTTTTATCTGCTACCCGGACGCCGCACTAAAACGGTTTAATTGCGTAATCCAGATAGCAATCCGCTGAACGAGTCCATAAAACGATTGTAAACGCTTGTGTGTAGCTTCAAGTGCGTCACGCTAGGGGCACGACCATGCTTTTAGCAAATGAGGAAAAAGGGAATTGACGGGGACGGAATTCGAAAAGGTACGGCCAAGCGCTGGTTGTAGTGCTTCGAACACGTTGTGAAGTTACTTATTTACATGCCGTGGCTAACAAGGAGTGCAAACAATCACTGAGGAATTGTTTCGTATATTTCAGAGCGCGATTGGGCCTCTGTGTTGCTACACCGGTTGTGGCAGACGAGAGAACTGAAGGTTGACCGCCTGGATTGGAACAAGTTTGGCGCTATATGGTGTGTGAGAACTGGAGTGCTTCCTCTCGGCTGACCGTTACTCTAATAGTGGGGCAAAGTGATGATCTCAGGTCTCATCAACAGGGACATATCGTCCAACAAAATCTAGTGGAGTGGCTTCATAGAGGTACCGATTTTCCTCAGACATTAGCTCGTCAGAAAGAGAATCTTCTGTTCTCGGAAAGCGTGATATCTCCTCAGTCTTCAGAATTATTAACTCGTGTAATCTGCACTCATTTTCTCACTGCCCTTCCCACTTGCAGCACTAGTTGTATCTCGTATAATTCAGATACTCAACATTCCAACAGTGATGTGTGCATCCTCTACTAACCTTGCCACCATATCCTCATGGCTGTCCTTTAGTGACATTTCTTTCTTCTAGAAATACTTAATCAAAACGTAAATTACTTTTTTCATTTTTGATTCAACATTCATCTCATCGGTTTTTAGAACCTGTAACAAAATAATGGTCCATTTCAGGTTGTTGTATAATTACATGTATTTTCCAAAAGGTAGAAGAATTCAGTTTTTCTCGTCAGGCTATTTACTTATGGGATGATTCTCGCTAACAAAATTTTGATTTGCGTTGAAAGTCACATCCCTCGTGTAACTTTATAAAAATTTTGATACCTAGTTAAACAAGGAATATTAAGTTCAAAGAAAAGACCAATGTAATTTAAGAACAGCGGTCACATGCCTGCCATAATCCTGGAGATCTTAAAACCTTTCTTTGAGGCATTATGCGTAATGTCACTAAAAACATTTTGACTACTAAAAACAGTGTTTGTAAAAAATATATCACGTTTTTAGTCGTAGCTAAAAACGTTATTGAAGCCGCAAAACGACAATATAGTTAGCATTTATAAAATCGATATTATGCCACTCCTTGTTTGTATATCGTGGATGGAACAATTAGCAAAAATCGTTCATACTGAATGAATTAACTGCTAAATTATGTTTTTGGTAAACACACTGAAATAAGGGCTCGGAACAATTGCTGCTTTCATACTTTATGAAATTAAAAATTATACAATCTAAACCTTTTTTCCGTCAGTAGATGGTAAACTGTTATTAGTGGGATCTCTTAGGAATAAAAAATTCATTTCCTCACGGGGCGTAATTTCACAGAGCTGTCTGTGAGCGTATTCTAAAGAAGTCTTAGTCACAAGCTCAAGTAACCAGACCGCACGTCAACAACAGACTTCGGTGGGCGAGGAAGGAAGTGTCTTGTTACAGATGGAGCTCGAATTTTCCATTTGCTACTCGATTCATATTATCAGTAATCCAGGTGCCAAAATTAAAAGAGTTTCAACAAAGAGCAGTCAGTTATTCTTACTGAAGCGAATGTCGGTTCAAATAATTCACAACACATTCTCAGAAGGTAAAAAAGAATGGCTACATCGTCGTGTTACAAGCAACAGTAGAGAAGTCTCCTTAGAGACGATGCCTTAATAAGCACTATAATATGCTTTCCCTTGTATGCCATCCATATGCTGGTCCTTTCCAATAGCTTTCCGTTAGATAGTGAATGAAAATTATTTACATTTGTTAAAACAGGATGCATCTTCCTTTCTCATAAGACTAACATTCTTAGCTCAATTAGGAAAAAGGAAATGAATTGGGATTTTTTCTTTTCTCGGGAATATTTGACTATGCAATTGATTCTTAACAGAGGATAGAAGGAAACATTTATTTACTGCCGGGTTATTTCACTCATCGTTGGTTTGTAATTGTTTTCTGTTCATAACTGTGACTCTGTTAGCATACATGCCTCACTTGAAATATTTTTTTATTTTAAGGTTCATGGCAAACACGGACAAAAAACTTTGTGTTAATAATAAAGGCGCCAGTTCGCGTCAGCGAGAAGACATTGGTGTTGTTAATTAAATACTGAGTTCTTCATGTTACGGAACTACCTTTAAAAAGAGACACTGAGAAGCGTCAGTATATACATTACAAAATCAAACTAATACTGCGGATGCTCTATTGTGTCCACAAACGTCATTTTATTAAAAAGACATTAGTAGTAAAAACCAAAAATTAATAGCGCGATCTGTCATAGAGCTATAGAAGTTTACTTCTAATGTCTATGACATCATGCTGTTGACGTTATATATTTTCCAACACGAAATTGTATAACTATCGCAGCAGTACGGCCTAAAACCGCGAATACCGCGTCTGGGTGGATACTATTGTTGTTGTTGGTATAGGGGCTTTAGGACCCGTCGACCTCGAGGTCATTAGCGCCCTGGATGGATACTGTCTAATCTCCTGGTTTAGTTTAATGTGAAATTTTTTTATAGTAAATAAATTGCAGGTGCATCACATTTCTAAGAAAATTGTATCCAGTAGGTTAGAAATAACCAAAGATGAAGCAAAAATTTGATACAGACGTTGCTGACCGGTATTTAAAAAACGAGGAAGACAAAAATTAACATAAGACTAATCTAAAAATTGGGGCAAATGTTGCGTCCAAGTTTTTTTTTGTGACGTTTTGAAATGTATGCTCTTAAATGTAGATATCTATACTTATAAAATATTAGTCTTAGTCACGATGTAGAAATATCTGTCACGGGGTGACGTCATACTTGTCGCCTTCGCAGTCCAACTTACAACGACCTGAAATGTTGTTCTAGGTTATATTAATAACAGTTCTATTTATCTAAGCATCCATGGAGAAATGAATTACTAGAACACTAAAAGAAAAGTATGTATTTCGTTTAAACGGACTTAATAATTATTAGTGGCTTAGTATTCGTTAAAATCTGGGATAATGTAGGATAAAAGCTTTAATTTTCAATTAGCAATGTTAGCTACAGTTTTGTTTCGATTGTTATTACAGTTGGCACTTGACGTTACAGCAGATAGCATGAGTATTTTTTTAAAAAAATTAAATTGTTTTCATGAGTGTCCTGTTACTTAAATCATTACTTTGTTTGAACGAAAGGAGTTCCACACTTATCGTGATATATATTGCCTAGAGTACAATTGAATCTAATATTACGTGACATGACGTAAGTTGTTAGACATATTTTTAATTTCCTTTGCTTTCACTGATGCCATATTTCAGTTGCATGTAACTGTGACAGCCACTCAAACGTTGTAATATCGATCAGAATCACTGATAACAAGAAAAAGGAAGATTTAAAAACCTGTGACGATTTTTGATCAAATTTATATCGCGATGCATTATTGCGATGCAGTAAATGTATTAATATGCGTATGATTGAAGTGTTGTTTTTCTCGCTGCAACTTTAGAGTAGATTGTGGTTAGGTTGAAATGCGATCTGGACCAGGATGACAACCGAAACGTTTTGCTACAGAGTGAGGCACGAGGGATTACACTGAGGTTTATTTTACAACCATTCTATTTAGTTAAACAACTGTAATTAACTGTTGTCTATACTTGTTTCATTTGAGTCAGTGTATCTTTTATGTAGGCTATCGTTCTCAAGTTACTTTTTTGGACACTTCACTCGGTTATTGCCTTCTCACAACTTCTTGTCCCACCTTACCGTGTGCGCGCTGTGGCACCAGCTCTCCATCGTTTCGTCATTGTATCTTTCACTCGCTACAGCAACACTGGAGCTGTAACTCATCTTCTAAATGTATGCTTGCTTACCACCGAGCGTGGGGGATAGGCGGTTAACGCTCTGGCCTCGCATTCGGAAGGACGCCGGTTCGAATCCCCGTCCGGGCATCCAGATTTGGGTTTTCCATAGTTTCCACAAATCACTCCCGGCGAACATCGGGATGCTTCCTTCAAAAGGCCATTGACGAATTCCTTCCCGTTCCTTGACTCCAGTCCCATCTCGCCTCTAATGACCGCGACATAGACGAGGCGTAAAGCTGTAAGTAAAAAAAAAGCTTACCTACTATAAATATACTGCATACGCAAATCAGGGAACCTCTGGATGAATTTAAAAAGAACTGATAACTACAAGTTTTAGAGAAAAAAACATTCTATAAACATTGTATACCTAGCAGAGGACTGGAAAATGGCGATAAAAGTGCCGGTACATAAAGGACGGGTGAGAAATAGTGTCGAAAATTATAGGCCAATCAGTTTGACATCAGTGGTAGGTAAATTAATGGAAAGATTGGTATGCAACCACATCAGAAATATATGTAAGGAACGTAAGTGGTTTTCAAGTAGGCAACGTGGCTTTAGGCAAGGATATTCATGTGAATCTCCGTTGGTGGGATATATGCAAGATGTTTCAGATGAAATGGACAAGGGAGGCCAAATTGATAGTGTAGAACTACGTCTGTCAAAGGCTTTTGACAGAGTGAGCCATAAAATGATAGTAAATAAGGTAAAAACTATTGGAGTGGATGAGAAAGTGATATGTTGGGTAGAAGAATTTTTAAAAGGTAGAAAACAGAAAGTTGGGGTAGGAAATGCAGTATCAAATGAATTGGAAGTAAAAATGGGAGTGCCACCGGGTAGCGTATTGGGACCATTGCTATTTAATTATTCTAATGAATAATTGTGTTGATTGTTTACTATATGAAATAAAATTGTTTGCAGATGACATAATGCTACATAAAAGGACCAAAACGATAGAGGACTGTAAACCGTGATCTGGACAGGATATCTAGTTGGGTTGGTAAACATGGGATGAAGATAAATTCAAAGAAGAGTCAACTTATTAGATACACAAATAAAAAACAAAAGGTTGATTATGATTATAAGGTGGGGAATGAATTGCTTGCTGAAGACTTGAAATGTAAATATCTTGGCATTACATTTGATAACAAGTTTAACTGGCAGTACACATTGGACAAGTGGTAGGAAAAGGTTTCAAAATTCTGCACTTGTTGGAGAGAGTGATGAGGGGATGCACGAGAGAAGTAAAGGAATTGGATTACGAAACTGATCAGACCATTGCTCGAATATGGTAGTGTACTATGGGACCCACATTTTGAGTATCAAATACAAGAGTTGGAGAGGGAACAAAAAAGGGCTGTTAGATTTATTACTGGAAATTATCGCAGAATACAGTCAGTAACAGATATGATAAAAGAGCTGGAATGGGACTCATTGCAAGACAGGAGGAGGGTGAAGAGGGTCATGGGAGTGTACAGGGCGTATACCGGCGATGAGGCATGGAAAGATATTGGTGTTGGAGTGAAAAGTAGTGCATGGAAGGGAAAAGATGACCGACCATGACCACAAGCTGGCTCTCGATTTCAGGCACAAGGGTGTGGGAATATTCTCTTTTTTAGGTAAGGGTGTCAGGGATTAGAATAAGTTACCAAGGGAAATGATGAATAATTTATCAAAAACGTTGAAAGAATTTAATTAGCGTTCTGGCCTCGCATTCGGGAGGACAGCGGTTCGAATCCCCATCCGGGCATCCAGATTTGGGTTTTCCATGGTTTCCCAAATCACTGCAGGCAAATGCCGGGATGCTTCCTTTAAAAGGCCATGGCCTAATTCCTTCCCATTCCTTGCCACCCATCCTTTCTCGTCTCTAAAGACCTCGCTGTTAAGAGACGTTAAGCAGGTGGAAAAAAAAAGGATTTAAAATTTTTAGAGGGCAAATGTAGGAGGGTGCAGGAAAGGGTGAAGATGGTTGTGTAGGGAAACTGCCCCCGGAGCTTGTGCTCCATTACAATTTAATTTAATTTACCTCCCAACGAGTAGTTACTACTTGTTACTCAGGCCGTCCAACTGTTGGCCAATAAAGCCGCATGCACTAATATTATTATTTTTGTACCTCTGTTACTTTACATTGATAACTAACACCTTCGACTTACAAAACTGATTTTCCTGGATAAAAATTTCTGTTTGATTGAATTCAGTGTGATATATTTGGTTAAAAGACATATTATGAAATCATATGTACCTTTAATTTTAACTTTTCTAATCGGTAACTGATTAAGCAGGGTATAGAATGTAAGCGGCCAGAAAACACAGTTTCGTAAATCTTCAAGATAACTTAATTGGGGAACGATCATTTGTCAGATTCTCTTTATCTAGTAAAGGAAGAATATTTTATGTTTATTGACGGTATAGTTATTTCCAAAATATATTTCCAGTCTTAGTTTAAATTACTACAGAATAAAAGACGATGGACTGTGGGGGAAAATAAGGAGGAGAATATATTGTTGTGATAAACGAAAATATATCTTTCACAATTATAGAAAAATAACGTCATGTAAAGAAACAGTATAGCTATTGATAAGTTGCAGGATGACGTAAATAATTCTGTTGTTCCGGCAAAAATATCATTTAATAAAAATAATTAGATCTCCTCTCGAAAGCCTTTCCTCGTTATTTGGTTCTGTTATCGGTTTCTTCATTGGAATTGTAAATATTCTCTCAGAGGTAAATTATCTGTTTTGAGTATCTTTTCAAAGGTTAGTATGGAAACACAACTCAAATAAAATTACTGTTACTCGATAACAGGATGTCGTCCTCTATTCCTAATAATATTGCTGCCGGTTTTATCTGTGAAATTCTGTTCTATAAGACCAATGAGAATTCAAACTTAAGAAAGGAAGTCTCTATAGAGTGGGTTAGCAGTCGGTCACATGTGAGCTGTCATTGATTGGTTTGAAACATATCTCAGGAATAAGTGAATAATAGCACTATGGTCATTAACTTGGCGACTTTTTTCTAGTAAACCGTATTCGGTGGCAACAGATAGGGGGGTTATTGCGAAACGTACAACGATTCTACGCCTACACTCCACAGACGAATGTAATACGTGAGAAGTCTAAATAGCAGTTAATGTTAGACTTCTAATCTCTGAACGATTTTGCTTTGGGCTCAATCCTACTGAAATTTATGGTGAGAGTTCTCTATGAAATTATACATTAGTATTCTTAGTTTTTTTGCCGTTTGTTCCTATTTTTGATTTCACGATATTTTATCTTTCATGATTACCTTAAACGAAGATGATTGAAAATGCTAACTGTGTAAATTTCCAAATAAGGATGTAGTTTTAATAAATAAATAAAAATAATGCTCCATAAGTTGGTCACACTTCATAGACCGGAGCTAGCGATTTAACAAGTTCATTTGTGGGCCATGAACCTGCAGAAAATACGAATCTTCAATTTTTTTTCTTTTCTTGTATTCTCCCCGTCTTGAATTCTTTTCACCCAGCTTGTATACCTCGCGCATTTCTATTTAATGAGATTTACGCAGAAAAGGCACCAAGTGCCAATTTAATGCTTAACGATAAAGCTGAAAGGTCGTCAAAAACTTTCCGAGCTGCACGTCACAGCCGTAAAGACTGACTCTGAAGAGGTAGAGTAAGGTGCATGGTTCGGTGGGCTCACCATTAACTTAGAGGCGTCAGATTCGGTTGCTCCGCACACCACTAAATCTATGTAACACTGGAAGGCTATTTTATTAAACATTTGTTACCAATGACGCTACACCATATCGTTTACCTCGCATCTTGGAGAACTGGATTCAAGCTTAAAATTAATATCACTAAAAATTTCTTCACACCTTCAGAAAAAGGCTAGGAAACATTAATGTTGGAGGTCATCCATACAGCGTTACTCAACCTGTGGTCGGCAAAGACGGACATGTGGTCTGCAGGCAGAATATTAAAAATTTAATTAAAGATATCATAACAAAAATAATTTAGTAAAAGTTGTTCACATAAAGTGGATACAGTACTCGTATCGCTTAACGCTATAAAATAAGCCGTTAGCCCAAGAATTAAACTTTGTAAAAGCCATGAATATTTCAACGACCAGGCAAAAATCTGGTATTTCGACCATATGAGTATATGACTGCAATGTTAATATAATACAATTCGTTTCTAGTTGATGTCAGATAAAGCCGAGTTGCTTTAAGGATTAACTAACGATAGTTTCACGAGGGTGTTATTGTAGGTGTCAGTCTTAAGTACCGCGATACGAGCTAATAATAGCTCGTAGGATTGGGTGATATACTAATAGATAAAAAGTTAGGCCAATCCAGGTTAGTGGTCCGCAGAATTATTTTTGAGATTTTATTGCTCCTTGGGTCGAAAAAGATTTAGAAACGCTGTCTTTTATAATGTGTGTAGTTAGGCCTACTACAGGGTTGTGAGAGCACTGGGATGGATAAAAAAGGCGCTAGAGATAACATCAACGAATACAGTAAAGGTTCATGATGCGTTGCATGCCTTCTTGCGAATAGATATATTCGCGCCACGACCCCCACCAAGTCACCTAACCACGTGACAGACGCGCTTGACTGATTGGCCGGGCAGACGGAACCTCCCAGAACGTCCCAGATAGAGAGTTAGATGCATGTGAAACACATCGCCATTCAGTTTCACCCTAGAAGAAGACCGGAGGAGGTCGTAAAAATAATCGGCATTTTATATCTGTAAAGTATTAAATGCCCAATTCTGGAAGCATGAAAACTATTTAATCCGGCCACAGATGCCAACGATTGCATCAATATTGTTGTCTAGTAAGAATTATGACACATAATCATCTTCTCCTAATACTATCGACTTTGGTTTGAGAGGTCAGATTGTTGGATCGATGTTTGTTGTTAGGGAGTTCTGAGAAGAGCTGTTTTCCTAAAGTATTTGATACATCATTGTATGTGACTGCCTAGAGATCTTATGGGCAGATTGGCTGCCTCTACGTGTACGTATACACTCTTAAATTCACAAAATTCTGGGTGGCAGAGGGTGCTTTGCACCATAACTAATCTCTAAGCTGTGCAATACAATCATGAATGGCACAAGGGAAGAAATAATTCATATAAACATCAGAGCGGCTTGTTATTTCTCATCTTATGTTTTCTGTCGTTGCGACCCAAACAGGTTGGTGGACGAAATATTTCATTGCATTCGTAAATGCAAGAGGGTGTACGCATTTTTACCAACTAGTTTAAACGAAACCTACGTCGTTTGTCTGCCAGAGAAGCCCATCCCAATCTACGAATTTATTGTATGACGCTTTAGTAATGGCTATGGCAAGCAGTCACGAATCTAGCGGCTCTTCTTAGTACTTTCTCTATACTGCCAGCCAAGCCATTATGAAACGGATCTCAAACCGCACAACAATAGTCCAAATGTAGACCTCCATCGCTGTTGTTCATTTAGCACCACCCGAGAGGATCCCGAAACTTAAATAATGCTACGGATTTGAGAAATATAACCTAGCAGCTCCTGTGTGACTTATTCCATATCTATTTGACCATGCCAATGATGAGTAAGACTCATAAAAGGCAGCCGACTCCTACTGCTGGATAAAGGATATGTAAAACAAACCCTTCCAACGCAACCTGAGTGGATTTTAGTGATTAACAGCGTTTTAAAAGTAATGAATTCGATAAATTCTGTCAAATACCTCAAACGCTGAAAAAGATTAAAGCACGTCTACAGCGAGTTCGGCCAACAAAATATATGACCGATGTTCTTTTCTCGCCTGACAATGCAAGTTCACACATCAGTTGTCACACCACTGCTCAGATAGTGTAAACTGGCTGTGAAGTCCTGCCTCATCCCCCATACAGCCCTGACTTACACCATCAGACTTGCATCTGTACGGGCTGCTAAGGGAAGCACGTCGTGGGATTCACTTTGAAGATGCGGAGGCCGTGAAAACGTCCATGCGTCAGGTTGTAACAGCCCTCATACCTGAATTTTGAATAGTATTGTACTGTATGAAGTATTTGTAGTGAGCTAAAGTTTGCTTGAATATGATCTGGTATGTTTGTTTTGGAATTTCTCGTAAATCAGTGTATATAGACTTTTGTTTTATGAAAGAAAATTATTTAAAGTCCATTCAATATGTTTAAGAACAGAATTGTGTAAGAAAATTGCTTAAATGTGTGTAATTCCAAGTATTAATGCAAGTTACGATGTCTACAGGACAATTTTCTACAGTTTGAAATGATTTCTGTAAATAATTTTGTATTTAAGTATCTCTAATTTCCATTTCTGACCATTTTGTAATTATGTTAAGTGATTATGTATTAATTGCGATTGTTTTTAATATGTTTAATTGTTTGAGTAATTGTTAATGTTCGAGAAATATCGGGCGGACGCCTTTGAAGAATTCCAGAAATTTCGATAGAGCCTATATATAAACAAATCGGCAGAAGGACAGTTAGTTTATAGTTAGTTTTACAGTTAGTTCACAGTTGAGTTTACAGTCAGTTTTATAAATATTCACTTTGCATCTGCCAAAGACTGCGCTAGTATCTTTGGATTGTATCTTTGCTTGTGACAAATATTGCTGACTTGTTATTTTGAAAAAATAAACAAACATCTTCAACATAACCTTCTGGTGGATTATTTTAATTAATCAGTATATTAATTAAACCACCGAAGACCCTAATAAGGTACTTAGGAAGTTACGCTGAAATACATGTCCTATTAAAAGGGGGACCAAAGCTGTGAAAATGGACGAGGATTATATTGAAAAGTGATAAATTAATCGTCAATGTTGTGGTTTTAAAACTTTGTAATTGCATTTGAATTTCTTGACAGTTAAAAGGAGAAAAAAATTAAACAAATTAAACAATTATGAGCAGTGCCCATATTGAAAACTTTTCTGATAAACCTGGTTTTGAGAGTATAAAAATGTCAGCAACGCAATATAAGATCGTGAAACAGACTGTTCAAAATGCCGTACTGTTTGTTTTGGTAACAAGTATTCAAGCTGCTTTTGAAACGCGTCGACCGTTTCCTTTGGCGACAGCAACTGTCAAAGAATGTCCACCTCAAATAGTTGACAAAAAAATATCGCTCCCGTCTGTTTGGTCAGCAGCAGACTATAGCGGTCTGAACGATTTCGGTCTTTACGTCAGACGACAAACGGCCGAGCCCCACGCACGCGCTATTAACAAACGCCGCGAACAAACGGGGAAATCTCGGAACGGTAAAATGTCCGCCGGGGAAAGCTGCAATGTCCGCCTGCCAAACACGCGTGTGCGCCCTATCGCATGCGCCCGTTTGCCGACAAACCGAATTCATCGCAAAACGGAACGGGATATAATTTAAATCCCTCTCTACTAACCACTGCCATAATTGGCTTTCCGATTAAAATTTTTCGAGGAAGGACCACTGAATTGAACCGCGGTTCGAATCGCTCGTCCGTGTACACATTTCTGGCCGTCCCGCCGGTGAAAACTAACAAAACACTTCATTACGTTGTGCGTGTGATTAATTACGAGTCTGCGGTGCAGCGGCGGGGTACAAGGGCCAAACAGATTCGGGCGCGCCGGGCGGTCGCCGTGCTGAATCATTAACACTTCCGGTAGCGTTTAATTACCACTAAAGCGGCGGCGAACTGGCGCAGGTTAGCCGCGTTTACGCGCGGGTTAGCCGTGAACACAGGGCACTACTCAGCAGAGCAGTCATTAAAATAATTGCGCAGCTCTAAAGGGCCTCTCGCTAAGGACGAAACCACCCCAGACAACCGCCGGAGCACCACTCAAAAAGTAAACACACTGCCACTACAGCACTGCGGCACTGGTTCACCACTTCTCAACGTCAACAACGTAACATTATACAACGCAATAGTTTTTGCTCGCGACTTCGTGCTTGGGAACTAGGCATATTCATAAAACACTGAATATACAACAGGGATAGCCAACTTGATTAGACCGAAGATCTATTGTTTACTGGCGAAACCCTGTGCGATCTACCAGGCACATACTTCTTGAAATTTTAAGTGAGTATAGTTCAGTACACAATTATGTAGCATTTTTATTTTATTAGAAGGGAAAACATAAAACTGAAAATTATTCTTAGTAACTACTTTCTTATATTAGTGTGAGTATTGCGTCTAAGCATCTTTCTCCAGATTAGCAAAATCAGGTTTGTAGTTGGAAATTGCCAACCTTAAAGAGTCCAATGTATGAGCGTCTGTCAAGCAAGACAGTTGTTTATTTTTTGTTTGTTTTAAGTAGAAAAATGCTGATTCACATAAATATGTTGAACCAAAACACGAATGCAGTTGTTCAACACATTTATTCAAATTTGGATATTTCTCGTTGGAAATCAATGACCAGAAATCTAGACCTGAGAATGACCTTGCTTTTAGAAATATGTCGCAGCGCAGAGTATTAATTTCATTTTGTAATATCATGTGGTCCATTTGAAATGTATCTGCAATTTTTTAGCCATTTCATAATCACTATGATAAATGGAATACGGATAAGTGATGAATTCCACCAACTTCTCAATTTTTTGAAATCATTAAAGGGAATTTCGAAGTCTGATACCACTGCCTTGCCACGATCGACTGGACTAATAGCCGCGATCGACCGGTCGATCGCGATCGACTGGTTGGCCATACCTGATTGATAAGAAAAACTAAAGTAAAAATAAATATCAGTAGTATTAGATTTTTTTATCGCTAGCTATTCATAAAGGCAGAGTCATCATGAAAATTAAGTATAGAACACCCCACGGTTTTTCTTATATACATAAAAGTTAAATTTTTGGTCAATGAATTTATTCTCATTTTAAGGCTATTCGAAAAATTTTGTCATACTGAATTGTGGGATATCAAATTACTGTTGAACAAATTCTTTATTCTTAAAGATTTCTTTTAACTTTTTAGTTCGCGTTGTTAAACACTCCATGTTATTGAAGTTTTTATATTTCAAGACCATCCAGTGTCTTCACGCGACTGATAACTGCATGAGCTTGTCCGGCAGCAAAGAGAGTGATACAAATCTAAGCTCAAGTACGTGCTGAAGCGGATACCAGTGTGTTTGCAACTAACTCAACTCTAGTGTCCGCGTGATTGCATAGCACACAGGCGACTACTTGCTGCGTTGTGATTTTTTTTATCTTTAACTTCCAAAGTAACGCGAACACTAGGACATTGCTATGAAATTATTGTATTGTAATCGATTCTTTGTACGTGTGAAAAAATTTAAATAATTCTGACTTCTGGAAGTGGGTGGAAATGGAATTGAAAGATGTCATTATATTCAAATAGGTCAAGGTGATCTAAACATATTAACCCTGCAGTAGTCGCGCTCTGAAAAGTCCCATTAGAAATGGCTTGAGTGGACTACATATGTAATCCACGCGACCACTGCAGGGTTAAGAAGTAACAGGTAGCAACGTACATATTTTAGGTTTATATAAATACTAAATATTCCCCACGACTTCGCGTCTGTTGAAAACACAAAAGCTAACCGTAATTTTCTCGACGATTTGTAAATTATAAAAATTAATTTATTATCAAGTTATAAATTATAGAATGAAATGAAAAATCAAAATCCGTAAGAAAGAAAGCTTAAAACACAGAAGAATATCGAGTCCTATTCCGAGTCCTATTGAAAGTCAAAACCAAATGTAAAATTTAAATCGTATAAGAGGAAAGCGTAAGTAACATTTGAAGAAATTTTGTTTACCGAATTTGTTAATTTTAATTCGTTATTATTCTTGAAAAGACGTAAGGAACAAGTTAATCGCAGCAGTAAATATACAGTTGAGTGTGAGACCAACGTTCTCGTCTCGCATTCGGGAGGACGCGGGTTCGAATCTCCATCCGGGCATCCAGATTTGGGTTTTCCACGGTTTCCCCAAATCAATCCAGGCGAATGCCGGGATGCTTCCTTCAAAAAGGCCATGGGTTAATTCCTTCACGTTCCTTGTCCCCAGTCCCATCACGCATCTAATGACCTTAGCCGTCGACGAGGCGTAAAGCCATAATAAAAAAAAAAGCGAGACGTAACCAGACGTTTAATGTAATCATAAGCTTCCTCGGCCAGTTGCGGGAAATGTTGGTCACTATTCCGGAAGACGCAAGGACTAGATTTATTCTATGTAGGTATAATGTCTGTAGTATCGCCAAGTTTGTGTTCTATTATTCGATCATTTGATATAAGTCGGAAATATATATATATATTTTCAGATTTCATTCCTCTTACGTGAAGCCTAGGAGGCGGACTGCTGTGAAGTAACACGGTCCTCTTTCAGCCTAGCAAACCTTAGTGGAAGTAGTCGGAAAGGAATTCAGCTACGGTCTTTGAAAGGAGCCATCACGGCATACCCTTGGAGTTACTACGATAACTACGGAAAAGCCATAGTCAGGATGGCAAGACAGGGATTTGAAACCCCTCCTTCCTAGTGCCAAGCTGGAGACGGATTTCAACTCAGTGAGTCGGCAACACACACACACACACACACACACACACATATATATATATATATATATATATATATATATATACCTGTTACCGGCAATGTATGAAAAGTCAGCATTCTATAGAATGCTTAGGCATCGTATATAATGCCCGGCGTGTTTAGGCAATGTATGAAATATGAAATTATTACATACTTCCCCTAGGTATTGTATATAATACCTAGGTATTCTGTAGAATGACAAATGCTTAGGCACAGTATGAAAAAAGGTCCTGATAAGGCTATTGTTTAAATGATGTACATTCCTCAAAAATATATTCTGAAAAATAATGAGACTGCCATTAAAAAAATCTATTTAAAATACGTAAAGAAAAATGAAAGTTGTAAATAACAAAATTTACACCTTTCTTATTAAGGGAAACAAAATTTTCCTATCCCCTTATACAGGGCGTTCGCCGGGAAACGCAACCCACTGTTAGCGCTACAAGGAAGAAACTGCTCCCGGCGAGCGAGCGGTCAGTTTCCGGCATTGTTCGACCGTCGGCCGCGGACTATTTCATAATAATTACGCTTCAAAAACTTCAGAAACTTGTGTGCTAAGCATTTAAATGTGACGTAATTCATTAGCTTACCTTATAAAAGATGCTGGAAGTGTTGACCCTCTTGTGTAATGCACATTTCACATCTTCTGAACATATTTCGAGACACACGCTGCCCTAACTGACTTAATGATTTTTTGGGTGACTGTTCTAGTCGAAAAGCGATATCGTCAATTTTCTCCTCTGTGAGAATACGGTTGACCGACAGTCTCTTTTTGTTAAAAAATGAACCCGTTTCTCTTATTTTTTTAACCAGACGCAGAATTGTTGATTTAGCTGGCAGTAAAGCGCCAGGAAATTCGCGACGAAATTTACTGGGACACTTTTTAAACGACTTCTTCTTCACATATGTATCGTAGAGAAATATTCTTTGTTGCAAACTGTAACGTATCATAATTTTACTCACACTCAAACACGGTACAGATTAATAAGAGTATGAAGCCCCAAACCAGCCAAACCGCAAAGAAACGTTTATTCACAGCACTGATTAATAAGAGACTGAAGTCACAAACTATCTACAATGCAAAGAAACCGTTCTTAACAATGTAAGGGTCACTGCACTGCACTGTTGGGGCAGCGGAGGTGTTAAACAGTGCGGTGATTCACGGTGCCGTGTGGCGGAAACTGCTGGCACGACTGACCGAGCAAGTTGCCGACGGCAACAGACTGGGAGGGTAGCGTTTTCCGGCGAACGCCCTGTATAAAACGCCAAGTCTGGAGTCTGCGTACGTCGCCTATAGCTACTACAGCTATTGGCTAGAGAACGATCACGTGCTAACCTTCACTCCCCAATCAACAGCCACCATACTACATTCGTTCCATCATCTTGCTTTTCGTTTATTTACAACTAGACGCAGAAATTCATGTAAGGAGGAGGGGATTCAATATTTACGCTATATTATCTGTATCAGTTAGACGCAGAAATTCATGTAAGGAGAAGGGGATTCGATATTTACGCTATTTTATCTGTATCAGTTATAAGAACTAGATTAAACCATAACCTCAGATTTTTTTGGCAGACGGTAATAAACAAAGAAGTTTACTAAAAACTCGGAGAAATGTAATGCGAATTGTATTAGCCAAATAATTAACAATTATCTGTTTTCGAAATTATAGTCTCCGTCATCTAAATTAAAATGCATTTATTTATGTAAAATCCTAACCAAATACTCTGATAATCTAACCAGAGTAACGTATTCATATAACGAAAGATATAATTAAAAATGACTTATTCGTTTCTCCTTACAAGCTTTTCCATAATAAATTCCTACTACCATTATGGTAAGCATGATACCCTTAGTTTTTGATAGTTGTTTTAGCTATTAAATGAGAAATAAGATAACTTTTTTATTAGATTTAAATCATGAAGTATATGACTATTTACTGTATAAGCGATGTGACACTAGCAATTCAACAACGATATTATGGTCGCAAAATAGCAGTGAGCAGAGATATTAGAAATACGGAGAGCAGGGAGGTAGAAAATTAATGCGAGGCAATTATGTGTCACAAAGTTACAATTAGTACGTTCGTTTAAATTTACATATTGCTTTTAATTTATCTACTACAACCAGATGCAAATATTCATGTAAGGAGAAGGGTATTCTATGTTTACGTTATATTACCTGTATCAGTTATAAATACTAGGTTAAAAAATAACCTAAAATTTTTTTGGGAGAAAATAAGAAACAATGAAGTTTATTAAAAACTGAGAGAAGGTTTATACGAATCGCGAAATATATCATTCAAATAAATAACAGTTATCCGTTTTTCACATTATACTTTCTGTCATTTAAAGTAAAGTAAATAAATCGGGATTACTGGATATCGCGATTCCGCCAGATGGTAAATCGCAAGAATCCTCTAGAAATATTTTCCGAAATTCATTTAACTGTATTATGCCGGTCCAGGATGTATTACAACCTAATTTCTGCTTGAAATAATGGTAGTCTACAGGCTGTATTACAACGGAATTACTACTTGAAAATAATATGTCTTGCGATTGATTACAGCAGTATAATGGCGTCATTACTGAATGTTATTTTGGCGGAATCGCGATCTCCAGTAGACCCGATCGTTATTCATTTTTCCTTTCAAGCTTTTATTGAATAAATTCCTACCACCACCACAGGTGATGCCCGTCGTTATTCGTATGAGGGTAATATAATAGAAGCTATGATTTTCGAAAGCAATATTAGTGGAGGTTGTGGTTAAGTTGACCCAGACTGACACATTTTGTTAAAGCATAATTCACTCTGAAATGACTTTTACAAACCAATTAAACTGCTTTCATAGGCACCATGTTACTGAAGGTATTAATTAATCCGGATGAAAGTAGTTCCATATGCATCGTGCTGAATTGTGCCTGGAATAAAACTGATATTACATGGATAGCAAAACTTATCGGGATTTCTAATTTGTTTTTAATTTTATCGGTTCTACACTTCCGTCGTCATTAATTCAATAGAAGTTACTGCTGTATTGCTATGTGAACAGCAAATCAAATATGTAGAACATTACAAAATCAAGGCCATTAGCATTATGTAATAACAATTCCGTATAATTAACCATCTGCAAAAAAAAAAAAAAAAAAAAAAAAAAAAAAAATGAACTGCTAGAATATGGCGTTCAAACCGTCATTTTGACGGGCTCGAAGCTAGTAAAAAATAAGAAACTAAAATTAACCTACTTGTTGTAACATGGTAGGCTTGAAAGACATTTTAAATTACATTTCATTTCATTTTTCACGCAGACATTTTTTATTTTTGCACATTGTTTTACACATCCTTTGCCACTTCCACTGGACTGAGCAATTGCAACTACTGGAGAGGAACATCATGGTCAAGAATATCTTCAATTCTAATCAAGGTCTTAAGGCATAAAATGAATTGTGATCTCGCATATTGTTTTAAAATTCCTTCGGAAGTTCCAAGTCAGTAGAAACCATCCTCTGTCACACTCATTACAACTGCCAATATATTGCGCGAATTTTATCTTCAATAGCATTTTCAGTTTGAAACAAAGTGTGCACAAATTATCCATTTCATCATCTTTACTAGCATGGCCACAGAAGGTATGACTTTGTGATCACTCTTTTTGCATGCAAGTGCATCACTTGTTTCCTTTAAACACACACAACAGGTATCAGAAACGGAAATCTCTTTGGTAAGAATGTCTTCACCATGTTTGTTTAATGCACGATCGACCATAATCTCATCCATGTTTTTAAAACAGTCTCTTTTTCTTGCGTAATCTGAATAGTTTTGACGCTTTCTATTACTTTTTTAGCTGATCCTCTGTATTTATGTCTTTTAAAACATCTTCTGGTAGAAAAGACAAGGTTTTCAGCAAAAAGAGGTTCGTATGGTGTTCTTTTGATCCCAGAATGATTAGCTCTATTTTTCTTAAATTGAACGAAACGCAATCCTTCTCTCCAGCGATCAGATTTTTTGTTCTGCATCCAAGTATTATCTTGATTAGCTCTTACGACATTACCCTGGCTATGTGAATGGCGATGCTTCCCATGGTCGATCTCTCAGTTCGGTTAAGAAAACACTGATTTTAGCAGAATTAACTCAAATTTTGGACAGTTCATCGTCGAATCGGTAGTTCATGTTTATAGACCATGACTCCTTCTCCAACACTACAGTTGCTCCTCCATTTTTATTGAGAACAGTAGAAAACTAATTTTTTGATACCAAATTTAAGTAAAATTAAGTATTTTTACACTAGTGAACAAACCGCAAAGTGCAACTGACAAATTTTAACATTGAGGCGCGCGTTAATAGTCACGTGAAACGTATCTGATATGTATTTCATATTTTGCCGGTTTCTCATTTGGTTTTCTATAGAATGCTTAGGAAATGTGTGAAATATGAATCGTGTCATATATTGCCGGCTAGTTTTAGGCATTCTATAGAATGCCGGATTTTAAACTTCGCCAGTAACATATGTTAATATATAGGTATATCCTCCCAGGTGAAGCATGGGAGACGGGCTGCTGGAGGTAGGGATGGCGATCTGAGATCGATTAATCGAAGAATCGATCTTTTTGACCACAAAATCGATTTTTTAAATCGATTTATAGTATTGAATCGATCCAGTGAATCGATATTTCATCCGTGAAAATCGAATGTGAAAAAGCACATTCTACATGTAATGCACTTGCATATGAAAGTCAGGGTTTAAACGAAGAATTTGAAACACTATTTATCGCAAGCAGTTGTGTACCTGAAGTATAATCCTATGAATTACTGGCGAGAACAAAAAAGTGATGAACGGAACCGCTTGGATCCTAGTAGACTGGACAGACTGTTGTTCCTGAAAAGCTTGAACATTAAGCACTGGGAACTGTAAACCACATCATTTCCAACAGGGCCGCATTTAGGCTATACATGTGGTACGGGCCCCTCTTTGTGGTGTGGGCCTCCATTTGTAGTGAGGGCCCCTAGGCTACAGCCTATGTAGCCTATGCTTAAATGCGGCCCTGATTTCCAAACTGTTTTATGTAACCAACAAATTTGTGAAATAAATCTCTTATTGTGTACCTGATACTTCTTTAATTAGTTTAAAAATGATAAAAGATCGATTATTATGGTTTCCTTTTTGTTTTCCATGATTGGTATTATATTGAAAATACGAACACGAGAACCAAATCGATAAAAGATCGATTTTTAGAAAATCGATTTTTTAGACCTCGATTTTTCAAATTTCGATTCGATCTTTTTCGGAAAGAATCGCCATCCCTAGCTGGAGGCTCTCTGGGACCCTTTTCATCTTAGATGACCTAAAGAGAGGAAATCGGAAGGAATTCGCCCACGGCTATTGAAAGGGACTATCCCGGCATTCGCCTGGAGTGACTGCGGAAAACAGCAGTCAGGATGGCCGGACGGGGATTTGAACGCCGTCCACCCGAATACCACGTAAGAGAGCAATATCGCTCTACGCCTTACTCGGTGAGTCGGCAATATTACAATCGGTTTTTTCTATTCAATTATCGTGGTAAACATTTAGACTGCGAGAAGCATAGTGTCAGGGAGTAACAATATTTTTATTTCTCTATTACTAGAACTGGCATCGAGATGCAACATTCCTTAATTTATCCTTTGTACTGTACAATGTTTGAAACACCATTAAGATCTGTCCATAAATTTGTATGAAAAGCGTACAGACGAAAAATATAGTAATCAATCGTTGTTTCCTTATTGGTTCGGTGTTTTTTTATTACAGTTTTGGCCTTAATGATACCGGAAACTGTGTGAAGTGTCGGGATGAAAAGTCCTTTATATCTTGACGCGTGGCATAATGACTAAATATATGTAAGTTTTGTTGAGATACGTTCATTAGGCTTTGCGTCAGTCGTGAACAGATACTACGGTTCTAATTGGGTCAAAAAGTGTGCTCGTAAGTAAACATATGTTGTCGTAATGAGCTGGTGTGAGTGTTTCTTATCGACTGCGCAGTCTGCCCCTATCGCAGCCACCTAGTCTATTCCGGTAATCCTACTGGGTTTAGAGGATCTGATGTTTTAAGTGGAATCCGAACCACGGAAGCGTTCTGGCGTATTTATCATTACACAACAAGCTGTGCCAGAGTTGAATGTCGGGTTAAGAGCCTTTAAAAACTCCATCGAGACAGGGATTCGAACCGGGGACCTTCCGATCTCCAACCTGACGCTTATCCACAGATACACCACACCACACCGCTCCAAAACGTATGCTGCGTGTTAGCCGCTGATATAAACTTTTATGATGTGCAGATTCTGTGATATGATGTTCATAACGCGTGCACAGATAGACGAAAATTCCAAAATTTACAAATCTTAACTTTCCGTCATAGAGAACTATGTACTCTTAACTTTTATAGGATAATAAGTATTCTGTACGTTAACGGATGACGTAATTTAGCATTATATGCAATTACGTTAGTATTCATTATTAGCTTTCACGTGATGCGCGCACATATACAGAGACAGGCAGAAAAAAATGTGAAATTAAACGGTTTGGTCTCTGTATTTTCAATAGTAGAGTACGTTCAAATTGATCTTTAAATTACGAGTACAGACACAACTTTTCTACAATTTTATTGATTTAAAGATAGGTGACAATTTGTGAGGTATAGTGTTATCCAAAGAAAAAATGTTAAGGTGTAAATGTGCGACTATTTTGAGGATAGATCTTCTGGACGCAGTACGGTGAGATGGACTGTTGTCTTCCGGCAGCTACCTGTTCAATCTCCACTCGCAAGTGTTATTCCGTCGAGATGAACATTTAGCCTCTATTTCCGAGCTTCCAACCAGAAGTCAAGTTCCGTTTCCTTCTGCGAATGACGTCACTCTCGGAAGGCCTGAGGTCGGTTTATTTTTGTAGACCGCCCATCCACAGTGCTCAGACTGCAAACAGCAAACTAACAACACAGTTTAGCAGTGATATTCTTCTTCGCCTTAAATAAAATAAAAGGAGAGAATTTAACATAATTATCTACACCTAAGTTTTGCAGTAGCGAATATAGTATGTAAACAAGTTTTTTTTTACAAATATTATTCATCCGATTATTAATTCCAATCGCAAAAATTCGAAAAAAAGAAAACTATTTTTTGAAGACAATTAATTTCTTGAAGAGTATTCTCTTTCCAGCAATTACGGCTAAACGGTTAGTGTTTACTAAATTATTTTGTTCTCAAGAAACGCATTCTAACAATCGAGACGTAAAAGTTAATAGACTACAGTGAACTACAACATGAAGTGCAACCTGCACATTGTTGAAGTTTTCTGGTGCTGCGTTTTATTAATTTCAAATCCTACTTCCTCTGTATCTTTTATGAAATACTTTCAAATTTACCATATGAAGTGCTTAGACCTCTCTCTATACGGAGGTAGCATGCTGATCCCAATTCCCTTCTTTTCGTTCCTTTATACGGCCACAGAGGAACACGTGACTCCGGCCACCTGTCTTAGTAGCCCAGTGTGAATCATGAGACAGGGGAGCATGTGTGCTACGGGTATTTTATTTTAAAAATTTGTTATTTATACTTTTTTTATGACATTCGCCAACTTACACCATACAGCCAACTCAATGTGATCATGACTCTTGCAGGGTATTAATTTTCCAGTACTTTGTAGTAGCTTCTAGCTGTGGACACTATAGCAGGGACATTAACACACACAAAACACTTAAACACTCCTGCCCTCGGCCAGACTCGAACCGGCGACCTTCGGTACATGGAGCTAAGCACTCTAGCCCCTACGCAACCGAGGCCGGCATACGGATATTTAACCGGGTTAATGAGATCCGGAGCATTTAACCTATTGGCGGAATGATTCTGTTGCTATTTGTTTGAGAAAAGTGTAACTTGTGTATGATAACTTGATAAGTGTATTTTTACTCGTGAGATTTTTGTAGTTTATGAGACAGAGATTGAGAAAACTATCAACAGTGAAAATCAGAGTAGGCCAGACTAGTAAATGGGGTAAATTTTCAAACAACTCGAACTTCATATTGCTCAATTTCGTCATTGTCAAATCACTTTTGCGCGCAAGTACATTTTTCTGATGAAAGATTTTTTTTTTATTTATGATGCAAATCCCTTACCACGATGTTTTTTCATCCAGTTGATCAAAAATATTTTCAAAGAATACGTTCATTATTGTATTACTAATTTCAAGATCATGTAATGGGTGCCGGGAGGGGCGTGCAAGGGGTTGCACTTGAACCCCCCTGCTATGAAAGAAAATACACAGAAAAAGATTGAGAAACAAACTTAAAAAAAATAAATTAAAATCACTGTTAAGGTGCCGAGGTGTTGTCCAAATTTGTTCAACACCTTGTCAATAAATTGAGCATCCTTAGTTAATAAGTGCTTTGTATAATGTATATATATATATATATAAAACAAATGCACCTCCCTTAAAGTAAGCCTACCGGCGCTCATGGATCATGCAGTACAATGATGAGGATTTCATTAAAATCATACACCGGGAAAGTTCCCATTCTTACATCAATTTCAAGATAATTAATAAAAAGAATACCTTTTGCATCCCAGAAAACATCGGCCATGATATTTCGAACAGATGAAATCGACTATGAATTTTTTTGGTGTACAGTCACCGTCTTCCACTCAGTATTTAATTTTCTGTTTTGTTTCTGCCGTGTAGTGGTGGACCTACCTCGCACACATAGTAATAAACTAGTATACAATGTAGACAGAATTCTCCTAAAATCGACCCAAACGTTGTTGAGAAATTCGTTGTAGCATTTATTTTTAGCCAGAATTCAACAAATGTTGCACCTATTTTGTGCAAAGCTTTCTCATATAAAATGTACCGCAACCTTTCTTCTGATATGCCTTTCTAATACCGTATTTCACACCTTCTGCATGTTTTCATTTGTGATTGCAGATTTTTGTTATTCTTTACGTGGAATAACTTTGATAACCACGTTAAACTTCAGCCGCAGCTTTTATCACTGTTAAAAATGGAGGAGCAGACATCTTATAAATGTTTACCAACTTTGGACGATTTTCTTAGACGATAAATACTCCAAAACGAAGAATTTTTTATATATGCACTTAAAAAAGCAGTACAAAAAAAACCTCTTCCCAGATCAAGTCGAAACTTGAAGCTCGGTGCTGCGACACGTCTATCAACTTTACGAGAAATGCATTGATAACAATCTCATCTCTGTGTTAGGGTGAGAACTAATCACCTTACACCCGCGAAGGCGCATGTTTTCGCTGTTTTATAGGCACGATACACAATATGTCTGAGCTCACAGGCAAGGAGAGTTCAACAAACTTTTGCGAGAGGCTTTTAAAGGTTAACTAGAAGCGAAGTGAAGCAGAAATCGATTGTGACGCTAACTCAACACCTGTTGCTTGCCATCCCACCTCTCCCGTGCGGCATTATTTCAGCCTTTTTACGTCGTGCGCGAAGCTCTTATCCTCTCGTATTACACAGCGTAACCTAAGAGTGCTTGCGGCTTTCATCATGAGTGAAGTAGAAAAGAAGGATTCCGCAGAAACAATAAAATTTGGTGTAAATATATAGTAATGACTTTTCATAACAACATACATATATAAAAAAGCATTTGTGGATGGAAAAGTAATAAACAACTAAAACAAAATTAAAAAAGTATAAATAAAAAGAACAACAGTTTCAAATTAAAAACATAGAAAAGCTGCTGGACCGGATTATGTGACTTATGAGTCCATTAAACAGTGAGAAAAATAATTAATTACTGTATTAAAGCAACTACCTCATGGTTATGAACTGGAAAACAGCATCACAATCCAGTTTTCGAGAAGGGAGAAAGAACAAAAACTTAATATTATCGCGGTGTAATCCTCATGAACAGTAACAGCTGAATCTTTACAAATATGTTCCTTAATCAATTAAAATAAGTGGTAAGCATAAATTATGTATGTATGTATTTCTATAATTTCTTTGACCGAATAAGCCTGCAAAAGGTTAAAGTGAGAGATAGTTCATGACATTTAGTTTTATTCCCTATCTTCGGACGTGGGTTAGAATATCCGGCCTTCTAGATTTTGGTTTTCGATGGTTTCCCGAAATCACTCTAGGCGAATGCCGGGATTGTTCCTTCCAAATGCCATGGCCGATTCTTTCCCGATCCTTGTTTCTGCCGCCTCTATTGACCACGACGTCGTCGAAGCGTAAAGCCATGAAAAAATCTTCTTGTAGCTCAAATGAAGGACTTAGCAAAGAAGTATCCATAATACTGAAAGTAAGTCACGCAGACTTGCTGAGTATTCAGTTTGATAAGGAATAAAATAATGAAAAATATCAAACCGATGGAGCATCACAATTAGTGACAGCTCGATGAAAACAGTTTCAGACAAGGAAAATGGTCTACCGAAGGCAGACAATTACGCATTTTTAATTGAGAAACATGGAAATACAACACGGTTAAAAAACCATCATGACAGAATGAAAAGAAAATCATTTGACGCATCATTAAATGTGACAATTTTTTAGTGAAGTTATATAGATTTACAATTTGACACTGCGAAAAAAGAAAAAAAAAAATACAAAACTAAGGATTTGAAAACATTATGCTGCCTGAGATATGTCATATGCAAAAGTGTGACAATTTGTAAAGTTTCAATAAAGCTATGCTATCCTATGGTGCATAAGCCAAGGTTAAAAATTAAAATCAATTGCTAATATAATATGAAGATTTTAATAAGAATAACGCAGAAATACTGAGAGACAGAATACGAAACAAAGATAGGATGTTTCTGTGAAATACCATTTTTTAAAACTGATGAAAGAAAATAAAAAATTCTAAAATGAAGATGTAAATAGAATGGATGAAGAAAGGAAGGTAAGAAAAATATAGACATTATTATTGTCAGTGGCAAAAAGTAAAGCCTAATAAAGGAAATCTTTTGCGACATCGTCAGAGTATGAATAAAAATAGTCGAAAAAGAAAATAAGTTCAAAGTAGAAGAACACATATCTTGGTTCTAAAACTTTTTTGCTTGTCGTTTTGCACCTGGTCGATGTCGAAGTCATTAGAGGCAGAAAAGGCCTGGTGGAAAGAAACGGGAAGGAATTCAGCCATTGCCCTTTGAAGGAACTATCTCGCCATTCGCCGGTAGTGGTTTGAGGAAAACATGGAAAACCCAAATCTGGATGTCAAGTTTATTTTTGTTAGTTTGACATTTTATTATTTTTTTTAAATGGATAAAAATCAACCAGATGTGCTGCAGACTTTGCTACACAATGTTAAATACCTGATTTTCCAAAAACACAAGGCTGGCGCACTGCAACCCGGCCCAGTGTGAAAGTTGTTCACGAGTAATGTATAAAACCAATAAAAAATTATTTTGACCAAAAATGCTACGATTAAAAAAAAAAAACCTTACACTGTTTCTTCGAACAACGAACATCCACAATTTTTCTCACTACGTTTTACAAACTAAACACATTTTCAAATAAAACATTAAGTAAATATTTAAGATTAAAAAAGGTCAGTAAACAAAATAAACGTGTATAATGTGGAGATTATTATTATTTTTTATCTCTTTTGTGACAGTTTTTAGTGAACTCAAGTGCTTAAAATACATTCAGATATATATTGTGGCTATATATTGGGTTATGTTGTCTAGTCTTGATTACATTTTGACATTTCTGTTTCTGAAAATTGCAACACCAGGAAGGAGGCATGACATTACAATGAAATTTACTCCACAGATAAGAGACATGATGAAAAACAAGAAATTAGAATTACGGACCTGTGCATGCACGCTGACCATGAGAATTAAGTACGGTTAGGGATTGCGATCCAGCAATGCGGGATCCCGCAATTAAGCATTGAAATCCCGCAGTATTTTCAATCCCGCGGGATTTTTGCGGGATTTGCGCCAATCCCGCGGGATTCAGTGGAATATTTTTAAAACATAGTTATTTAAAGTGTTAACAAATTATATAATAAACGTCTGTTAATTAAATTAATTAATCAATTTCAGAGTTAAATAATTAAAGTTAACAATTAACAATAACTGGCATAATATCATTAAAAATTTTTAGCCTGTCTTAAGCATATTTCGAGGTTTTACATTTAAAAAAAAATCTAAATCAATTTTTAAATAAATGGTCAAAAAGGGAAAATATTTTTTTCCGAAATAAACGATCTATAACACCTACAGAAAGCATTCTATTTCACAAAGTGAATATACTCTGCAAGAGTACACTTGTCTCAAAACAAGATCTCATAACTTTTTGTCACTGCACAAGCACTAAAATTGGTCTATTTTTACAAGAATTGTTTTTGTGGGATTCATTATTATGTCTCCTGATTTCTTGATTGATCTTATAGTTGATTCATTTTTATTAAAAGAAACCACTCACCAACACATAAACTGTAACGTATTTCAGTTTAACTTTAAGTGGCGTAACGACTTTTTTAGAGATGAAATTAATTTTTTATGTAAGAAAGAAGACTTTCTCGGCGCATAATTGCAATGAAGTCCTCACAGGTGTTTCGCCGGATTGCGTTGTAAAAACACGAAATTTCACACGTGAGGAAGACGGCGGAGGCATAGTGTTTTTACAACACAATTCAGCGATACACCCGTGAATTCTTCATTATAACTTTTGTTGCCTTCAGTCGAAATAATAACAAGGAGTTGAAAGGACGCATGTTATTCACTCAAAAATAATGTATTGTGGCGATTGGCCAAATTACCCCAAGAGGGATTAATCGAAAGCCAGAGTGGCAGATGTAAGCAGGTGACTTTCGTCAAACAACATGTGTTTGAAACGTATTGAGGCGGCGGTCGAGACAACAATAAGTCAAAGGATATACAATTGCCTTTTGAAAACTGCTAAATAAATAGGTATGTAATCGTTAGAATTACAATAACATTAGTTTCGTATCAACGAATAATTAAATTTTCAGCCGCAAATACAGGAAGTTGTCACAATTACTTTATCTACAAATACAGATGACGTGTGCGACACACAAAAATACTAATTATATAGTAAGATAATAGTACTAAATACGTAACATACATTATGGAAATGTGTACTCAAAATAAACGTAAGTTTTAATGAATACGTAAAAGTGGATCTATTTACTTACGAATCACTAAGGTTAACAAAACAAACGTTTGTTCACATGAGTCAAATGCCAAATGCAAGGGTACAGGCAAACAGTGCAACACATCCGATAGAGACCGAGTGGTGCAGCGAGTCACGCAGACTGACACACGTTTATGCCGCATTTTGCGGATTGCGGATCCGCTTAGTTTTGTGCAGGATCCGTCAGACTGTCTAATTATCCGGGATTGCGCTGGATTGCGGGATCCCGCTTTGTTGGATTGCAATCCCTACCAGGAATCACATGGGATCGCGCATCATTCGCCAGTCTGGCGGACCCCGCACAAAACTAAGTGGGACCGAAATCCGTAAAATGAGGCGAAATCGTGTGTCGGTCTGCGTGACCCTGCCTCCCCGTAGTCGCTTTCCGGCGAGACTTGCTCTCTACGGGTGTATTGCCAGTATCCTGCAAGTTGACGTATAACTCGCGGCAACAAATGGGTATTTATGTTGTCCTTCGTGATTCGTAAGTAAGTAGAGTGGTTTACAAACATGTTTTTACTATGAATTGTTTCTGTACTTAATCAGATTTGTTTTCAAAAAGTGGATTTCACCTTCCTGATTCTGCTGATACTGTAAGATCTATGGTCAAAGCTTTTTTCAAATACCGTAAAAGTTGACATGATTGTTCAGTTTGAATATATCAAGAAACAATGGCAAAGATTTCCGTTGAGTTTTGGCGAGTGGACGTCTATCACCGACATTTGAACGTTTATGTTTACCGTAAAGAAACACGTTTTAATCTAATCGGTTCGTGCACTGAGGAGCATTGCATAAGTTTGGTCAAAGAATGGCTGACAAGCTTTGGTCTCGATTACGATATTGATGTTGTTGGTAAAACATGTGACGGATCAAGCGTTATGGTAAGGGTTGGTACTCTTTTGGTACCTACAATTGTGCTTGACACACAGCACTTAACTAGTTCTTGTCGACGATTTATACAAAAATAAATAAATAAAATAAAAACATTACTGAAAGAGAAGCCGAACGCACAGAAATAACTTTGACTGACTCTGACGTTGACGACGAAAACATGGAGGTCAATCGAAGCACCTGCCTACTGAAGTATTTCACAAATATAATTAATTATCTCAAGAAATTGTGAAAAATTCTAAAGTTTTTCAAAATTTGTTTTATTTGTGATCATTTCAATCTTTGTAACGAGTGAGGAGGCAGAAAGGGCCTTCTCGGTTGTTGACTATATATGTAATTCCTTGCAATTAAAGTGATAGTTTGATTGCTTAGTAGATAAATAGTCAATTTGTCAAACTAATGTGATTTACTGTAAGGGATGTAATGTATCTAAACCTTAATATTCCTAGAATATTTGTTTATTCAATTGATAACTAGAGTTAAATTTAAAACAAAAGTGTAAAAACACAATATATAAGGATGGATAAATTTTTAAAATTAATGTTATTTTGCTTTAAAAAGTGGATCCCGTGGGATTGAAGCTAATCCCTAAATACGCAAGTGCGGGATTGCTGTCCTTAAGTACGGTGCGAAACCGCCACGTGCTGCAATCAGAGCCTCTAGACGTCATGGCATGGAGTCAAAGAGAGCATGGACATGCTGCTGGGGAAAACACTGCCACGCGGTTTGTAGGCGCTTCCACAAAATATCAACAGTGGCTGCAGGAGGACCAGAATGAACAAGCTGCCGAGCAACCATTTCCCAGACATGTTCTGTGGGCGACAAGACAGGGGCCAACGTGCAGGCCAGGAAAGCAGTGGTACACGTCGTTCTTCGAATAAGCTTTGCACATTCTTCGCCACATGTCCGGCACTGTCCTGCTGGAATATGGACATGAGAAACTGTCGGTAGGATGGGCGGAGCTCGGACTCTAAAACCTCTCTTACGTAACGGTTGCTGTTCAGACTGCCCTCCTCAATACATGTTATGGTCAATGGCGCTCCAAACCATCACGGCGTTTGGCGCTATATCACTCAACAGTGCCTTATGCTCATAGCGTTCACCACTGTAGCGGTAAAATAAACACGACCTTTACTGTATAACAAGTTGAAATGGGACTCACCCGCAAACATTACATTTTGCTATTCCGTATGCTTAGTGACGGCGCTTACGTGCCAATTGCAGTCTGAGGTGCTGGTGATTTCTGGTCAAGGAAGCCGACACAATTTCATGCGTACCGCCCTCATCAGACCACTTACAGTGCTCCAACGTCAAAACAACACTGTGGTCGAAGCTGTTTTGTCGGTTACGGCCATGCAGACAAGTTGGTGGTCGTCCCGCGTTGTGGTCACATTCTATGGTGCAATACCTGATCATTGTCGTGTAGGACCCTCTTCTATCCATTAGCTTCACACATGCATCACTGTTTTAGCAGCGTGCCCTGTACAAGCCGCAATGTCATAGTTCGACAAACCTCTTTACCACAAACTAAGCATGCTACCACATTCGAACTCTCACATGCTGATTTTGCACCCTGGCACTTACTTACACGTTTCAACTTCGTTTGACGTCTCTGCACCGACAGAGTGTGTGATTACATAAAGAGGGCGCTGCTGGATCTACATGCACGCCATATGTCTGCAGTCTCAATCACCTACTTTTGTCCCCCGATTCTTGGATTTTGGAATGATTCAGTCCATTCATCCTGGATGTTGCAGTTTTCACAAACAGTAGTGTATGTTTAATGAGTATGTGTCTTCAGTTGGAGGTACAGGCGGCGAACATCTTTCTCGATGATCGAAACCCGCAAAAAACAGATTCTGAAATGGAAGCATAAGCATTAACGTGTGTGTGTTCAGCATGGTGAAGGGTGTTGTCTATTAATGGAGGGCAACGAATCGTAAGGAGTAGCTAGCGTATCTAATACGCTTTCCCAATCGAATATACCGTTATTCACTTTATAAAATATGTATCTGAGACGCGAAACTTTCAAATGTTTATCAATAAATCCGAAAAAGGACGCAGTCAAGATGCTGGTGTACCACAAGCAGAATATGACTCCAGTCATATAACGTCTTAATAGCTCTAGTACGGCAACGCTTTAATGCAGTGGTTCCCAATTAATTTTTTCCGAGTACCACTTCAAAAAAGGAGCTCAACCTCGCGTATCCTTTATAGCTGAAACGATAAATAAAATATAAAACCAGTTCCTTGAGATTTATTAACTTTAATCCAAAAACAAATGTCACAAAAAATCAACAGTTGTCCAAAAGTGTTATTATAACAACTCTAATAATAATGAAAATAACAAATGTTTATTTCAGTTTAATGGGACAAATGTGCATATTACTCTTTGCACAAATCTGAGAAATGTGGTTGCTGTTTACTGAGCTTCAGCCTTAAATCATCGTCGAACTGAAGTCGGTGGCGATGTTTAGTTATCATGTTTATGAAGGCCGAAAATCCGCTTTCGCAAAGACAAGTAGTCCAATATGGTAGAAAAAATGTTATTGCTACTTTTTTAATGTGGTAAACGTCTTTTAGCTCAGTCCAAAAATTTGCCGATGCTAAACGACTCCTGAATCTGCTATTACATGAAATGTCTATTAGTTCCTCTTGGTCATAGATGGGTAGATGTTCGGTGGAGTACTTTGCGAAAGGGTTGTTTATCTAGTTCCATTTTGGCGATATTTCTGGAAAAGGGCTGCGTAACTCTGTTGACATATTTTGCAAACTTAATGGCTGATTATATATCTTCATTCAAAGACGAAGAGGTGGTTTCTAAAAAAGTTTAAGAATAGGAAACTGGTCATATTTACATTTTTCAATCAAAGATGTCCAGAGAGACATTTTTTAATAATTGTTTCAACTTTCTCGAACATAATAAATATGGTTGTATCCTGGTCTAGAAGTACCAAATTCATCCCATACAAAGTGGTGAAAATATTTGACAAGTAAACCAACTTTTGCAACCATAAAGGGACAATCAGCATCTGATTGTACGTACCACTGATGCCCTTGCTAGACCAAGAACAACTCAATTTCGAGTCCCAAGGTAAATATTCTCTAAACAACTCTTCCTCTGGACAGCCAGCGTACTTCAGTATGAAACAACAGGTCCTCGTGTTCACTACTAAGCTCACTGCAAATAGCGCTAAAAATTCTCGAGTTTGTGTTCCTAGCATTGGTTAAGTCAATAGTGTTTACAGTATTTGTAAGAGTGATGTGCAAGCTGTCTGGCATCTGTTTACCAGTAAGTGCCTCTCGGTGAATTCCACAGATTTTCCCCTGAAAATACTCGTCTGCTTTACAAATTCTGCAAAAGACCAGTCATCGGTCTGGCACCATCAGACCAAACTATTTTGATTCCTCCGACAAAGCCGTTGACCATACAACCATACGAATCGGAAGGGCACTATAAAATACGGAAGAACATCTTTGGAATGAACTCTTTGAACATACACCGAAAATTAAGCGAGTTAGATACATCTGTAGATGAGTTGTTTAGCGAAGTAATCGCTGTGTAAAATGCGTTGAATTTGCTGGGTTTTTAGATTATCTGACATGTATGCACGACAGTGTTATTTGACATAGTGTTGCCCAAATGCAAGAACAAGACCAGACTTGGCCGGTCATGGTCTTGCATCAATACACCTGGTCTTGGTCTTGCAAAAATGCAAGACCAAGACCGATTTTGGGCAACACTAGTGTTGCCCAAATGCAAGAACAAGACCAGACTTGGCCGGTCTTGGTCTTGCATCAATACACCTGGTCTTGGTCTTGGTCTTGCAAAAATGCAAGACCAAGACCGATTTTGGGCAACACTAATTTGACATATGAAATAATATCGTGATCTCCTATCATACTTTCTTCGAACATACGTTTCACTATCTCTTTTGCAGCTGGCATTATGAGTTTTTCCTCAATATTGTGTGCTTATGCTTGCTCAGATGATGGATTGCAGCACGTTGACTATAGATTTTTTCACTTTGTTTGAGATAGTTTAATTTATAGTGACAGGAGGATACAAACTGATATTTGAAATGAAGCTTGTTTAGTTTCCAGATAGCGACGTTGTAAGGATGGTTATAAATGATGGACCGAGCGTGGTGGTGTAACGGATAGCGTTCTGGCCTCGCATTCGGGAGGTGGTTCGAATCCCCGTCCGGGCATCCAGATTTGGGTTTTCCATGGTTTCCCAAATCACTCCAGGCAAATGCCGGGACGCTTCCTTGAAAGGCCATGGTCGAATTCCTTCCCATTCCTTGTCCCCGTCCTTTCCAGTCTCTAAAGACCTCGTTGTTGAGAGACGTAAAGCAGTTAAATAAAAAAAATATATATATAGGTTATAAATGAAGAATGGCTTGACAGCGTATCCGCACAAAGGACACACAGTGGCGAAGAGAAATCGAGTCTCCGGAGCTTGTAAAACCAAACTGAAAGCAACTGTTATCTTTTTTTTTTTAAATAGGATTCCTTGTTATCAAGTTTTTTTGTGTCTGAATGCTGGTGATTCATCACAAGCAGGCGATTATTCAGTATGCTTTACACCTTGTCATCAGCCTTTCGACGTTCGTATCAGCTACCGTCCCATCTGAAAGAGAAGTACTTATTGACTTGCACCGAGCGTGGTGGGTTAGTGGTTAACGCTATGGTCTAGCATTCTGGAGGGTGCCTGTTCGATTTCCCGTCGGGGCATCAAGATTTGCGTTTTCCATTGTTTCACCAAATCACTCCTTTAAAAGGCCATGTCCGAACTCCTTCCCGTTCCTTATCCTCAAACTCATCCGCCCTTAATGATCTTGACGTCGACGAGGCGCAAAGCCATAAAAAAAACCGGACGAACTTATTGACTCACCTTTTGTATTTTTGAAATTAATAAGCTCAGAATGCAGAATTAATCAGAAACAGGGAACGCGCATAAAACTGAAGTAACTCGAATTGTTTACTCGGCTTTTTACAAATTAAAACCCTTTTTTATTCTATTTAAAATAAGTTTTAAATAAAAACTATGTTTTGGACATAAGATTTTAATAAAATAAGTCTGTAGTTGTGAACACGAGACGTACAGACCGCTATTGTTGCATTATCACCCAATGTACTTTGTTTTTGGGCACAGTTTGCGTAATGCGATTACGGTTTAACTTTTGATCTGTATTTACCTGTAAGGTAAGGACAAATAATACAATCTTGCCTTTTACAAAGGTACATAAATACTAACTAGGAGGACCGATGCAATACGTCTGTCATAATAATGCGCGGATATAACAACACAATAAATCAAGAGCAGCAGCATACTTGTTCCACGGCACCGCACATTGTGATATCGCTACCTCGCTTCCATCTCCGCACGGCCATGCGCCTCTGCGTTCATCCTGTTGAGCGCCTGTCAGCTGTGCTAAGGTGATTGGCAATAGGGAAACCATTCGATATGCGAAAACTGAACTGCGTGAAGTCGAAAAGCTCATTAAACCAAATACAGAATATTCAAGCGCATTCGCTTTGTCTGAATTCGATGCTGCATTAAAATATACTAAAAGCCGCTGGAATTTATAGCCTGTCCCCAGAATTCCTAGTTAATACAGGCGAAATCGCAAGAAAATGGTTGTTTGCACTTTTAAATGAAATGTTGCAGATCTCAAAATTGTCCCTACTTTTAAAAAAGCTAAGGTTATTGCCATCCTAAAAGCGCCAGAACACTTTGGAACAGTTTCGATTCACAGCACAGCATACAAACTGCTGGCTCGGATTCATGACGGGCAATAATAAAATCATTCCCCCAGAGCAGACTTGATTTAGGCCAAAGCGTAGCTGTGGCGAGCAGTTTCAGACAATCGTGACCCACAGTGAGGCTGGGTTCCGAAAGAAACTTTGAACAGGAGCTGTGTTCGTCGACCTATCAGCAACATAAGATACTGCGTGGCGTAAGTGGCTCCTTCTGAAACTCCTAAACGCAGTACCGTGTAAAAAAATAGGTGACCTCTTGAACAACATGCTGTGGGGTCTAGAAGAGTCGCTGGTGTGTTCTCAACAACGGTCTGCCTCAGGACTCAGTGCTGGCGCCTGTGCTTTTCAATTTATATACTGCGGATACACCTCAACTAAACTGCAGGAAATTACAGTATGCCGATGATTTGGTTATTACTTTCCAGAGAAGAAACTTCCAGATTTGTGAAGGTTAACTCTCTGAGAGTCTTAACCAACTCTACACATTTTATCTAAGTGGAGTTCCGTCTGAAACTTGTAAAGAAATTGGCTGGTGCATCATGGGTCGTAGGTGCACGGGTTCTTCGAGGAGCAGTCCTTGGCTTTGGCATTATCTGCAGCAGAGTACTGTTTACCTACATGACTTGGTAGTGCTCATACTGCCAAAGGTGATACCCAGCTTAACGCTGCTGTGAGAACAGTGAATGGTGTCGTTAGGTCTACCCAAGTATCCTGGTTGCCCGTAGTTTGCAACATTCCTCCACCACAAAATCAATACTGCTTCCAGAATTTGAGGGAATGGAGGAAAACACCATGTTTCCTCTCATAGCGACCTTCTCCACCTGCCTCGCATACGATTGAAATCAAGGACCTACCTACGAGCCAATCTCAGAAATAACAACTTTAACTTGTACGAAGAGTGGAGAAAGGAGTGGGAACCCAACAGCCCACACTATTGTGGGCTTGTAAACGTTCCGACGACTTTGTTCCGGGGTGTAACTTGCCTAGGCGTCTTTGGTGTCAAACGAATAGATTTCACACAGGACACGAAGTGTGCAATGCAACCCCACATAAGCGAGGGCTCCGTGAAGATGCACTGTGTGACTGTGGTGGTATCCAAACCACTGACCACATTGTGACGGACTGTCCAGGAAGAAGTCTACCTGGAGGCCTTCTCACACTGCATCAATCTGATCCAGCTGCCAAAAGATGACTGGAATACCTTGATATAGTTATCTGATTAACATGTATTTTGCTTGTGTTGGCATAATACGATAATAGTAATAAATAAGTGGAGTGCTTAGCATTACAGTAATATAATTCACACACTCAGTTTGACTGTCTTAAAATATACTTTGGTGATAGTAATGTTTGTGTAATTATTTTTTTTTCAATTACCTTAGTAAGTAATTACTTTAGCAAAGAGATTACCGCGCGTACTCCTTGAAGCAACATCACGTACTCCTGGGAGTACGCATACTACTAATTGGGGATCACTGCTTTAATGCTATCCCACAACATGGGTGTTGGTATAACATCTCAATACATGGAGTCGGAATGTAATGAGACAGCTTGGTTGTCGATATGTGCATTCGCCCACTCTACCGAGTGACGAAGGTTCCTATTGCGCCTCACGACCGAAATAATCAAATGGCAATTCCTGTCCCTTCGCATCTGTAACAGCACAAGAATTCTAAAGGATGGTCTGACAGAGTATTGATTTCAAATTAATAACTGTGTTTGATTTTATTTACACCTAAACAATTAAAGGAATTGGGGTGCAAGGCAATTGTCTGTTGAGGAAGTAACTGAACACAAATACGGAGGGCAGAGATAAAAATTATAATGTGAGGCTGAGATATATGCGACGTTCATTTAAATTTACATGTTGCTACTTGTTTATTTAGACAATTAGATGCCAAAAATCATATAATTAGAAGAGCAACTGATGTATACAACATACTGTCTGAAACATTTACTAGAAGCATGTCACAATATAAACTAATAATTTTATGACAGAAGGTAAGAAAAGTTTATTAAAATTTCGAGAAAGTTTGAGAAAAAACGTGAGAAATCACGAAATATATCAAACAGAAAAATAATCTTATTCGTTTTTTAAATTATGTTTACCTTAGAAGCTTTTTCATAACAATAAAAAGTTCCTTCATTTTTAACGGCCTTTGTGAAAGTAATTGGAAATGCTACAAATCCAGAAGGCAGTTAATTTTGTTTTTTTGTTGTTTTGTTTTTTGTTTTTTTTTTATAATTCACAGGAATTTACGTACGTGATGTCAATCTTCTCACTACGAGTTTGTTTTAATCATTGTGTATTCCGTTTACCTCTCATTGCTTGTGTGGAAGAAGCAGCGAAAAAACGAAGGACAGAGCAGGATATTACTATATATCACAACTTATGAGGCACTTTAAAAAAATGTCAGCTGCCACGCACGCTGCTTTGCCGTAGTATGTAAATAAGCGACTGTATAAACAAGCGCGTAGGAGTTAGAGAGTCTTTGTTTTCACATCAACTGCATTCTGTTGGTATATTAAGCAGTGTTCATTCCAAAAGTCTCGTTTATATTTTATAGGCTCTCCCACTATGCTAACCTGATGTACTGTAAAAGTTTTTTTGTCAAGATTTCGAGGATTTTTGTGCCGTGAAAGTCGCTTGAAATTATTTTGATTATTTTAGTCACGGCACAGGTATATATACATAATTATATACATAATTATTAAGCAGTTGTCAGACAGCGCCGAACCGACGTAGCCTGATTCTCTTAATTTTTTCTTATTTTGAAGCGACCTTGTAAAGAACCATTTGTATCCTTCGTATACTGTACAGTAAGTTGGGGATTACCCGTCGGTGTGGCTGTGCGCGTTACGGCTTTACATTAATGGACCGACTAGGTACGATGGGTCCGGGTTCAAACCTCGCTGCTGGCATTCCGCCCGTCCTGATTGCGGTTTTCCGTCGGTTTCCCCAAATGCTTGAACACTCTCTAATTTTACCCTCGTAAATTACACATTTAAAAAACAAAAATTGCTGTTATTATACAAGACACAGATTACACGATTCACAGAGAGCGCCATTTCAGTCGCTAGGAAAACCGGCCTTTACTGTTAACATAGTACCCATTATGGAGACGGGAGACGCGTACATTGGAAATTCTGTCACTCGCAGAGCCAAACTGTCCTTTTGAAAATATCAGTGAGCTAGATCAGACTCGAATAAGCGATTCTTGGAACGCGAAGACAATGCTCCAACACTACGACTGCTGGTTAAACCTGCTATCCTATTTAGTGGTGAAGTTTAATGGCAAATTTGCGATCTGAATAAGTGGAGCATTGGTAATCGAATACAACAGCAGATCCACATAAATTTTCTCCGAGGGTGAAGGAGATGCCTGCCTTCATTCCAAGATAAAATTGATAATGGAAGAGTTGGTGGAAGACTATACCGGAGAAGAGCGAGAATTCGTAATTTCAATGAAGGGCCGGCACACCGTGCTGGGTGTTCATGTCGTTGGCCGCTTTGTAGCATCAGTGTCAGCATAAAATCCGAATACGATCACTATCGATAAAAATCAGTTTCTAACCGCACTAATGTTGATGAAAACAGTGCCGAGGAAATAATTATGTTGTTTAGTGGTGCTAGTTGCAATGTAGAAATAGTTTGATTTAGATAAATCATTTGTTTTAGTGTTTGGACGATAAATGTTGAAAATATATGGAGTGATATTGGCGCTTCTTTGATTTGCTTGAGCGAAGTCAGTCGTTGATAATAATTGATAGTTAAAGCAGAAGAAGACGAATATCGCAATAGATGGCAGTGGAGATCTTTTGTCGGTGGGAAACGTGAAAAATTATTGGTCTGGCAGTTAAAGAGCGAGTTTTTAATTCAAAAATGTTTTTATTTTCTACGAAGCCCCCTTCTCTCCATCTTTTCACCAATGGATGGATTTCATTCGTGAAGTACGACTATGGGAGGTCTTAAATTATTCATCTAAAATTGCTATCATCTCTTCATTTGGCTCACATTTGGAAATAGGTGAAAGTCAAAGTGGCTAAATCTGGTGAATGGTGTGGATGTTCCAATAGTTTGTGCTTCAGATCTCTCAGTATTCCCATTGCACCTTTGTGGAAAGGTTCACTGACCTGATGAAAGAACATTCTTATTCTCTTGAAATACAGATCTCGTCTCACGTTTTTTCCCCCACCCAGTTGATACAGAAGACGTACAAAGTATTCGCCATACGTTATTTTACTCTATTCAAGGTAATCAGTAAGAATAATTATTTTTCCATTCCAGGCAACACTGGCCGTGACCTTTCTGGCAGCTGAATTCGACTTCGCCTCTTCTCGTTCGTAGCTACTGACTCTCAAACTCTGTTTCGATTGCTGTTTCGGTTTTGTTATGCAGTGGTTGACCCATATCTCATCCATAGTAACATGTAGGCACACAGAATTGGTACCTCCCTTTTTAAAGCGATACAAACATTGTTGAAAAATTAATTTTCACATTTGTTTTTATCGGAATCAATCCAGTGCGGTAAACAGCTTTCTCATATTTAATTCTTGATGTAAAATGCATCGTACCCTCTCCGCTGGTATATGTGTTATTTCTGTCTATGTAATTAGACGATATTTATTTTGATATTTTAAAATTTATCGCCCCGTAAGAAATATACCTTTTAGATTTAGATAGTTGTCTTTTCGGTCCTCCAATTTATTTTAAATTAAACACGTCATGCAAAAATATGGCTGCATGTAACGTAAAGTTTTCAGGAGAATTCGAAATTTCCATCTTTGTTATAACTAAGGCTCCGTGACCAAGTCGTTCCTTTTACATTTGAACGTCTCGTAATATCATAGATTATATTTTGTTATTAAATTAATTAATGTGCACACTGCTCCTCGAATTAACTTCTGGTTACTCGTACCATTCTGTAATTGTGAAGAATTCCTGAAAGAAAAGCTGTTGCAAGTTAATGCGCAATCTTCCGGTACTACTGATTCTACAGCCAAATTTTGATTTTGTTCTTTGCTTCACTTTTCGTAGTTATTGGTTCAGTTTGCAAATTATCTATAGTAAAAAATATAGAAAAACATTAGAGATGCATAAGGTTTATTTACAGTCGTAGTTTCATATCTGTTTCAATTCATAACTCTTGAACCGAAAGTAAAGAGATTTTTAATTTTTAATTATTTTTTTAAATAAAAATCACTATGTTCACTGTGAAACATGTAATAATAAATGTAATCTATGATACCATATTAGTTTAAGATATTTAGTTTCTCTTTTCTAAATTCGGTAAGCAGGAAAATTAAAGTGTATGCTGATGGTTTGAAATCAGTACCTCGTAAAAACGACATTTTCATTAGTTTATGTGGTTTCCGGAACTGAAAACATTTACCTAAAAGCCTCCATATTTGGACAATTTAGTTCGAAGAGACTAACTGCAATACATCAAAATATTTCCCCATTCTTCTCGTACTTCAATTAGGAAACATATTATCCGTAAACGAGATATTAATTTCACCACTGACAACTGTTAACATTTTCACAAAATTAATTATTTTTTGCAATGTTGTGCAGTACGAATTTATTTCCTCAAACTCATTGTCTGATCAGAGTATCATCCCGGACCTTTCATCCCAACAAAAAATGTAAAGTTTTGAAATCAACATAATTTATAAAATTATATCATGGTATTTGTTTCAATTTTCGTAGTACTACTCGAGTTTTCATTATTTTTTCGCATTTTTTTAGAGGATGATAACTTTCTTACGAATTAGCCGATTGGAAATAATTCACAATAATAATAATAATGAAGAATTCAATATCATTTCACCGTCATATATTTTTCAAAATATCTAGAACTCACTGGCGAAGGAAATAATAAAGGAATATTTTTAAAAACCGGGATGTGTATTACGGATGTAATCATTGCTTGTCACATGTCAGAGAAACAATATTTTATGCACTTTTACGGTAATGTTAAGTCATTTGTGGCGTTTCGGTCACAGAGACAAATTCAAACAGTTTCCAGAAGTTTTATTCATTATGGATAATGGCACGAAATAAAATGAACGAGATATTTATCTTGTAACTTTACAAACTTAACCATGAACTGGAATATACAGTTTGCGAAACGATTTTATGTCTTAGACAATTGAGGCTAATGTATCAAATGATTTTATCTAATACTAAAGCAAATTTTTCTCTTGGCACATAAGCGTGCTCAGACGTCAAATATCACAGAAGCTATCTGCAGATAAGAGTCAGTGGAAGAGCTAGAAGGATCTATGTAAAACAAGTCAGCAGGAAACAAAAATAGTCTTTAGAAGGAACAAGTTTCTTTAAAGAAGGTTACAGAATCTTCTTCAACTAACTTCGAATTTTTGATGATCGTCCAAATCATTGCGTAAAAGTTAAGTTTTATTGTTCCAGCATTTTACAGTGAAACTCCAAAAACATCTCGGGCAACAACCATCTGAATCAGGAGAAGGACCGTGACAAAAGAAGACAATAGTAATATCTCATTTGCCAACTTGGGGCAAACATCCAAATGGCACACACGATCGCTCGATAAATATTAGCTATGTGACAGCAAGCAGTGGTATTTATTTTTGCGCTGTCGAGTTACGACTGACAATAAAGAGTCGTCAGAGGACAATTTATGGAGTAGAAAATTTAAGGCAGCAGTTATTGGGGACAGCCTTATTCCCGCGCAACAGCGAAGCGCAAAAAACAAATGATACCCATCTTCGAGAAATACGCATTTGTTTTCGTTCTCAATTTTACACAAGTAATGAACGTCTTCGTTCTAAATGTCCTGTTTATTCCAGGAAATAAATTTTATCAACAATAAGCTCCGTTTCTAATGGCCGTATGATGTAGAGGTACGTTTTATGAAAGAAGTTTGGAAACTTGAAAGAAAAGCGTCAAAACAGATGGATCACTCTCTTCTATCTGAGGTTACTTATCACAGCACAGGAAAATATAATTCACATATTTCAACGATATCTCGCCTCTCCAGCTTCGTGGTTACCATATTTTATGATAGTATCAAACTAATAAATTGTTAAGTGTGAGGTATTCTCGCCCTGACAGTTTTATGCACAGACTGAACATTAAATTGAATTAACTAAACAAATTCATGCTAAAACTTTTTTAAATATTCAACATCAGCGATCTTTACGTATGTTTCATTATTTTTGTTTTGTTTCTGCCTTTTCGCCTTATGGAGGTTGAGGTTGAGGTTATTAGAGGCGGGAAAGGAATGAGGGAATTAATTCGGCCATGGAGTTTTGAAGGAACCATCCAGGCATTCGGCTGGAGTGATTTAAGGAAACCATAGAATACCAAAATCTGGAATGGCTGACGACGATTCGAACCCACGTCATCCCGAATGTGAGGCCAGAGCGTTACCACTCACGAACCACGCTCAACATATTCTTTTAAGAAATAGTTTTTCAAATAATGTATAAATGAAACACACACAAAATCAGTTGAAGGAAACATTTGAAAATTTTCAAAAAAATCTATTTACGACATATTTATCATCCGTTTATTTAAACTCATTTAACAATACACATAGACTTAGAAAAAATCTGCTGTAATGTCAAATTTATTAAAATTACTTATTCGATTATTTTGTAAAATTCATCAACTCCAGAAAAACTGATGCAATTTTCCTATAAACTTTAGGATGAAACATATCCGGAAATTTAATGGGGAATCATTTTTTTAGTTTTTTCCAAAATCTTGTGGAAATTTTAGAATTAAAATAAAAAAAAAATTTTACTCTAAAAATATCACACGATTTCCTTATGATCGAAGATACTCTCTCTTTGCCGGATCATTCTTAACTCCATGCAAATGAAGTTTCTATCATTTATAATTGCTTTATCAGCTTTTAAATATCTCTGCCTGTTTTAGTATGAAAACCACCAGCACAGGTTTTAGTTAAAACGAAACGAGTTTATTTTGTACAAGTCAAAATATGTAGAAATCTAGAAAGTTATAGAAACAACCAGTATCATTGTAACTAAACTTCTGCCAATAAGAGATGTTATGTTTAGCTTGCTTACAACTTAGAGCAGATCTTTTATTGTTTAAAGTACCTATCTTTGCCATAAAAAGCTAAATAACCATTTTAATTAAAAGCCGAGAAATATTAAAAATTGAAGTATGAACGGTTTAAGTTTTACCTATGAAGTTATATTTTATGAATTGAGTCAAATATTTTACAGCATAACTGCATATTTAAAGTGATCGTTGAATTAATGTAAAACATACTAATAAGTATGACTGTCTGCGAAAGAGTCCGACAACTGAGGATTGAAGTATTTTCTTATACCTACTGGTGACGTGACGTAAACTGCTGAATAACAAGCCAATGTACAGTGGCTTATTATTAAAATATAGTTGCTTTAATGTTAGAATAATTTACTACCTACGCTTGAAAAAGGAAATTTGCGCATGTTTTACATGTTTCAAGAAAATCAAGATTTTTGAACAATTTGTATAAATTGTAGATATTTAGGCATATGTAAACCATTGCTTGAAAATACGATAAAAAATGAAATCTAAATAGTCATTTCGGTTACCATAATTATTTTCTTATAATTTGTTTGAAGATAAATGCTTCTCAAGGATTGGTATATACCATTGTTATTGCTTTAATGTAACAGTAGACGTAAGTGTCTTTTATTCTGTAGATAATTCAGCTATTCTTTGTACCTATCTTATTCTCAGAAAATAATAGACTGTTTCAGGCAGAAGTGTGATATTTACTACATATATCAGAGAGGTTAAACTTCGTCTTGTTCCATTTACTGAATTAGTTTAGTCCATAAAATGTCATATGTTAAGACACAGAAAATACTTGAAATTAACTGTCTTGGAACGTTTTGCATCAAGAAAAATTAAATACAAGGAAGAATTATTTTATAATTGATTTTGTGTTAATAGTTCTGCTAAATATTTTTATAGAAGCACGAAAAACAAGTACATCTCCGTGCGCCACTGAGTTGCTGCTGTATTTTTTTTGGAGTAATTTAAACTGAGTGTGGTGGTGTAACGGCTAGCATTCTGGCCTCGCATTCGGGAGGACGGCGGCTCGAATCCCCGTCCGGGCATCCATATTTGGGTTATCCATGGTTTCCCAAATCACTCCAGGCAAATGGCGGGATGCTTCCTTCAAAAGGCCATGGCCGAATTCCTTCCCATTCCTTGCCCCCCATCCTTTCCCCTCTCTAAAGACCTCGCTGTTAGAGAGACGTTAAGCAGATAAAAAAAGAGAGTAATTTAATGTTTATGGGCTAAGCAAACGATTTTTTCATGTGTGGTGCTTCATCTCGTTGGGTCAGCGACGTCTTCCTTCAGTCAACAGATGGCTGAGATAGACTGCTGAGTAATATCCCACGCGGATTGGTTTTTTTACGCACACTCAGGCATTCAGCATTTGAAAAAGTCGAAACTGGCTCTACTAAATAGCTCAAATATACGACAAACAACAAGATTTCTTCTGGCTACAATGAATATCATTGAAAATAAAATACTATTTTCCTGAATATCCTGCGCTATTGTCTACTCATTTTTACCGTTATACTGGCAGTTTTTAATTTATTCTTAATAATTTTTTTTTTTTTACGTATGCGTAGTTATTTGTGCACGAATTCTTATAGTGTTAGTTAATTCTTCCCACCCAAATGTTTTTTGAAGGTTACAAAAAATATATCTGAACAATACGGGATGGATTTAAAGCATTTTTTGTTGGATTTTGAAGTATTTCTAATCAATGGGCTATTTGTGCTAAGGATTTTGTTGAGGTTATTCTCTTTACTAAACTTAACTCCTCTAAAGAGACTTCCCATCGGGGATACGAGCAGACAACAATGATATCCACACAGAACTCATTAGCAGAGGCGCAGAGTGGCAGGTTGCCAGCCAATTTGGAGTAACTGCGTCAAATTAATGATCACGGAATACAGCTCTTCAACAAGTGAGTAGCAAATATTGAGAGGAGTACTTAATCACTCAACTCGCTGTGGTGCAGTGGGTAATATCTGCGGAGGATCACATAAAATCAGCCGGTTTGTTTATATGGACTAATTTATCTCGAGGTTTCAGCACTCGGAATAAAAATCAGTTGTTGAAAACTTATGTTCACGTAGTAGAAATACTTAAATATGGATAAATTAGTGACAAAAGAAATTTTTTTGACCGTTCCTTATGTGAAAGTGCTCTGCTGGATGCCAGCATCGAAGAATACCAGCGATTTGTAAGGAACATGAAAGGATAGACACAATAATGTTGCTCCATCACAATTTACTCTGTTTCATTGCGTATATGCTATGTCGACATTATTATACGTAGGTGCTACACAATGTCATATGCATAAAATCGCAGAACTGAGAAATTTACGGATGCCACTCCCAGCAGCGAATTGGCTAGCGCGCTCGTGTCGTGTCCTGTGGTCATCAATGGGTTCCGGCCTTAGGAATGGATGATTTTGATTAAATATCCGTATTATGTTTGTTTGTACTACGACTGATTCTAGGACTCATAATAAAATGGTTGGAAATGTGCAAACAGTAGCGGGGTTCGAAGTTTGTTAAGGTCATTAGTATCGCGTTGTTGTGTAATCCTAGTTAACAGCTATAAATATCTATCGCAGTGCAGGCGAAATACACTTACTGTATGCTAGGCCATTATTGTACCGCTGTTACTCGACTTCAGTTCTACGGGAAGTCTATCTGGTTATGTATCTATAAGAATCGGGACTCTGGTGAGTCAGTGGGTGAGGCATCTGACTGGAGATCGAAAGGTCCGCGGTTTGAATCCTGGTGTCAGCTATGTACTGTGAACTGCGCCAGAATACTTTCGATGTTCGGATCCCACGTTAAACTGTACCCAGCAGGATTACTAGGTTAGGATAGGGTAGCCGCGATAAGACGCTCATCCCCGACGAATCGGAAACTCTGTACCTTGCTGATCAAAACCTCCGGGGGTATCCAGGCCAACAATGCCAACGTATTTAATTCAATCTATAAGACTTACCACTCAACGACGCTATTTACCGCTAATAAGGAAACCCATTTGATTACCACGCCATTTTTGGAAAATAGAAAAATTAACTGACATATGCGCTGAATTTTGTGAAAAATGATTATGCGAGTAAATTTATGGTAATAAAAGTGCTTTGATGGTCATAAGAACTGGTCAGCAAAGAAATAGACTTAGAAAATATTTCAATATGCTTGTCAAAAAAAAAGTACAAACTAAATATTATTATAACATGTTGATTAGGTACACAAAGAACTAAATGTTTTTGTTATTATAGAGTGAGGAAAGAATTGCCTGCTGTAGACCTGAAGTGTAAAATCTTGGAAGACAACATGGGTCAGTTGGTAGGAGTAGGTTTCAGAATGATCCAATTATTGGAAAGGGTGATCAGTGATGTACCAGGTAAATGACAAAACTGGCTTACAAAATTTTGATCAGATCATTGCTCTAATATGGTGGTGTATTATACACTGAAGAGCCAAAGAATCTGGTATAGGCATGCGTGTGCAAACACAGAGATATGTAAACACTCAGCATACGGTGCTGCGGTCGGCAACACCTATATAAGACGATAGGTGTCTGGCGCAGGCGTTAGATCGGTGACTCCTGCTACAATGACAGGTTATCATGATTTGAGTGTGTCTGAACGTGGTGTTATAGTAGGCGCACGGGAAATGGGACACAGCATCTCCGAGGTAGCGATGAGGTGTGGATTTTCCCGTACGACTATTTCACGAGTGCACCGTGAATATCGGGAATCCGGTAAAACATCAAATCTCCTACATCGCTGCGGCCGCAAAAAGATCCTGCAAGAAGGAGACAACCGATATCTGAAGAGAATTGTTCAACGTGGCAGAAGTGCAACCCTTCCGCAGATTGCTGCGGATTTCAATGCTGGGTGGGCCATCAACAAGTGTCAGCGTGCGAACCATTCAACGAAACATCATCGGTATGGGCTTTCGGAGCCGAAGGCCCACTCGTGTACTTTTGCTGAGTGCACGGCACAAAGCTTTACGCCTCGCCTGGGCCCGTCATCACCGACATTGGACTGTGGATGATTGCCTGGTCTGGCGAGTCTCGTTTCCAATTGTATCGAGTGGATGGAAGTGTACGGGTAATGAGATAACCTCATGAATTAATGGGCCCTGCATGCCAGCAGGGGACTGTTCAAGCTGGCCACCAAACTCCCCAGACACGAACATTATTGAGCATATCTGGCATGCCTTACGACGTGCCGTTCAGAAGAGATCTCCACCCCCTCGAACCCTTACGGATTTATGGACAGTCCTGCAGGATGCATGGTGTCAATTCCCCCCAGCACTGCTTCAGACTTTAGTCAAGTCCATGCCACGTCGAGTTGCGGCACTTCTGCATGCTCGCAGGGTCCCTACACGATATTAGGCAAGTGTGCCGGTTTCTTTGGCTCTTCAGTGTAGGATCCACATTTTGGTGTCAAATTCAGGAGTTGGAGAGTATGCAAAGGAGAGTAGCTAGCATTGTTTGTGAACATTACTGCAGAGCACAATCACTGACTGATAAAGGTGCCGGATTAGGAATCATCGGAAAACAAGAGGAGAGAGAAGAGATTGCTTGAAATGAAGGAGGTTTATGTTGGGGATGTGGGTCAGAAGGATATTGGTAGAAGAATTATGAGTTGTGCTTGGAATGGAAGAGGTGACCATGACCTCAAGTTGACACATGGCATTAGGGTGTGGGAAGATTTTCTTCTGTAGTTAAGGGATTCGTGGGTTGGAATAAATTACCAAGAGAAGTTCTGAACAGTTTACCAAAAACAGTAAATGGGAAATCACATCCAAACAATTTAAGATGAAAATTAACAAGAAAAGGGAATATAAGTAAAAAGGGAAATTCCTTCCGAGATATGTAATTAAATTAAATAAGAAACAAGCAAAGAATAATGATGGAATCCGGAAGTGTTAGAACGAAAGAGAGCCAGGAAGATACCACATACGGGGAATAACGGAATGTTACGTGTGCGGGAAGCTTGGTAACGGCAATAAAGGATTTAAGGACACTGGTTAGCGCGTGACGATAACCTTCCACAACGAAGAACTGCGGTGTGTAGCAAAGAAGTCTAAAGCATCTCCGATGATAAATTTCAACGATGTACGATAAGAAGCGATGCGCAATAGCCCAAACAAAACTTAGAATATGAATCACTATTACAAGCAGCAGATTGCGCAATATCTTCCCCTAAAGTTTTTTGCCTTCAGTTAAATTCCCAGCAAATAGGCTGTAACACAAATCCTTAATACTTTCCTTAACCAGCCAGCGTACAAAACCAGTGACGGCATTCACGTTCTTGCAGGTTCTCCTCCGCTGCCGTTGTGCCCAATTGCTTCCGTCCCCGAGCGAGAATAAATTGTACGCTAAAGAGTACGGCTGGCAGACGGCGCACAGTAGAATCGACTCGGAAGGCGCACCAAAGGAGTATAATGAGCCTGCAGCTACTTGCCGCCCGCGGCTGTTAACAGCGACGAGCCCGGGGGGACCGACTCACGTTAATATCAATTTGGGGACGGAGCTGTAAATCACGCCTGTTAGAGCGGCACTGCGGCCAGCACTGGACACGCAAAGCGCCCCAATTTAACGCGCCGTTATTTTTCACTACCTGTGTGGTCCTTGTAACGGCGACCTGGAAAAATTAGCTTTCTCTGGCGTGGCGGCTATTACGAGGGAAATCTTGCGAGCAGCGGGTGGCAACCCTGGCGGCAAGTGGTTTGGAACTGCTCGTAAACCGGCCCCCTTCCAGGTCCTTGCGTCCCCCAGGGTGCTGATCTACGCGAGGCTCTTAATTAATGTTCTGCTCGCTCGTTACAAGACGCCTCGGGCCGGTTTATTGAATTTCCGCAGGATGGAATCTTGAGTTCTGGGATTGCTGGGGTACAGGGCGGGCGTGGGTGGACGCAGGAGATGTATCTTTGACGTGGATTCTGATTTGCGAGAAATATTAGTGTAATGACCCTTTATTAACAACATATTGCGCATTAAGTAAAAATAAATCACGTTGCTTGAAAGACAGCAGCAGGTGTAATCAATATACCGCATGCTGTGTGATTTTTTTTTTTTTAGACTGGCTTGAAAGTATTCAACTTAAGTTAAATCGCAAGGGGTGGTAAGTGTATGAGAATTAAACCCATCCTTGGTGTTGCTCGGTCCTGGCATTCCGTAGGAAGCTGGTTCGATCCCATTCTGGTCATCGAGTTTTTTTATTATGGCTTTGCACCTCGTCGACGTCGTCATTATAGGTTGGAAAGTACTGGCAACAAGTAACGGGAAGGAATTTGGCCATGGTATTTTTGAAGGAACCATCCCTTAATTCGCCTCGAGTGGTTTAGGGAAACCAATTAAGACCCAAATATGAATGGCCTAACGGGGATTCGAAATCACATCCTCCCGAATTCAAGGCCAGAGCGATACGCTGGCGATCGATATTTCGGTTAGAATGATCCATTTTATCTCCGCAAATGTTTTATTGACGAAAACTGTGAGATCGGTAGTGTTAAGTTTGGAAGATTGAATACCGACCAATGACAATAAGGCAGCGAATTCATAAAGGAGATGCCTAGCACTCGACGTTTGGCGGAACTGAGAACTTAGGCGATGAACCCTACAATGCAACTTGGGAGGTGACAATTTCCTCCAAAGACGCAGGAACAGCTTTTAGGTGTGTGACCAGACAAAAAAATGCTTTCGAAAAATTGTAGTGCCACACATTATATACCAGTTCTACATCTATCTACCACCCAACGACGTGGATTATTCGAAGCGAACTTTTATGTTTTTATGCTTGAAATGCGGTCCTGGCTATTATAACAGCACTGTTTGACTAACCAAATTATATCAAATAAATGATATTATTTGCGCTTATATTGTTAAGAGAAAGCGTAAATTTCAAATAAACTAGCTGACACTTGCGAATATGTCGCCCAATATTTTGATCAATCGCCAGATGGTAATATAATAATGTTGAAATAAGTAAATAGAAATATTTATTAATGGAAGGTATTTTATTTTGAAGAATAGCGATAAATATCAGTCTTTTTATTGTAAAAAGTAGTTATTATTATATACAATACGTTTAATTGTAAAACATTTAAAAAGTAGATATTTAAAAAAATCGATATTCGCTTCGTCGAATTTGGTTTGTTTTTCAAAGTTCTTTACATTACAAAACTTCTTTGCATACAGTGTCAGCAGTTATAATGTGATCACCAGTTACTTTTTCACCGTATGTGACTTTAATACAAACATAAATGTTACTGAATCTACGAACTCATCGAAAAGCCACGCGAAAAAACAGGATTTGGTAAATATAATCCTGCCCTTTAAAGCATCTGACCTTGTGCTTTGTTTTACCATTACTGGTGAAGGAGATCAATGTTATTTAGTGAAACAGATCGTCAACAGATTGCGCCTTCTACTTTCTTTATACAAATACGCTTTGTATAAAAAGTTTTTAAAATAAAGATTTTCAATGAAAAAAATTATTTTAAACTATTACTTTTTGTGATTAACGGGGAACGTAATCTTCAAAATGATGTCTCGGTCATAAATTTTGATGAAGTATTGGGGATATATGGCGTACCGACAAAGAAAAAAGAAAACACATTTGAGAAATAAAATTTGTAATAGGTGCGTTTCAGTTCATTCGCTAAAACGAATTATAACTGCGATGACAGCTAAAAGGCAATTGTGTGTTGTGGAAGTAAATGCAAAAAATTCAAAGGTCAGAGATAAAAAATTATTACGCGACGCAGAGATTTAAAAGATACAGTGTAACGTTCGTTGAAATTTACTTTTTGCTTTTTGTTTATTTTCTACGGTTAGATGAATATATTCATGTAAGGAGCAAAGTATTCGATGTTTACGCTTCGTTCTCTGCAGTAGTTACTAAAACCAGGTCACAGCGTATTCTAAGAAGATAAATAACAGGAAAGTTTATTAAAAACTCAGAAAAAGATTACTCGAAACGTAGGTAATCACGAAATATATTAACCAAATAAATAATAGTTATCGTTTTTGAAATTAGTATTTTACTTACAAACTTTTTCATATCACCAAAAATTTCTATTATTTACGATCACATGCGGTTATATAAAAACATCATAGCTTACTTAATAATCCGAATCAGAGAAAGTTTACTCATACCTCTAAAAAAAAAAAATAATTAATCGATTTCAATTTCTTCTTAGACGTTTCCAGATAAAATTCCTGATACCACAACAGGCGACACCCGCTATTTTTGACAGGCGTTTCAACTAGTTTCAAGTAATTTTACATGTTAACCTGTTGTATTCGAGCTATTGCACTGTCGGTTCGAGTGTCATGTTTTAAATATTGTATACGTGTGATGAATTAAAATTTTTATTTCAGCATTAGATTTATTTGGCGCCACAGTGCGGTATCTGAAAGCTAGATCACAGTGTTGGGATGAGTAACGGCGTACGTACGTGCTAACTTCTGCTTTATGATCTGTGCTCAAATTGAAATTGTGTCTTAAAATATTTATATTGCGTTAGAAATTCGACAGTTGGATACTTTTTAAAGCTAATTTTAGCAGAGTAACAAAATTTAAATTATATTATTACAAAAAAAAATACTAATTTAAGTATAAGTTTTTCAGTATAGAAAATATAACATTAAGAAAGTACAGACAACGATTCCGACAAATTTGATCTCTTATTTACGATACAAATTGCAATCGATTAAAACTCGATATAAGTAAGGAGAAATAAAGCTTGAATGAATTTCATATTTTCAATTGTTTTGTAATAATAAGGTTATCACAGTCAAACCTGATATTATTGACGAGGAATGGTCTCCAAAGATAGATTTATGTACGGCGATTGAACACAACCAATATTGATAGCCAACAAGAGAATGAAGCAGATTTAAAGAGATCTCAATCCATCATTTTGATGATGATTCACATGCGGCAGAAGCTATCAATGCATCCGCAGTTTTTGATGAAGGTGTTGCTAGTATGTGGACAGAAAGAACCAATCCGTTAACGGTTACAAACTCAATACAAATAATTCATCACGAGTTAGTTCATGTTAAGTTAGTACTAAAGAAAGAAATTGTCCGAGCGTGCAAATTAACAGTTGTGGGTAATGAGTGAAAAGATATGCTATACGTTTATTTGGTGTGGAAAAAGTAATTATTTGTCGTGTCAGTGAGCGCTCGCTTCATCTTGCCGGGTATGCATCACCGCGAACAATGCCCCCAACAGACTGACGACCAGCGCAGCAGAAGCTCACTGCTTGATGCCTACCTATGGATGGGTTTGTAAGCTGACGAGATTTAACGTTCCGATTTCAAAGGTAGAATATTTTGACAGATTTACCGAATTTACACCCAGCCGTTACATTTTGATACCCACGTACTGCTGGTAATAACCCAACTAATGAAAAATATATATATATATATATCCGACATACTGTAAGCCTCTTTTGGATAAGAAGATGTTTTGGAATCCTATGCAATACAAATGTGCACAGAATCATAGGCAAGTGTGTGAAAATAGTAACTCTAACAATTTTCCCATTTTATTTCCACAGCATATTGCAGGAATGGTATAACAGATGGCACATGTCACAGGACTATAAAGACTAAAACTAGAATCCAGCGAAATATAATTTGAAAAATTTGATTTCCTTGCTTCATAGTCAGAAAACCATCTCGATTCCATAATTAGAATGATGTTAGTGTAAATCATCTGTTATAGGTGCATAAATGGAATAGATCAGAATCCTTCCTGTAGTTACGAAGAAACCCACGAGGAAGCTTATACATATTATTTAATTCCGTACTATTGACGATATCACTGGAAGCATCTTTACTATATGTACAATAACCACACAACAAAGAGGAAGAATACGAATAAAGAAAATCCAGAAATATCTCATTTTGGGCCTATTAAACTATTAAAACCTGGCTAAGTGTAAAGGCGCTTATTTTCCAAGATACAGTTCATAATGGGTGCTCGTCATGTTGATTGGTTTTAAGCATATATTTAATTGAATACAACGTATTTTCAACATGTATGTGATATTTTTTTCCTAACCCATTTCAGATCTCGTCGCCATAAGTTTTGAAGAAGAGTAGCAACAGGATATCAACGTCATTTGTGTAAAAAGTCTGCGTTGCGATATAAAAAAATAACAAATAATAAAACAATACGCAAAGGGTAGACAGGAACAACTTGAACAGATATATAAAAAAAATTCCTGCAGTACAGAAACTGGGATTTAATTCAATTTTCCTTCTGTTTTGTAAACAAAAATATGATTACCAAACACTGGTCACCAAACACTAAGGAAAAATCGCTAACCATTTTAGTAACCCGCGCAAATACAATTCCGATAGAACATGCTACCATTAATTCAATTCTTTAATATAATGGTTTTTATATTGCTTCAAATACTTCCTCTTCATCTATTTGCATCAATCTTAGTTGTTTACGAAATTTTGATTCTGTTATATTCAATTGTGAAGAGGACTATTGTTTGTAACTGTTTCATTTAAAGGAAAAACTTTTATGTATTATAGCTTAATTTTAAAGTTTCTCTTATGTTTGCATTCTATTGTGATCGTGGTAGCATAAAAACACTATTAACAAATAAAAAACGTATACAAACAATTCTTGATGCGTGTGAGAAACCCAAAAGGTCGAATGCCATGTTCTGAAAACTTTTTGTGGTGTTACGCTACTAAGCGCCGTAAAGTAACCTTAGCGGATTTCAAATTTAACATGCCAGCCAACTTACGCATAACTGAAGACTGTAAAAATCACAGATATAAAACTAATACTACAGGTTACTGTAACATTCGTTTCAGTGAGTGTCTTAAATAGCATCATCCGCGTACCCAGTATTTTGATAGGTTTTTAATCCGCCTTTTTAAATGCTACACACCCAAGAAAAACATACTAATCGTACAAAAATCCGCAACAAAAAATCGAGTCATAAAATCAGTGGTGACTGTGACTTTTCATCTTCAAAGTTTCATTGCTTTGACGTGCCATGTAGCTGCCTGGTCCCCGGCGAGGTTAACTGCTTCGAACCCCGGTGACAGAGGTAATTTTCAACATTCTGGACAGAGCAAATGGTGCTAGACAATTTTTAGCTACTGTCCTAACTACAATCAATCTGGGTTTAATTGAAAATTTCTTCGTATAGCTTGGCGGTCCATTTGGTGTATCTTGAAGAGCAGAAGACAGTAACCACTTCCACACTCATCACTTTTCCATCTTTCATGCCTGTCCTACATTTGAAACACACTTATCGTGGTCAAGTACACACATGCTGTAAGACTTTAGAACAGTCTGTATACTCGGAAAAAACAACAACAAAATGTCTCAGTTAAATTATGCCTGTGAGTTACTATGGGGTTAGACACAACATCCATGCCAGCCAAAACTTTTCATCAAAAGAGCGTGGAATATGTTCAAGACGTCCTTTTTCAATACAGATATTTCCTTATTGTAACTTGTCTTGGTCGGTAAAGAAGATGTACAAAATATATTGTAGGTTGTTGTTCTGTATATTGGTTGGGAGAAAATAGCACTCGAACATTCATGTACAGTCATTGTGTTTAGTTGACATTTTGAAACTCTTGTTTGAACGATTAAGGTATATAATTTCATAAAAATGTGACGGTACTTTTTAATTTAGCTGGAATCTGTCGGAATGTCAGTTGATGGACTTGCATCGCCGTTTGAAACCTCCCCCCATTCACTGGGGTTCATTTTGGTTGACGTCAATCAGACACGACGCACTGCATTTAACTGGACATAGAAAACGTCGTTTTTGTAGCAAAAATGTTTTTAAACACATCAAAACAAACGGAAATAATTTGACAGGAGAATTCCAGTTTACTGACAGAGGCGATCATCCTTTTTCTCCATACTGCATAGCATACGATGCATTTATACCATCCAAATCCTTCATTATTTGTTAAATGCACCGTATTTAAGTGACGTTAGACTAAGCGATTTTGGTAAAATATGATAAAGAAGTTTCTTAAATACTTTGGTTTACTCTAACCTTATCTCCTTATGTTTTCTATTATTTGCCTTCCAAATACACAGTAAATCAGAGAATAGCTAATCATATTCCCCAACTAATAGTCTGCAATATTTCTCTATCTGTAAACAAACTTAGTAAAATTTGGTTGAAGAAAGATAAGTGCCGCAATTAATACTAAAAGGTCGAGAAAGATAAGCAAGGATACATTATCAGTGTTGTAAATCACTGAAAAGCCCCTAATAATGATAAAAGATGACAAATTTTTAAAAATTTAAAGAAATTGGCCTTCCTAAAATAACGAAATATAAGAAAAATCTTTAATATACATGAGAAATACGAAGGTACAATAAAGGCTGATAATAGTGAAAGAAAATATCCGTTAAATATTGTATGAGACAATGAGTTGTCTATGTCCACTATTATTTCTACAAGGGTGGTCCGAAAGCAAAAGAGGTACAGGTGTTAGTGGAAAAGTAGGAAACCTTTAAATGTCCAGACAATGTTGTGATCGATATTTGGATTTTAAATTTTGTGATTATTACTATGAAAAGAATATGCGTGGTTATTGCAACATCTACATATCATTAAAACACGGAAGATTACATAGAATAATTATTGATCCTGCCTGAAAACTATCCAGATTACCTCGTGTAATGTAGGAATGAAGTACGGAAAGAAATAAAAGAAAACTTTCAGTGTTTTAAACATTCAAGTTGATACTATCAGTATGCTGCTTACTGATCACGACATTCAGATATTGGTTAGTAAAAATGGAATAGAATTTACGTAATTAAATGTACATAACATTGGGAGTGGAATTTGATATAAACATTAATGTAAGAAAGATAAAAGTCTAAAAGAGCAGCATAAACCACAACAGCAATAATACAACAAATTTCAGAACTGGTGAACTTCTATGGTATACCTGTGCAACTTACAGAAGATTTAGGTGGCAGAGGGTGCTTTGTACGAAACATTTGTGCAGGCATTAGTACGGCATCTTATTTCGCTGGTTTAATCTATCCTGGCTAGTACATTGCTGGAAAAATATTTCAGTGCATTCGTAAGTGATAACTGTTCACATCTTAGTCAATAATTTATGTGGGAACTACGAGTACATCTTCTGGTTAAATCTGTGAATTACTTCTATGATGCAGCAGAAAACTGAAGGGCGCTATTAAGAACCTAGCCTCTAAGCCCGCCAGAAACGACGGGTTGAACAGATTCTTCTAGCAAGTCATTTATTCGCAGTTGCTTAACAAAGTAGTTCCTTGTGCTTACGTTGTAGCAAAAAGTTTTAGTTGTTACCTTGGTCCAAGTTTCATTTCAACCTAACCGCAAACTGAATAATATGAAGTCAGTGAAAGCAAAGGAAATTAAAAATGAATCTAAAAAATTTACGTTCTGCCGTATAATGTTAGTTCGCGATCGTGATAAAAGTAGAATGAGGAACTGCGTTAATCTTCATGAAGTAATGTTTTCAGTAGAATTGTGTTCGTGGAATCAACATAAATTTTTTTTTTTAAAAAAATAAGCTTAAGTTATCGTCGGCTGTGACGTCAGATGCCTGCTGTCATCCTGACCCAGGCTAAATTTCAGGAAACGGTACTGCTCGAAAATCAAAGCTTTTATGTTGCATACCTCTGGCGAAACAGCTTAACGAGAACATCTACATCGAGCGAATATAAGTAAATAAAAAGAAATCAATAACTGAAATGTTGTAATCGTAGGCTTCCGCGGCCAGAGTCAGTTGATTCTTGGCTGTCCGGGTGGCGCCGCGTCAGGTTTCTTGAAACCGACGTTTCGACCCTCATTCTGGGGCAACCGGGAACTGCCCTGGAAGAAGACCCCAGAATGAGGGTCGAAACGTCGGTTTCAAGAAACATGACGCGGCGCCACCCAGACAGCCAATAATCAACTGAAATATTAATTTAAACGCGTTCAATACTTTTCTTTCAGTTTTTGGGAATTAATTTCTTAGCAGATTTTTAGCTTAAACTTACTGTTATTAAACATCGCTCATAACCTCTATTGTATCTCTCAGGCCGTTTTCAATCCAGCTAGGGAGGCTGGGTAGGTGACGTCGGCTATACGGACATGGTTACACGATGACCAAGCTTAGACTTTCATTTGTATAGATTTCGAACTTAACTTTTGAAAACTCAAGATGTTTAGTTCTTTAGTATTAGTGGGTAATAATTTTTACTAACAGATTATGGTGACTTACAGTGTGTATTAATAACAGTTAATTATTTGTACTATTTTCGTAGAATATAGGATTTGTATTTATCTTTCAAAATTTTGTTAACTATAAAAAAAATTTATAGTATTATAAAATAGCGGTTCGTTGTAGACTCTAGTGAACGAATCATCAGAATGTACTGATAAATAAATAAATAGTATAGATTTCAACATATATTTGGATTAGCAGTAGGAGAGAAACTACATTCAAAATCGGAGACCTTATAGTATTAAAAATAGACACATAGAGAAGGGATAAATTAATTTTGTCATGATATATGGAAAGTTCTCATAGATCGAAATGTGGAACTAACATGAGAAAGAAATTTCGGAAACGTGTTATTATACACTTTTCCACTAACTCTTCTCCTTCACGACTAACTGATGGGTGATCCACAGGATTTGTAAAAAATATTCTTCCTTAGAAATGTTGATACCAAATGTCGAACGCCTGTATGTGAAAGGTGCCTTCGGTTTACGGGCTTTCGGTCGGTTTGCAAAGGAGATTTTAAAAGAAAAGAAAATTATGTAGGGATAGCATTCTGAAATCCAGTAAAACCAACCAAGTGCCGTGAGATCAGAGTAAGTCGACGCAATAAGTTAGTCAACTTCAGAGCACGCGTTTACTTAGCGAGAAAAGATCTTAGTTTATTCTGGATCACTTCTCAATTGTTCTCAAACAGCCAGTCTGCCGTGGACACACTTATTGCTGCAAAGCAAGCCGTCCGAACTCCGCAGCGGAGGCAACATCGCTGAGTTGTCAACTGGCGTGGAGTTACATTACACTCACCGCTGTACTGAATCAATGGAAATTCCATTGTAACTGTATTATTACTAGAACTTTATCAGCCCTATAATTCCTTGACAAGTTTTTTCCCTAATGTCCTCTAGCGATATACATTGGAATTATATCGGTTTAGATATATTTAATTTTTAGTCGCCGTGTTCTAAGTGTTTCTTATATAATCTTAAATAGATACCATTTCTCAAATCAACAGGGTTCTTTTTTTAAATATGTATTTTAATTGGTCACTCGTTATTTTTATAATGAGTGTGTGTTCGTCCGAACCTGCCGAGACCACGTTAAACCTTCGTTTTGGCTTGAATTTGCTGGCATACTTCATATTATACAACATGCTGTGCCAGAGGTGAAGGTCGGGTTAAGAACTTGTGAAAATCCCCGGCTATAAAGGGATTCCAAACGGGACTTTCGATCTCCAGTCAGACGCCTTAACCACTGAGCAACCAGGTCACTCTTGTTTACTTTATATTTCGATTTCTTTATTTGTTTTAAGTGTCTTTGAATCATCTTTACTTGTTACTAACTGTACCCGCTATTTCGTACACGTGGAATTTCAGATATGTATTGTTAAATCATTGATAAACTGTTGGTTGCCTAGGAAAAAATAGAGGAACGGTGTTGTTTTTTCATCTTTCTTCGATATCTTTCTTACGTTCTGAATTCAGGTTGTATGTAAATGTTTTAAAAGGGTTTATGCACATCATTAATTTGTACCGCACCTTGAAACTGCCACTAATTAGGAAGGTTTTTGGCACTGGATGACCCACAGGTGCACGTCAGTATTCTTCACAATTTTCTCAGTAAACAATGTTTGAAGTGGTCAGGCGCGGCTCACGTACGGACAGTCTTTTGTTGTATTTATGTTAACCATGATAGAAAATCCCTAATTTAACTACAAAGTAAATTTAAGTTTATACGATTTAGACACATCGTCACCGCGTATGGAAACTTTAATTTTGTAACATCGGCAAGTAATTTTACTATTTCCGTATTATTATTAATTTCTAATTGCGATGGAGCTCACACTCCAGTGGCAATTCCCCTAATCATCAAATTAAACAGTATATATATATATATATATATATATATATATATATATATATATCCATTGAGGTGAGCGCAGTCTTCAGGCAATGCATTTTATTAAAGAGAATTTCGGAGAACAAAGAGGAAGGTATCGTTCGGGCTACTTTGAATGACGAAGTTCAACTCCAAATACACTGGCTTTATTAATATTTCTCTCCATACAGCAACACACTCAAAGTGAACTAGTCCCGTCTGGCGGGAATCTGCCTCCCGCTGGCGCGTCGTGCCTTAATACGATTGGTGCGGTGGCTTGGTACCCAATAAGTACTATATGTCAGCCTAACACAGCATTGCATGAAAGTACATCTACAGCGTCTCCTCCACCCTTCTCTGGTTCTCTATGTAATAAAACATTATAAAAGCAGTTTCTGTACATTAAATTTAATTAAAAAAGAATATTTGAAATGTACTGCACACTATTAATGATACAGAAACAAAAAACAGTAAATTTATGTCTTTTTTGTCTATCTTTCCAAGTATCACTAAAAATTAATGAATCGATTTTAACATATTGATGGCGTATATCACTGGTTAAGATATGGTTTACTTTTCATGCAGGTTGTAACATAGTTCCAAAGAATGCAGAGGAAAAAACCGTAAAATTAATCACTTCACAGTTAACAATTTGAAAACTTAATATTACAATGAGCGGCTACAAGCGCGGGCTGAATCAATTAATTTCTTAGGGAGCGTCCATAAACCACGTGGCTCCATTTTCGCCTCCTGTGAACACACCTTCCCTCCACGTAGCCCGACGTGGCTTTTCTCTTTTAGCTCCCCCCTCCCATAAAGCACGTAACTTTTTTTCCTATTGATTCCAGAAGACATTTTGTACTATTTTCTCTTTACAGACTATCGTAAATTACATACGGAGATAATGACGAAAATAAATATTTACATGCTGTTGTGTGTTCTGTGTCATTTTAACTGTGACAAATAATATGAACGAAAAGCTACGTGGATTGACTCGGAATCCCCCTGCCCCCACGTAGCCCAGCGTAGCTTTCCAGCCAACCCTCCCCCCCCTCCCCCAGACCCAGCCACGTAGTTAATGCACGCTCCCTTAGTAACTGTCGTCAGTTGCTTGTGCAGTGGACCGAGATGAGTACGTAGATCAGTCTGTATATCCTTGGCTGTAGCGATTAGGAATGTGGAGCTTTGGGAGAGAACTTGCAGCAAATAATAACTCGCCAAAACCACTTCATTAATTTATCAGTGCACGACAAATTAATTTGTGTACCGTAGCAAGGTTAACTGGAAGATTGTTATTGTTAATCACACCATGTTTCGCAGTGCTAACAGTCACAGTTGTATCATGTACTCGTCACAGAAGTCTAGTTTGCCAAGACTCGCTTTATACCGCACATTTTAAAAAAATGATGTTTTCACCTATGAAACCATGGTTATACCAGCGTAAATACCAAAAGGACAGTGTTCCGAATAGTTGGCCACCGACGAGTGAAGAGATTTGCCTTTACGGCCACTTAAGTACGTCGAAACCATGATCAAACTAAAGTTGATTTTCGGTTTCTGAAAGTAGTTAATGAATTGTTACAGATAGTGAAGTCACTGGTCTTTTTACTTATTATATTTGTCTCAGGCTCTTTCGTGTGTTGCTTACAAAATGAACGAAACTGCAAGCTTGTATTTCGTTTTCTCATTCAACCCTGGAAACTGAAAGGTTCGCTGAAAATGGAAAAAAAAAAAAAAAATACTAAAAAAAATAAAAAATTATGTGTGCCGACAGTGGGTGAAAACCGATGCTTGAAGTGAGGCCTAATTCAATCGAGAGCTCCGCTCAGCGCTGTCGTTTCCGCCTGTCAGAAACATTCGAGGCGAGTAGAACGGATTGCCGCCACACACTACCTGCGACAAATGGGCGCGCACTAATGTTCCGTTTCGGAATTCACACATATCTTCTGCGACAGAGATATTCAAGGTAAAAATTCTCATTTAAAATTATATACGAAACTAGATTATACCCTGACTTTGTCCGTGTGAACAACGTTTCATGGTTAACCAGTGGTATTAGTTGTGAGTACAGCACAAGGCAATGCTTGGTACAAATTGAATTCTAGACACGATACCAGATTACCTCCCCGTTACCGGTGATATCGCTAGTGCAATAGTTCGGTTCGCATTAAATTTACTATAGATAAAGATTGACCTCTCATTTAAAAGCACTTTACCATAAAACAATGTAATAAAGGTCTCAGAAAACTTTGCTTATTTTGCTTTAAACTTAGAAACTACACTGCCTGACAAAAATGTGAAGCAACAGACACATGTAAGTATTTGTAGTATTTATACTACTGCACGATAGTACTTTCTTATAAATATTGTTGATGTGTTTCTGGAGAATTTAACTGGTCCTTTACTTGAATGATATGAATTAAGCCTTACATAATGTAGTTTTTCTGACTGGAAAACAACTAAAGACGGAATCGTTCTTACGGCAGACGTCGAATGCTTGCTGCGGAAATAAAACAAATTATTCGTTGGAATGTTAACTGTCTATTCTTGAATCAGCTTGGCATGGTTTGTAAAGTAGTTTGATTAACTACTTTAAAAATGTTGCATTATATATGAATTGCTGATGCAAAGTAAAGAAAGATAAAGTGGCGTACGTAAACATACGTAATTGCTGTTAACCGTCACACTTCTCTCAGTAGTCTAAAGCTGTTTGTACACTCTGTGTTTCGTTCGTTTATATGCATGCAAGTCCGTTTGGACAAACTAGCATCATGTTAAGGATTCGTTTGCTTAGGATGTGCACATCCGTGTTAACACTAGGGCTGTTAGTCCTAGAGGTGTCCTGCAGTTGACGTGGAATCGTTTGTTTGCTTATGAGAAATTATAAATGCTGTTTCATCTGGACTTGGTATAGTGATCTGTTGGAAACGGTTACCTGTGACATTGATCGTAATGAACACTGAACAGCCGTGTCACGTTCGTTGCAACATAGACACGCTGGCTCATTCACGTACTATCTGCCTACGAACTTTTTTTTTTATTGGGGCTTTACGGCTCTTCGACGACGTGCCTATTAGCGTCAGAGTAAGATTTTGAACAAGGAAGGATTTTTTTGACCTTATTCACCTAATATTTGATTACTGGACATTATTGTAAACAGAAATCTGGATGTTTATACCAAATGCCGGCCTGATCTTTACTGCTTACCAATATGATAAAAAAATGTCCTGATTAATCGTTCAAAATCTCTTTTTAGGTTACATAGTATGCACTTTCAGTTTTATTAAGTTGCTTATTAAAATTTCATTATTGATTCCATGATCGCAATACTACTGGCACATGTTACTTTACGGAGTTAATAAGTTTACTAGTCAACATGTTTCAAAGTTACTGCTTAATAAACGCTAATGTCACTAGGTTGATATATCTATTGCTTGAAACAGAGCTCTTAGTTTTGATGCCCCAAGCTGTCATATTACTGCTGTCGCTGAAAACATCTGGGTCATACAGTAGATGTGCAACGATTTGATAATTGCTACTGATAATTAGCCATATCAAATAGAAAACAGGGAAGATGCATGTACGAGCATGTAGAAAAGAACAGGTAATTGGCAGTAGATTTACGGAGTTATCATCGATTGCGCCGGCCTCGGTAGCGTAGGTGCTAGAGTGTTAGCTCCACGTGCCGAAGGTCTCCGGTTCGAGTCCGGCCGTGGGAATGGGTGTTTAACTGTTGTGTCTGTGAATGTCATGTCCGTCCTGTGGTGTGTCTAATTATCTGGAAAAATTCATCAGGCTGGCTGTGTGGCCTAAGATGCCGAAAGCCATTAAAAAAAAAATCATCGATTGCCGAGCGGTCGGTTCCACATCCTTGATGAGTATCCTGAGTCGACTGCCACAGCTACTCATATAGCTGGCTGGCTCTGTGAAGACTGTCGGATGGCGATATTAACCACTGTCCGGCGGAGTATATTAACAAGTGTCACACAGGAAGGCAATATATGGCCTCCCTTTGAGGACCAGCAGGTGGATCCGGAGAGAACATCACATGAAGTAGTCAGCGACAGTGCAAACACGGTTGCCTGAACCACTTCATAGCAGCCGCGCTGTCTCATGTTTACCAACTCGCAGATGGGTTCTCGGAGAAAACAAACACACTTGAGTACAAATTAATTTCCTTACCAATTCTAATAAATGTTTTTGTCTATTCGACTTTTAAAACGGATCTGAATACCCAGAAGCAACAGATGAGTCTCAAACGTGGCTTCTATCCTTGATTAAACGATGTATTCTGAAAGCAGAAGATACATGCAGCTATTAAAGAGAGAACCTGAATAATTTTAATCATTTACTACAAAATTAGTTGCAATATTTTTACAAAAGTTGATTTAGGATGGAGCGATAATGTCAAACAGCAGTGGTATCTGTTGAAACTGGTAAATCAGATGTAAATAATGTGTTAATTTAAATATATTGATATAAATATCGAAATGTATTAGGAATGTTATTTCCACTGGGAAAACTTGAAAAAAAACCAAAAGTTTTCATGCTTCCAAGCTTTTGATTATCCAGTGTCTACCATTTGTTAATTGAAAAACTCAAGTGAGCAATACCGTAAGCTGCTAAGATGTCACTCATTAGGATAGGGATCACTGAAAAGTTTTCCATTGTCTCCTTCCTCCCTTCCTACCATATTCCACTATCAGGATGCCATAATATTATTCCAGCGTACTCTCAAAGTTTGCGGAATTAACCACCGGCTTTCATAATACGACTCATAACGCCAAGATAATACCTTCTTTCACTATGTACAGTTTATTCCAAGTAAGTAAAAATATTAAAAGTATTTTCTTTTTTGTTCCTAAGTTTTGACATCCTTGATGATCAATTTAAAAACAGAACTCTCGAGCGCAGCATAAATTAATGATGTTCGTAATGCCCTAGACATTCGATGTCTAGGGCATTAGAGGCAAGAAAGGACTGTGTGCAAGGAACAGAAAAGAATTTTGCCATGGCCTTCTGAAAGAACCTTCCCGGTATTCACCTAAGTGATTTCGAGAAATCATGGAAAACCGAATTCTAGATACCAGACGAGGGTTCGAAACCGCGTCCTCCCGAATGCGAAGCAAATTTGTTACCTCTCACCCGCAACGTTCGGTTTCCAGATACACATTCATGTATGTGGAATTTGCTAATGCTCGTACAGTACCTATTTCAATTTTTGAGCAGCGATATTAGCGGATGTTGTGATTTCATTGAAATCCAACCTCGCCTAAAATGAAAGCTGACGTTCTTTATCACCCGTTCTGGCTACTGTGATGATGAATCGATGTTTTTAATTAATTCTGGTAATGGCTGGTGCGAATTTGATGAAACTCAGTACATGTGTATCTCACTCGACGAGTTGGGGTGAAACAACCCGAACCAATCCCTTTCTGGCAGAGTGCGGGTGAATGGAAGCTTCGATTAATTCCTAAATGATTAATGCGAATGTGATAAAACTTACACATGTTTATAATTTGGGACACTAAAAACACTGTAGGAGTAAAAAGCAACACCAACCTACCACTATCTAGTTAGGCTGGGAGAAATCTACGTATAGTTCAATTCCGGAAAAGGATGGTGCCAATTTAATGAAAATTTGTATTCGTGTTTCTCATTGGGGAGTAAAAATAATGAAAGGGGTAAATCAGCCCCAACTATGCCATGCAACGGCGGGTACTCTATTGATGTCGAATAAAATTGCACACTTTTTATTTATGCTAGACTTAGTTAACATGGAATTCTTCAATAAAAAGGTACTGATCTGAAAACACAATCCAAAAAATTTATCAGAACCTTAGGACATAACTTATAAAGTTAACTTGACATGTAAAAATATTTATTGACTAAAATATTACTGAAAGAAGAGATAAGATGATAGGTAAAAAAATATGTGCGTATTCGGTAAAGTTGTTAGAGAAAAAATGCAGAGGATGACAATGTAAAGAGACTGTGATGCAGATAATTGAGAACTTAATTTGCAATGGATGTGTACGTATGAAAAGGTTAGTTTAAGGTGGGAAGAGACGACAGACTTAATGAAACTAATCTCTCTACAGGAATACATATCATTTTCAGATTTCAATTTTCATCCGAGAAGAAAATCAAAAACAGGATTAGGGAACCGAGATGTCTGTACAATAAGGAAGACATATTTTGGGTGCATTGAAGTTGGTGTAACAACTTTGTAATCTTTCTACAAATTTCACTGTATTTTTTATATTTTTAATTTTCAAAAAAGTTTGGAAAGCAAAAATGTTCGAAATTAAAAAGGAAGTCACAAAAAAAATCATTTTAAACATGTTATATTTTCAGCAAAATATATGTATCTCGACTGCTGCTGAAATCACCAGACAAACGTGGAGAATAGTGTTTGTCTGGAAGCTGATTTGATAGAGATATGTCGTCAACATACTGATACCACCAAGACAATGATTGGGTGGCGGGCATAAAGCACAATGATATATTGTTATATCAGTGCTATAGTTCGTGTGGAGTTCGTGATAGCAATGTACTAAATGGTATAGTTCCCCTTAAATAAAATATAAATAACTAAACACAACGTGTAATTATAATTTAATTGCATGTGATATGGTTCTGATACTCATCTTAAGAAGTGGAATTCAGAATTTTTTCTAAAAAACTCGAGGACAGACGACCCATCCCAGTGATCAAGCCCTGTTGTGTTGATTGCTACCTTTCGGGCACAGCGATTAAGGTAGCCATTCAACACACGAGGCTCCTCTTCTGCCAGCTACAGTGAAGTCACCTCAAACACATGCGTGTGGCAGTCAAAGGGTGAGCCCACCCCACACAGTAGTTAACTAAGCGCCAAGAGGCTGAAAGAGCCGCTCTGTCTCTCTGAACGAGCGGACCGTCTGTTAATCACGGGACTTCAATAGCCAGACAGGACCCTGGAGAGGGAGTTGCGAGACCTGATTGTAACTGTCGTCGGGAATCGAACTATCCTACGTGCCCTATGTACACAGCCAGACAGCCAACTGATACTCTCGCCGGCGCAGGTACAATTGTTCTACATAGGTTTGAAAGTTGTTTTTAGTTATTTCATCTGGAAAAATTGTTATTCCCGACTTTAGTGGTATGGTATTGAAAAATAACGAAACATGAAATTTTATAAATATTTCTTTATGCTCACTTCCTATAAATACATTTAGTTTCTCACAACAGTCTCAGTTGACTGCCTGTAACTTTGTTCACTAGTTTTTATTTTTTGTAAAGGATAAGAAGAAAGAACGTAAGATCATGAGGAAAATTCTTGGGCCATAGAAAAAGGAAGGTGGGTACAGACTGCAATCCCGAAAAGCAACAGAGAAACTGTCTAACCTAGCAGCAGACATCAGAAAACGAATATTAAAATTCTATTGACACGTTCAAAGACTTCCTACAACAAAACGTACACATACGGCGGAAAGCTGAAGACTTCACCGTGGATCCAACAAGCCAAAAAAGATCTAGAGAGGGCCCAAATAGACACTTCGGAAGTTTTAGACCGGAGCCTATTGAGTCAGAAGGTCAACAGATGGGTAGTGCAGCCAGAGAATGAAGTTCCAATGAGACAAGGAACCAAGTGGACTGAAGAAAGAAACACAGCTAGTGGAGAAAAAATGAGAGCTATATGAAAGATCAGAAAGGCGAATCATAAAAGCGCTGCTTGGTCCAACTGGGCTCATACATGCATGATAATAATAATAATAATAATAATAAAACGAAATGGTAAACTTGCCCTGACAAATAAAGAACACTGCCAAGAGCTGGCCACTTATTTGTCACAGCTCTTAAATTGTCCGCAACCCTAAAAAAGGTTCCAGAAAATACAATCTGAAATAACAGCAGAGAACTCATCACCACCAAGACAAGAAGAAATTTATGCACATATAAAGAAACTTAAAAATAACAAAACATCAGGAGAAGATGGAATTGTATCTGATCTTTTAAAATATTCTGATCCAAATTCACTCAACGAAATTGCACAAATAATCAAAAACATTTGGCAAACCGAAAAAATCCCAGATGATTGGAAGATTGCTCTAATCCACCCACTATATAAAAAAAGTAAATCAGATGTAAACAACTATAGAGGGATCTCCTTCCTACCAGTCACATACAAAATTCTTTCAGCCTGCATTTTGAAGAGAACACAAGAGCAGTTAGACCCTAAATTAGCAGAATATCAAGCAGAATTCAAACCAAACAGATCGTGTCCCGAACAAATTTTCAACCTCAAAACCATAATCAAAATGCGAACCCTCAGACAAAAATACCTAGAATGCCCATTTGTTGATTTCGAAAAGGCATACGACTCAATAGACAGGATTTGATTATTCCAAATGTTAGAAGAAAGGTGATTAGATCCAAAAACACGAGAACTCATAAAACAAACAGTAATTGGCACTAAATCTAAAGTAAAACTCGTGGGAGAAATTTCAGAATCCTTTGACATTCAAACAGGTGTGAGATAAGGCGAAGGTCTCTCTCCTCTTCTGTTCAACGTCGTTCTAGACAAGGTTATGGAAGATTGGGAGAAAGAACTCAAGAAATGTAAGTGTTGGAAGGCACTTGGCTTTCCCAAAAACAACCTCTACATACCATACCTTGCTTTTGCGGATGATTTGGAGATACTAGCAGAAGATGAAGAGACTGCCATCAAACAGCTTGTGACACTCAAATAATTTGCAGAAAAAGTAGGTTTACACATCCCATTCGAAAAAACTGAATTCATATGTTCAAAGACAGAAATAGCAAGTTTGAGAACAAAATACGGTAAAATCAACAGGGTTCCATACTGTAAATACCTCGGAGAATTCATCGAACCGACAGGCCTTGAGAAAATCTCGCGGCAAAATCGCCTCCAAAAAAAAAAAAAAAAAAAAAAAAAAACAAAACCAACAGCCCTCTATGCAAGTGAAACGTTAACACTTAACAGAAAACATGACCTAGAAGAAAAAAAAAATTGATTGATTTAAAGCTGAATTTTGTTCCTCGTTTACCTCGATTTTCCGTATTCCATACGTTTTTAGCATGATTATTGATGCGGGATATCGCATTATATTCAGATAACTTCTGCGAGACGGAAAACTGTTGAATACGTACAGGATGATTACTTCTTCACAATTCAGTTATAATACCACTAATAAGACGAAGTTTTTCTTTAGGACTTATTGACTCTTATTGACAAGGGTTGCTTTTATAATAATCCTCTAAGTTTAAATTTCTTTTTTTTTAATTACTGTGCAAGAAAATTGATTTATTGATTGAAATTTGGATTTTTGACTGTTACCGTTTCCGTATGAACATATAGTATGAAAGCCTCATATAAATTCGGTATCGAGGAAAATATTACAGATAATTAGAAATAATCCTAGTAGAGGCACGAGCAGGAGGTTGCAAGTCGATGGTCTTCTTGTTAGTCCACAAACTGAAGGTTGGTTGGATCCTCGCGCGGGAGGGACCCTTAGCTCTGAGCAAGGCCCATAAAATTCCGGCCGGAATAGGTGATCTTCAAGGCCCGATCAAAACAGAGCGCGCACTGTCCGCGCCAACAGGACGCTGCGGATTGGTAGCAGTCCGCCGACGTTATAGTGGTTGATCAGAACTAAGGATTGCAATCCCGCAGTGTTTTCAATCCCGCGGGATCCGTGCGGCATTGGTACAAACAGATTTTTAACGCATATATTTAAAACATAATTACTTAAAATGTTAATAAAATTAAATAATATTTAAATTAATAAATAATTGTTAATGTTAAATGGTAAAAATTAACAATGTTTTGATTGGAAAAAATGACATTAAAACTTTTTAGCGTGTCTTAAGTTTATTTCGAGGTTTTACATTTTTGTTTTTTAATCTAAACCAATTTTTAAATAAATAATAAAAATTGAAAATATTGAGTTTTAGGTCATATTATGTGCCTTACAATACATCACATAAGTTTAAAAATATGGTTTGCTTATTGGCCAAGTTACCAGAGTGTTTTTTTTTTTTTTTTTTTTTTTTTTTTTTTTTTTTTTTTTTTTAAATCTAAATAAACGTTCCATACCACCTAGAAAAGCATTCCATTTCACAAAGTTAATTGAATATACTCTGTAAAGTGTAGACTTGGCTCAGAACAAGATCTCATAACCTTTTGTCACTGCACAAGCACGAGACTTGGCCCTTTTTGTGCGTGATTATTATTATATCTCCTGATTCCTTGATTGATATTACAGTTGATTCAATGTTATTAAAAGAAACTACTCACCAACACGTAAACTGTCAAGTATCTCAGATTTACTTACTTGGCGTAACGACGTTTTTAGAGTGGAAATTATTATTTTTTAGTAAGAAAGGAGACTTTCTCGGCGAATGATTGCAGTGAAGTCCTCATAGGTTTTATCTCCGGATTTCATTGCAAACACACGAAATTACACACGTGAGGAAGACGGTGGAGGCAGCCGTCGAAGTATGGTGTTCCTACAACACAATTCGTCGATACACCCTTGAAAATTTCATTATAACTTTTTTTACCTTTAGTCGAAATAATAACAAGGAGAAGAGGAATTAATCGAAAGCCTGAGCGGCACATGTAAGCAGGTGGCTTTCGTAAAAGAAACGCATTGAGGCAGCGGCCAAAACAAGTCAAAGGATATACAATTTCCATTTGATAGCTGTTAAATAAATAGGTACGCGATCGTTAAAATTAAGATAACATTAGTTTCATATCAACGAATAATCAAATTTTCAGCCGCAAATTAGGAAATTGTCACAATTACTTTATATGCAAATACAGAAAATGGGAATAATGAAACCGTGTATAAAAAGTTGTAACCGTGTAGTTCAGATAACGTGTGCGACACTTAAAAAATAATTATATAGTTAGAAAATCGTACTAAATACGCACCATAACTCAAATTACAGAAATGTGTACTCGAACCAAACGTAAGTCTTGATGAATACGTAAAAGTGTATTTATTTACTTAGGAATGACGAAGGTTGACAAAAACAAACGCTTGTTCACATGAGTCAAATGCCAACTGGAAGGATACAGGCAAACAGTGCAAAATATCCGACAGAGACCGAGTGGGGCAGCGAGTCAGGCAGGCTGACACGCGTTTCCGCCGAATTTTGCGGATTGCGGATCCGCTTAATTTTGTGCGGGATCCGCCAGACTGTCTAATGATGCGGGATCCCGCGGGATTGTGGGATCCCGCTTTGCTGGATTGCAATCCCTAATCAGAACACGGACAGCTAAAAGGCGGCTTAGTGTAGTAGAGGCTCTCGTGGCCCAAATTTATATTTTTCATTTTTGTTTGTTTTCGTTTCCCTTCTTATTTACATGACCAGGAGATCCTCCGACAATGAATTGCTTCTCCCACTCGCTGTGATTTTGTGAGATTTTGCCGGACCCCCCCCCCATTTCACCTCACATAGTTAATGGTCGCCCCCTATTGATTTATGCCGTTTGCATAAACAGATTTGTCGAGGATGTTGAAAAATGAGGCAACGGCAAATTTGACGTCATCGTTAGACTTGAAATGGTTGCGAGGCCGAAACATTTAAAGGTTTGCCTGTAGATGGAGATCTGAGAGAGGCGCATATGGCGAATAAGAGGGTGCGGTATCAACTTAAAACCACAAACAGGTAAATGAGTTGCAGCCATGTTACTGAGACGCTTGTCGTTGGGCGGATTGTTCTTATGAAATAATGCTTTTTGACAACTTGACTCTTCACTTTTGTTTATAATTGCTCGCAGTGGGTTCACAAGGTTAGCTACCACAATATGCGACATGGTATCGAAAGACACCAAACCAGAATAAGGCCACTACAATGTCTTCTGTATCAGCACTTAGGACATACTACAGAATACAGCTAGCTTTCTGTCATGTGAAATGTGATGGGCCACACACAATCGATTAGTGTACTCTAGTAGACAACCAAAAGAGAACCGTTGTGAAGGAAATCATGCTACATCATAGAAGGGATAAATTTTCTACCAAAGTAAAAAAATAATGGATATTCTAGAAAGGAGTAAAAATTATATGCAGTTATACGATTTATTGTCGAACTAAGAACTAATTTGAAGATAATAGTATATGAAGATAACGCAAGGGAGAGGGTGCCCGGGCAATCCAGCCCTTCACATTTGCTGTTGCGTAAGGCCACAAAAAGTTGTATGCCTCTCTACGACGAACGGATCAATATAAAAAATGTGGTGTAATCACACAGCGTACGCACTGGGGAGACATTTGGTATTTACTCAGGTACGTGGGACATAATCTGGTGTTTAGGGATGGTGCACTACGATCCTATTCTGCTGGCCAAATCCCTAATGTTGAATATTTCTAGACCACTTGTACTCAAGCCAATCAATCCCATGTCGACCATCAGACAGTTTCCTAGCGAACCCGGCCAGCCGAACTTCTCGTATTTGAGGTTTGGCAAATGTTCACTTCGTTCGATTTATTGAAAAAATAATATAAAGAAAATTTCCTAAGTCTTTTGAATTAGAGTTGCCAAGAAAAAGAAGAAGACAAATTGATAGAAAAAGCTAAGGGGTAGTTTGGTCATTATGACATGACTAGACCCTAAGCCCGTCAAAAATGACGGGTTTAACGGAGTGTTATAGTAATTTATTTCCCTCAGTTGCCTAACTAAATAAAATTGTTGTAAAATATAAGCTCATTTTAATTTATCGTCCCTTGTGCTGTTGCAAAAATCTTCAGTTGTCAACTTGGTCCAGGTTGAATTTCAGTCTAACCACAATCTCCGCTAATGTTGCCGCTAGGAAAGCAAAGCTTCAATCACACGCGAATTAATACAGTCCCTGCATCGCATGTCAAAGTCATCATGCATCGCGATATAAACTTGATTCCAAATCTTCACAGGTTCCCACATTTTTCTTTCTTATTATTTGTGTTGAAAATCGATAATTTAACGGCTGAGACAGCTTACATCGGCTGAAATAATGATGCCAGTGAAAACGAAGGATACTAAAAATAAATCTTAACAACTTACGCTATGCCATGTAATATTTAATTGTGGTTTAGGCCACACAGAACGCGATTAGTCTTGAACTTCTTTCATTCAAACCATGTAATAATTTCCGTTAAAAAAACCTGATAATTAATATGCCAATTTAAGTGAAATACCTACTTTTCTTCAAGTGTTCTGACAGTTATAAAATGAAATTCAATGCAATTCCTCGTGCATTGCGCTGAAACAAAAGTTTCCGTTTCCATCTGGCTCCAGTTTGCATTTCAACCTAACCACATTACTCTAAACTTGTCTTTAGGAAAACAATACTTCTATCTCACGCATATTAATACATGTACTGTATCGCATTTTAGTGGCAATAATTCATTGCTATATAAATTTGTTCTCTAGCGTAATCACCTGGGCTCATAAAGGAATTGTCCTTTTGGTCTAAAAATTGTTATACACGTTCGATGGATTGTATTGTTTAATGTGTGTAGCTCTTAGAGCTGTAAAATATATACATACCTTATAAACTTCACTCAAAAAGTGCCGTAACGCGATCGGGTGGGAGAAGCTATATAGCGAAGTATAATGATCTTGCACACGTTCTTTGAACGATATTATTCGGGAATATGTTGCTATCACAGCCATCAAATATAGAAATATGGAACAAATTACACATAAAAAACTGCAACAACTTTGAACCGCTAGACGAGGGAATTTATTTTTCATAGTTGGGATGCTACCTGTTCCAAATTGGTGTTTGGTATCTTGTTGTTAAAGCATAATTCGCTAGAAATTTGGATTTATGAAACATTTTAATTTTCATGATTTTCGAGCAGAATCATTAGCAGCGCCTGTTGATAAGTTGGAATGTAACCTGGACCAGAATGGACATAGATGCTTCCTTTTGTAGCTTAATGGACATATTTTACGACTCTAGGAATAACAAATATTAAATAATATGGTGAATACAAAATAAGTTGTTGTAAGAAGTGAATTATTATCGCTACATACAACGCAGGATTATATTCATATCCTGGCAAGAAACGGTGCCAGCGTTTTTACAGTTTTTGCTGTAGAGTGCAGATGCTATCTTTGACGTGACAATATGAAGCGAAATGACGGTTTTCTGTTGTGTTCATTCGTAAGTTTCACGTTGCTTCACGTCTAACGTAAGTTTCATTTTGCTCTCATGTACACTTTTTCTTAAAAGGTATGACCACAGGAACATATGAGGTAAATTTCAAACAAATAGCAAAATTCTTTCGTACCTCGTTCTTATTTTACCATAGCCAATAATATCACTCAACGAACTTGTGCTACAGTTTTAAGACCAAAACGACAATTCCTTGATGATTCCCAATGATTACGCAACAAACTAAATTTAATCAAAAATCTTCAACAAAATGGAGAGGTACAAAACCAAAAATCTTCAACATGATTCAGACCGATATTACGATGTTTGAAAAGCTGACATAGTTACATATTGCGGAAATAATAGCCTCAGTAATATTACTTAGTGAAAGCAAAGAAGATTAAAATAAATCTGATAAACTTACATTATGCCACGTAATATTTATTTTAATTGTAGTGTAGGCTGCACAGTTCGCGATCAGTGTGCAACTATTTCCGTCCGTAGGGGCTAGAGTACTGGCCCCGCGTGCCGAAGGTCGCTGGTTCGAGTCCGGCCGAGGGCATGGGTGTTTAAGTGTTGTGTGTCTGTGTGAATGTCTTGTTCATTCTGTGGTGTCCTTACTTAGAAGCTGCAATGTATATACTGAATGACTGATTCACTGGAAGCTATGATAATCACATTGAGCTGGCTGTATGGCCTCAATTGCCGAATACCATTTTTTTTTTTAAAAAAAAACTATTTCCGTTCAAACGATTTAATAACAATAATAGGGCATAGCTGAAATTATTTTGAAAAAGAAACTAAATTATTCATGCCCTCTGCTGTAGCGTCAAATTCCAGTTGTAATTCTGACCCATTCTTAGTAACAATTCAATCAAAGCTTTCGTTAACATTGATGTTCGAAAATTAAAACGTTTATCTTACTTATCTATGGACAAAGAATTTAAGGAATACTTCTATTTATCAAAAAAAAAAAAAACTACGTAAATAACAGCATCTAATGATTGATATGACGATTTAAACGCAATGCATACTTTTTTGTCAGTGTTCTGTCAGTTAATTTATTCGCAGATGCTTAGGAATGGTATAAAATAACGTGGGTAACCAAGAACAACGGCGTGAAGCGTGACATCATTGCGCGACGTCATTGATTGACGTCATGCCGTGACAGGTGACGTTATACATGACAGGTTGCTTATTATATTAATAAATAAAGCGTTTTTATTGGTTGCACAATTTGCACCTACTGCCTATCTTAACTCGGTAATCTTGACGGGTATTTAACGTGAAATCCGAATTACGGAACCGTTCTAGCGTACTTAACATTACACAGTAAGCTATGTCAGAGGTGAAGAGCGGGATAAGGAACTTTGAAAATCCCTTCCGATCCATGGATTCGAACCGGGGATCATTCTAATCTCCGATTAGAGGTCTTAACCAGCCATACGACCGCTACAAACTGACAGAAAGTCGTAAAGAAAAAAACATTTTATGAATTTAGTATACACTGGTTCGCTCTTAACCCATTACTGCATTAAAAAAAGATAGAATCCTTTAGTGGAAGTCTTTATGGCAAAATAGACAAAGAAAGTTTCCTGGACTTCAAAAAGTAGATTAAAATAATGAAGCTGAAACTTTTCAGGAATATAGAAGTTCCTCAACACCACCGTGAAAGGAAAAGATAAACCATAGCAGCTTCCGATTTAAAGGTGGTTCGCAATAATAAAACTTAAGGTTTGGTGCAGGTGGTGCTAATAACTGGAGGAGATAGCGGCGGTTGTAATGACAGTCTTGTTGGAGTCTGGTATGAAAACATTCATTCCGTGTTAAGCGAGTCGGATTAATGTAGCGTGTCAACGAGGCCGCAGAGTAAATACGCGACGCTCCTATTTGGATACCGTTTTTCATTAAAGCGCGGCCGAAACTGAAATTAGAATCCAAATGACGCCGCCAAAAACTTTAATTAAAACAGCGCTGTTTCCGCACGGACTTACAGATTTGCTAGGGATAGAACCCGACAAAAGGCAGAGACATGCACTCTCGCTTCAGTTTTTTCTTTTCATATTTTAGAACACAGCTTGTTCTTAACCCCGATATACCTTCAAAGACTCTTGCTAGTTGCTATTGCAATTGTAACACTAAATATTGTTGAAAATTTTCTGCTTCCTATTTTTTTTTTTTTAAATGAAATGAATCCAGTGATTTTTAGTATCATTAATCTTGCTCTACTAGAAACGATATTTCCGCACCAACACATACAAAAAAAAAAAAAAAACGCAGAAGCAATTTAGATTTTAACACATTATAAGTTCCTAATAACTTGAATTGATTTTGCTTTCCTAAAATTGCTTTTGAGAATTTTGTTAAGATCGTTTTTTTTTTCCTTGTGACTTTCTTCTAATCACTTTGAAGTAATGAATGACTGGAGGCTTTCCAGGCGTATTAAATGTATAAAATGTTCTCGGGTCTCCCTCTGCGTCAATTCTGATCGTAACCCAATAGTCCTCTAACGTAAAGGGGTTCTACAGTTTAACATGAAATCCGAACCACTGAAGCGTTTTGGTGTACTTCACATTACTCAGCAACATGTACCAGAGGGGAAGGCCGGGTTAAGTGCCTATGAAAATCCCCGTCCGAGACAGAGATTCGAAGCGGGGACTTTTCGATCCCCGCTGAACCACCAGACCGCTCATTATAACGCGAATCTGGAATATTAACTGTATCGTCGTGGTTTGAGGTTAGTAAAGTCGGTTGGATCTACCAGACTTCGGAGCAGAAGTCATTTTATTTGTGAACTGTTGATTTTCGTTACTATGAGGATTATCCCATAACTTAGTGGCTTAACCAGAAAAAGAAATGGATCCACGACTTTACCTCTAAATCAAACCAACAGTTATTGCAACGGAATCATGAGATTTTAATCTTCAAAACAAAGCCGAGCAGCTTATTCTGCAGGAAAAGCGATGATGAGTATTTCTTTTGGAGGGTTTATAAGGATATGCTATTTCTAAATTTTATAAAAAAATATATATAGCAATGACGGGGCATATTATGTTAACGTTGTGAAACAACGACTACCAGCTTCCAAAAAAATCTTTAGAGAGTAATGATAAAGATACATTTCTGGGATTATTTTTGGCGATTAAAAGCAAAGTGCTTGTGCGGTATGATAGAATGTCAAAGATGATGTAACTACTTTGGTGGAAGTTTGTGAAAAGGAAGCGCAATTCACAGCTGAATGGGAATTAGGATGAACAAGGTATTGAGAAATAATACCTTGATGCATGGATAAAAATAGCCTTGATGAGAATGTACATTACTAAGCTGTACAGTGTACAATGTAAGTTCCTACTGCCTTGGAGCTCAAGGAAATGTATGGAGGAACAGATCCGAGGAGCCGAATTCTTAATTAGTTATCAAAATCAGAACTTGTTCTTTTTTTAAGTATGAAAAGTTGAGGCCTGTTAGTGCAAAATATAAGTAAAATGTTTCCGAAATCGAAGTTCGCCTTTGGATTGCAAGCAAAGTAAGGTATAGGGAATAAGGGAATGATAATTTAACGTTTTATTCATATTCGCATTCATTCCCTTACATGGGAAATAATTCAGACACAGGATTAGTGCTTCTAGCTTACAGCGGCGTATCCTTTTTTAGCTTTGTTAGCATCGTTAGCAGCAAAGTTGATTTTTTTGTGGCTTTGAGCATCGTCAACGTCTAAGTCATTAGAGGCGGTATGGGACTTGGAACGGGAAGGAATTCGGCCATAGCGTTTTGAACGAAGCAACCCGGAATTCGCCTGTAGTGATGTGTGGAAACCATGGAAAATCCATATCTGGATGCCCGGAGGGGGATTCAAACTCCCGTCCTCCCGAATGTGAGACCAGAGCCTTAACCGGTCACCCACCACTCTCGGAGTAGAGTTGAAGAGAATAAACTTAAGTGTGGAAGCAGTCACTATGTTCAAACCATTCAAAAGAAAGTGCATAGTAAGATAAAATACGATCGCACCGGTTAATATTGGAAGAAGGTGTCCTCGCATTTTTTCTACGAAGCTGCTGACATCGTTCGTTTACTTGTCTGTGGGGGAACATTATCGGTTGCGACTTTAGACAATAAAGGGAAAAATCTGGTATGTTACTCTGTTACCAGTCGCAAACATCAAACAACTTTAGCTTGATTGAAGCAGTGTGATGAAACTGTCAAAAGATTTCTAGGAAACAATCCCCGCCGCACCAAATTAAATAAAAATGTTGTAAGTGCACTCGTTAGGACAACTGTGAAAATAAATTATCGTAGCTTGCCGAAAATAACTGCTAAAATTATCAGCAGTCACATTCAGCTTACAACGGGTTAGAATACAACCGTTCCGTTTCTTATACTTTGTTGGGCATTCTATCTCCTTTTCTTTGACTAAATAAAGTGGACTAGTAGCGTTGACAGAATTACGACCATATCTCTGTTCCCTTCGCAAAAAAAAACGAAAAAAAAAAAACCCTAAAGCACTCACAGCGGAAGAAATGTGTTTTTTTTTTTTTTTTTTTTTTTTTTTTTGTGCGGTAGTATGCAAACAACGAATGAAATTACAAGGGGCAAAACATTTTGTTCGTTAAAGTTGGAGGAGTGTCTCGGTAGAGGGGTCCGCACTGTTAATGAGTCCTGGTGGGCTGCCACGCAGTTCGAGGTTGGCTTGTCAAAGGGTCTCCACACACGCCCCCTGCAGTCTTCTCCAGCTATACTGATACCACTGCTCTCTACCACTATACAGACACACATCCGATAATGGTATTATTGAAAAGAATTGAAGCTCAGGGAAGCCTTATCACTGGTTGAATCGTAATGTTTTGGAATATATCGCTTTTAACGTAAATTTTTCCCGTAATTAAGGAATCGTTTCAGCGAAAATCTGTTTTACACCTGGGTAAATGTGTCTGACATTCAAATATCGAAGAATACGATTAAAAGATCATTGTACAGTAAGGGTATCAGACAAAAAGCGGCAGCGGTTTATGGGAATACAAAGGATAGCAATAACTACAGATTAATCAATGCTAATGGAAATTTACATTTGTGACAGATCTGTGATTTCCAGATGGCACGTTCTACGGTTCTTTGGTAATAACTTGGTGCGACGCGACGGGAACAATACTTCGAGGACAACTAGATGGAAAGCGGTCCAGTGGTTGAGTACGAACGAGATGGCTGGAAAAAGTCAAACATATAACTGGAAAACATCTTCAGGTCTCGTTGAAAGAAACAGAAGATAGAGAACTACAGTGCATAAGTAACAAGGTAACTGAGGAGAACGAATGTGATTGATTTGTTAGTTAAAACAGCGGTGATATCGTTATAACCTGCCATGTTCTATCAGTTGCTTAATATAGGCCTACACATAGTAAGCAGGTTCAGTACCTAACGTGTGACAATGTCATACCCTACCAATCATTTTTATATTATTATCTTTCTCCAATTATATGTGTGTATGAATAAATGTATTGATGTATGTAAATCAATCTGTGTATCGTAGTATTTCCACAAGTCGTAGTGTGTATAGTCCCTGGGTTTAGCATGAGTTTACTAGCGTTAGCTAGTGTTAAGAATCTTTGGCGGTCGAGCGCTGGAAAACAGCCGAGACCAGAAGGAATAAGCCAATTGTAGCTAAGCGCGCCTAATAGACAGAGGCCTATAATAATTTTAGTATTTGCAATTATCGTAAGAAGTGCTGTAAAGAGTATTTAAATGTTAATTTTGCTGACAGATTCAGTTCAAAATTAATTTAGAGATTCTTTTGGAACAGTGATTTTCATTTCGCGATAGCAATAGTTCCTATCACTTTTGCGGAACTAAATTAATTAACAGTACTTTAACTTAAAAAAATGAGCAACAGCTAAAACGTTTTCGCGATGAGAGGGGGCTTCTCGTCCATAACACGCTGTATTTCCTATAGTTTGGAAATGTTGTTAAACCATCTGATTCTTCGGGAGCTGATAATTAACCACTATAATTAAGGAAAGCTCATAAACACGAAATTCTGTTGAACTTGAGGAAGCTATTAGGTCTGGGTTTTTTGCCATTTTTCGGTATTCAACATTCATCTTTTTAATGACGAAAACACTTTTGTTCCACACAGAATATCGTTAAAAATACCAGGAAAAGCTAAAAGGATTTGTAAACGGATGGTGTTGTTTAGGTTTTAGGGTAATGCAGACAAAATTTGACAATTTCTTCCTTCCGTGTTTCACCGTTGATGACATGGCTGAAAAAAAAAAACTTAAAGCCCTAGACAGCTATATTGGTTTCATTTGAGTTCTGCATGTCATGACGACAAAAAAATGACAATTTATTCCATTTTAATAAACAATTCTCCTTTTTATTATAACTGCAAAAACAGCTTTGTGTGACACCGTGAACGAGAGAACGGCTTGAGCTCATGTAACGGCTCATTTAGTTCTTTTTCTGTTAAAGAGCCAAACCAAATTGCTAAACGATCCGAAGAATGACTCGACCCTACTACCTGATACCATTCAGCGAAAGTCCTCGTGGGCAGGAATTCAGTTCGTTTTCCTCGTATAATTTTTTGTTTTTGTTTTAATTAGTCTGTCTAGTGCTTGCCGTGTGTGAACTGTGAACACACAAAGAGGTGAAGCCCAGTGCCGGCTTGTGGCCAAGTCTTATCGATACGTGACTTCATAATTTAATGTTTCTTTATTTTTACTTGTGGCCTCGACGACGTCGTGGTCATTAGAGGCGGGAGGGAATTGGGTAAAGGAACGGGAAGGAATTTGGCCATGACCTTTTGAAGGAAGCATCCCGGCATTCGCCTGGAGTGATTTGGGGAAGCAATGGTAAATCCAAATCTGAATGCCGGAACGGGAACTCGAACCGGCGTGGCGTCTTCTCGAATGCGAGGCCAGATAATTTAATGGAATCTTCGAAGGAACAAATCACCTTCAGCAGTGTAATACGCACTGAGTCGATTCTCAAAGCAGAGCACTTTGACGTTTAATGCAGATGTCCGGTGCCCAGAATGATTATCAGCAAGATCTCTCTCCTTGCTCACCAAATGAAGTCTGACTAATTACAGTCCGTGTCTAGTGCTGAAACATGAGAGAGGTGTTATCAGCCACTGATCCTAAGTAAACATAAACTTTCTACTGTCACTCCTGTTACAACTAGTTTTACTTTCTATTCTATGGATAAGTACAAAATTTAAACGTTTTACGAACAAAGGAATCTGAAATGCGACTAGAAAATCATGCCTTTAAATCACTCTGCAAACATCACAATATGACGAGATCGAAGCATTTCAGTAGAGGATAATTGATTCGAAATTATGACACTGCAAATTCTTTCACATATGTTAAGATACAGTAAACACATAGCTGTTACTAGAAACATTTGCTAAGGGCTGATACTTTGGCGCAAAACCGGACATATTTTTCGAAAATGTTCTGAAGTTCTTCACGGGATTCGAAAAAATGAAAGTGTGCTGAAACACATTAAATCACATTTTGAACTAATACGGTAAGGGAAAAATTAAATTATAAGGGGTCAGTGTGGTTCTCTTTTTTCCCTTCACATTTCCATGAAACTGTGTTCATCACTGAAATGTTTCAATAGTGGAATAATACGAAGATTTTGTTTTACCGCTCGCATATAACGTATTGTACGGCTGAATTAGGGATCCTTATTTTCAGATAGCGAAATGGAAAGTACTCTCTCCACTACTAGCGAAATTCAATCTAAAATTCTGGAATAACTAGACGATGCTTACAGACATAACGTATGCAAAATAGGATACGCAGCGACCAGTATTGATTCAGAAATGCTTTTAGACCGTTCGACAAATCAATTGGCGGTAATAAACTGGCGATTTTGACAAATAAACGCAGTAAGCGTGAAATTCCTTTAATTACGCTGCACTTTCCAATTTCCATTTACGTTACAGAGCCATCAAATTTAATATTCGTTGTGAATCGCAATTTAGAGCTATTCGGTGAGTATTTGTTGAATCATAATTACATCTCGCAATGTTTAAATAACTCGTTGTGTAAACAAACAGTGCACTACATCTCTTAAACGCCGTTTGTTTTGTAGGGCGAGCTGTTTTCGTTACGGAGGAGGCCCACAGCTGGCATCTCACTCCGCTGTGGACACGGTATAAGTAGCCTTCAGTCTCGAGTCCAAAACAAGCCTTGCACTGTATACTAAATGGATATGTAAAATACAAATGATAGTTACTAGAGCAATGTCATGTGCGGGTTACTTGCTTAGAGAGAGTTTAGTAAATAGATTGTGTATTTTTCATTAAAACAACTTAAAAACTTTTAAAAATCAGTAACAAGTTTTATTTAAATAAATATACAAATGAAACACTCGAAACGCTTTAGTGTAGCAGCGCCGTTATACAGGGTGTTAAAAAAGTGTAAAATATTTTAGAAGGTGAAAGTATGCATCAAAATAAGACAAAAGTGCCTAATAAACATTGGGTAACAAACGCATAGTTCCGGAGTTAATAATAGTTCCGCAATGTGACGCTCATCCACGGCAATGCATGCCTCAGCCCTTCGGCGTAAGGAATGACGCACCGTTTGAAACTGCCTTGGTTGGTCCTGTGTTCATTGAAGGCGTACAGGATAACCAAGACAGTTTCAAAGCGTGCATGATTCCTTTCGTCAATGGGCTGAGGCATGCATTGCCGTGGACGGGCATCACAATTATTGCGCACCTGTTAATAACTCCGAACGTATGCGCTTTCGACTCAGTGTTTATAAAACACTTTTGTCTTATTTTGATGCATACTTTCACCTCATAAAATATTTTATACTTTTTTTTAATACCCTGTACAGGTTAGGCGTGGAACAATGGGACCAGGTTTGAGTCCTGCTCCCCGTGTACAGGCCGTCCTGATTGTGATTTCTAGGCGGTTTCCCGCAATCATCATGGCGATAGCTGTGGCGGTCCACAGCCTCCACGTCATAAATTACACGTTACAAAACAAAATTACACTTATCATAGAGAAGCAAGCTTCACTTTACGCAGAAAGATGGAAACACAAACATCCCACTATTAGAATAAAGGCTCCACATTTAACAAATCTGTAGTAAACATGGTGGGGCCTTCCCCCCTCCCCTTAACTGTTTGCACAGGTACCTGGTGTATACGTAGTCCATATATGATAATCTATAAGCATGAGTCAAAATCTGAAGAGAAACGCGATGAGTCTCCCTGAAAACGATTTATGAAACTGTTTTTTGTTACAGCTTCAGAAAGTTCTTTCTTGCCTCGTTCCTAGCATTCTTTCTACAGAAATATTCTCGTAGGAAAAGAGCAAACAAGCAAACTTTTAAAATTGCTAGCGGTTCAGAATTTATACCTACGAGGAAGTTTATGTTCTGAAGAAGACGACATTTGAAGAGACCTAGAACTGCGCAGAGACTTGACGTAGAAACTTTTATTATAAAGGAGGTGCAGAATGGCTACTTTGCACGCATTTTCCACAGATGTTACTGCAGTTTTGCTCTCAGATTTTGTCCTAGCGATACGAAGCTGAGACGTTATGGCCACACACGTGCGCTGTATGGGTCGAGAATGCGTGATGTTTTTTAATAACGTCGAAGCGTTGCCGTGTGAGCAGCGGCCGGCTGCTGGTGTTTATAGTACGACACCTCCCTCTGTGCGTCTGGTTATCACGGGGTTGTCATCGCTTCGTGCTGATGGTAAATCTGGCTAAGTAGTTCTTTCATTGTCTGCCTGAAAAGCAGCGTCGTTTATTGTTTCATAACATATTTCGGGACCTATTGCAGGCATTATAAAACTTCCTTGGAAACAAATTTTATCCTAGTTTTGTTTCATGACTTCAATAGATACAACACCAACATTCGTACATGCTATTTTGGAGGATAAGGATTTGATCTCCTGTCCTGTCCTGTCATCCAGACTTTTAATTTGTTTCCCGAAATCAGTCATGTCGAATGCCACGCTGGTTCCTTCATAAAAAAGCCAGATTTTCCTGCAGTTCTTTCACAGCAGTTCTTTCCTCGCTGTAATAGCAAATCGTATAGTATAATCTGAAAGAAAATTAATAGTTACTGTAAAAATGCAAAGAAAAAAATAAATGATTGTCAGATGTTTGTACGTTTTGTAGTGGTTTTTTTCGCAAGAAATTACTGCACTTTGCCAGGTAAATAATGCAACGTTACAACTTTCCCTACACTTTCTACACCCTCAAGTGGATACACAATAGAGCTTGAATGTTAGATACCAAGGAAAGTATTGCTGTTAATAGATTAGATTTTTAAATACAAATCTAATCACAGAACTTAATTTGTGTAAAATTGTTCAATTTGATGATAATGAGATGTCTCTTAACACCATTTATCAAAACTGCAAGCAAATTTGCATTTAACCAAAGATTTAAGCTTGTCTTTTGTTGATGTGTAAATTGTTGACAACTTTTATCAACACTTGTGTTACACGGACTGCGCAAAATGACTGAAGAAAGCTTTTAGAGATTAAACACTCGTACTGACCTATTAAATTGTTTAATATCGCCAGATTTCTTAGCAATCATAAAGAATAATGTATAAAACAACAGACAGATAAAACAGTTAGAAACGAAATTTTATTTAAAGATCGAAGAGAAATCGAGCCCACAGAAATCTGTTGCAAACTTCCGACGGTAACCACGCGGAAAGGAATCAAAGCACACTCAAAGTAATAACAGCAAGATTTAGCAATTTCAGGTAACCGTCTCTGAAGAAATTTCGGTATACATTGGTAAGCAAAACCTTAAGAAGTATCGCGTATCTTACAAAAGGCACACGTCTCGGAGTGAATGTCTTCTAATCGCTGTGAAAGAGAGCAAATTTATATATATATATATATTTTTAAATTAAAATAGCATCTAGGCCTTCGATATACACAGTAACGGCAAAGTTGTCAATAAAGTCATCTTGTTCTTCTTTTTCACCACCTTTTCCCATCATTTTGAGGTTGGCTGCCTTTGATGAGTTGATACGATCAGATTTGGAGCTGTGTTTTTACGGCCGCATGCCCTTGCTGCTGCCAAGACTTTTATATCTTCTGCCAGGTCGTAGTAAGAAATAATAGGCAAGTGAAGTGTTGTCACGTGTCTGCGAGACGTGTAAGTATTTTCAGCGTGTAATAAGCGTATTTTTTTGTTTGTGAAATGTGTATTTTATGAGGCGGAGATTGGAGACAGTGCCGTTTTTCGCATTGACAGCTGAGGAAAAGCGCCTAAAAACAGCAGTGAGGACGGCGCTACGTGGCGGCCTGGCCTAGTGCTCTGTTCGCTTGTAACTACACAGCCTTAAAAATCGTTACTGTCCCTGCCGACGTCTACACAAGGGAACTTTACAAAACAACTGAATTAGATTACTCTATGTTAGTACGGTCGCCAGACTGGAAATATCCGGGATATATCTCTATAGTGAGGGGAGAATAAAAAAAATTCAATCACACCTTGATGACATATACTGTACTGTGTGCCACAGTGTGATTTATTAATATTTATACATATATAATTACGTAATCTTTCTCGGCGTTGAGAATACAAATAATGTTCTCGGGTGACTAGCCGAGTTATAGAGGTGTTATCGTAATCACACGATATTTCGGCGCACTGAATCATCGACGCCATCTTCCGGTGATTCAGTGCGCCGAAATATCGTGTGATTACGATAACACCTCTATAACTCGGCTAGTCACCCGAGAACATTATTTGTAATATTTATACATTCTCTCCCGGATGGCCATCACTCAATAAAATTACTTTCACGTATCCGAAGATTGCAATGTTTTTAAGTGTGAAGCACTTTTACTTTCGACACATCTGTTCGTAGTTCACTGTCCCTTACAATTTTTGTGAATAATTTTTGTTAAAAAATTAATTAGATATTAGTCTTGCTTGTGTTGTGTATATAAATGCGGTAAAATTGGTATGAAAGAAAGAAAAAGATAAGTGTATAGTAATGTTCCAGAATATCTATGGACAGTGGTTATCTATGATAATGTATATCTTTGGACAGAGGAGAGAAGAGAATATGGCGAGTGTATGGATGAGAATATAAGATATAGCTGGCACGTGGTTGAATAAAACGGAATGTAAAGAAGTGTATTTTGTACCAAGTGATTATAAATAAAAAGTGCTTTCGAGTGTTTTTCAAAGAATCCATGTCGTGAATATATATATATATTATTATTGTTGTTTCTGAACTGTGAATAAAAATAGTCTGCCGACTTCTGCAGCTAATATTACGGCTTGAAGACGGGCAGATTATACATATCAAGAGGAGTTAAGGTAAATTACCTAAATCCAAGAAGGGGACCTTACACCGCTAGCACTTTAATCCTGCGACCGGTCACCCTCAGACACCCCACGCGACTGACATCGCGCGGCTAACAGCAGGCGTGCCAACCGTCGCAGATGCAACAGTATCAGTCACTTGTACTGTTACACGATCCCGTATGCGGCGCTTCAACGAACTGAACCACTCTAGATGGTCAAATTTGTCAACAATATAATGAGCTGCATGTAGGATGTACATTGTGGCTGCTACCGTGCCCAAACTAAAAAAGATAAATCACTTTCACGTAGTTATAATTTCCTCACTAGCAGTGGTTCCCCTGTGATGTCCTCCCCTGGTCCTCGAACAGCTCTAACGAGCGTCTTCACGCTGCACGCTGCTCATTTGTCTATACTCGATACGCAGCTACCGCTCTGCTCGCATATTGATCGCTGCTGTCAATACCATACGCCATCCTCATACACGGCGAATAGTAGATAGTTAAAATGGTAGAAGGTAGCTAATTACACTGCATTTCACTGTCAAATATGCAATGGACCTATCACGCAGTACATTTACGTAGCCTCACAAATTTTCTTGGTTCTCAAGTATTTATCATACAGGGTGTTTCAAAAATGACCGGTATCTTTGAAAAATCAATACAAACTGCAGTCTGGAAAAATCTAAGTAGTATATTTTCCACCAATTTTTCACAGCAAACTTGCAATCTGTGAACAGCACACGCTTACAGCAGAAAGACGACTTACAGAACGGCGAACTCAGACTGCGTTTACTTCTATATCTTTCAAATCGCCTGCAGCGCCATCTGTTGTTGAAAATTGTAACTAATTTCGAAAGTTTGTCTGCCTGAAAATTTACTGTTGTCCCAAGCATATTGCAACAAACGGTGTATTTCTATCGCTGTCCGTTTAGTTTTATTGATTTTTCAAATATACCGCTCATTTTTGAAATACCCGGTAGCTGCTTCACATAGATTGTGGGGCTCTTTACTTCTGAATGAAATGCGGAATCATCACTCCATCTATCACGGCCTCATAACTTCGAACCTTTTAAACTTATAAATTTGTAGAAGCAGAATAATTTAATTCTTACTATCATAACACGATTGTGACGTTAATTTGAGAAAAATTATGAGGATGAAAATAATTATAGGAGATTATATTTAGCTATCATGTGGTTGTGTTGATGTGTCCCATGATTTGTGTTATTTCAGTTGGTATGGGCTTAATTGATATAGACACATACACAGCAGTGTGGCTGCTCACGTTGACCCGCCACCGCACTGGATCTGAGAGATCCACCGAGACCACGATCGAGTCCTGGTCCCTCGATCGTACCAGCAGTCCTAACTGCGGTCATCAAGGCAAATGCTGGAACGTTCACCAATCTCCACCTCACAAAAATACACTATAACACAAAACATAGTTACATGTTATGCAGTCAGATGAAAACACAACAATCCTCCAATAGAGTTAAATGCTCCGGATCTGACAAATCTGTTTCTATCACAGGTAGGACACAAGGCCTCTCGCCCTTATTATTGGACACCAGACGCCTGTGCACAGGTGCCGGTGTGGTCCGCCAGACTCGATACAAAAGAAAGAATGATTCGTGAGGCGTTGAAGGATTTTTTTTTTTGAACTACCATGGTTTTCATAGACCCTTAACCGACCTTCACCTATAGCACAGCTTGGTGTGCAATGTGAAGTACACCAGAAAGCTTTCGTTGTTCGGGTTCTACTTTTAAAAAGTAGGTCCTCTATACATGGTAGGATTATCGGGTTAGGCTACATGAGGAGACAAGGAACTGCCTACCTTGCCTCCAATACCAAGATACCTCCTTCGGCGATGTCCGACCTACCTTCGGGATGAATACCAACCTTAGCTTAACCATCATGGATATCAAATAAAGATGGCAAGTCTCCGCCACTCGAAATGTCTCAACATTTTATTAATTCTGTGGTTTGGATGTGTGTCTGGTGGAAAACCACGAAAATCTACTTTTATTTCATTCCGAAACCAAGAAGTTTAGATTAAATTAACGATTTAAAAGGTGTTCGAAGACTTGTGGGAACATCTAATTGAAACTTCATGGTTGGTGAGCAGTAATCATCCATCCATTCAGATTTTTATTTTACATAGTTTCTGAAATCACTCCAGGAGAATGCCAGGATAATTCCTTTAAAAGGCTGTCATCAAATTCCTTCCTCTTCCTTGCATCTCAATTACCTAGAAGTCGTAAAACTCTAAAAAAATTAGAGGAATGGCATCCAGCTGAAGTAGTTGTATTACTTTCTGCTGCCGTAAGAGAAAACATGGTCACCAAAATTCAAAGATACGGTCCGATCACTAAAGGCATCAGATATATCATCTGTGAACTGAGAGAAGACGATCAATACAGAAAACAAAATTGGTCTAACAGGAAGCCACCCAGGTGACAGCTATTAAGACTAAGTGAATTTTTTTTAGGTTTTAGAATGTTTCACCTTAACTAGGGAGGCTGATCCAGGATATAGTCAAGATTCTCTTCATCTCCGAGTAACTACTGCATTAAACTAAAGCCAACTGAATTTTGAAGACCAACTGCAAATTACAACTGTTGCTGCCGTCGTGTTATGAATCACGTCAAACGAAGTGGCTCCACAGTTGATGGCAGACATATTTACTACTCATAACTGAAACAAACTTGGAACAATCTTGTGCCAATAGCTGAAGAGGAAGCACGGCTGGAGAAATATTTGAGTTGTGGTATTTGTGTGGAAAAATGGTCAGAAAACAAACCAGTGAATCACTGTTACGAAACCTGCTTCAGATTCGTTAGAGGAAACTGTTGTTGTACCCTAACGATTAGGAGAATTTATATAACTGAAAAGAAAAATAATTCCCAGCAGATCGGATGAATAACAAAGCTGGAAGAAATAATGGGTAAAGCAAAACCCTCATTAGAGTTTCATCGGGTCGTAACACGGAATTTATTTATCCTCTTTTCATAAATTTTTATGAGAAATTTTACTCGAGGCCTTTTATTCTTCAAAACATAATAGAAATCCTTTCATGCCAACCTATCCCTTTAACGAATTCAAAAAATAACGAACTTTATTGTTCGTATTTCCCGTCTAACAGAAGAGTGAAGGAAATAGAGAGTATCGCATATTTGTTCGTTGCTGGAATCGTTATTATTTGAGCTAATTGAGCTGTCGCGGACACGTGATACACAAGCTCTTGTACTTGATAGCCCACCCTTCCTCTCTCGCCTCAACGATCCCTTAGGGGCACAGTTACGTCAACGACAAAGAACGTATAAACTCCTACATAAATGATAATCACCTTGGCAAGTAAAAACAAAGTATGCCAATTTTACTAACTTTAGGTTTAAAAAAATGGTTTTTGTGAAAATATCAACATCAAGGAAGACTCCAACAATTACAATAAGTCTTGTTCAAAAAATAACTAAAAACTCAATGTTTGAATAATTAACTTTTCACAGCAGTACATCAACCACATTCACAGAAAAAAGTCAGTATATTCTCAAGCATCCATGAGTTGCGATAAGACCTACTACATACCAAAGAGACTGTGGTTGTTGTGTTCAGGAACTTCTTTACAAGCCGCTTGTATGCAGATAATTGATAAGGACTACAGGGTTGAATGAGTTCGGTAATACATGGAAAATGGAAATCTGGATAGACGGACATACTGCTTGATTGGCTTTTAAGTAGGCCTGTATTTACATTATTAACAGGATATTTCAGCTGTCCTGCTGAGATAACGAGGTGTAATCAATCTGCAACTTGAATTATTTGTTTCACTTCCAAGTTATGATCTAAATTGCTTTATAGTGTTGCTGTTTATGCAAATAGTACTTCATAAAACAGTAAAATATTTTCAGTGAGTTAATCTCGTAAATACAACAATACCCCCTCCACACAAGGGAAGAATACATATTTATATTGTTTGTAATGAGCTATTTTAGCTGTGGCATGTAAAGAATATTGGCTACCGGGATTGCAGACAACGTTTAAAACATTTTCAGGCGACAAATTTCATTCTGAAATCCTCGTTTCTTTTGTTAAGTATTGAATTAAACTTGTTTTATTTGTTTGCTCTTAGTACTGTGGACCTATATACAACTAATGGTAACTATTTAACCATGTTGGTTAGGTTGGATAATATAAGCCACCTAACAAGTAAACAGTACCAGTTATAATGAAATATTATTTCATAAAGACGATATTGCAACTGGTATTATGGTTTTATTCATTTCGTACATTTCGATTGATGTCGAAGTATCTTCAGTGATCCAGTTTTTTTTTAATGTATACAGTTTACAAATAGTGTACAAGCTGGTTACTTGAAGACACATCGACGAGAGACAAAAAAGTCACAAATAAACAAAATTCCAACAACAGTTGCATTGGCATCTTCATTAAATGATAATTCATTACCGTAACAAGCAATTGGGGAGGAAATGGCCTAAAATAATTACGTATTGATAATAACTATGCTCTAAGAAGTCGATAATGTTCTCATAGTTAATAGAAGGTTTGTGGGAAGGAAAAAACGTACTTACACAAATATTTATGTTTCAAAACATTGTTGCATGGTTCATTTAATACATCCGATTAATATCCACTTCATCTACATTTCGTATATTCACTTCATAATTATGAATTTGAAGAGAATCTGAAGTCAACTTGTATTTAATTTCACCGTTAATTAATTCTTTCGGAATAATGAAATACAAGTTTGAGTATTTATTTATTTAAAGATAGTTTGATCACGGTCGTTCTGTCGATTTTACCAATTTTTTGTTCTTAAAATTTTTTACTTTTCCTATTAATTAATTTATTTGTGTTGGAATTACATAAGTTTATTAGTCAGTTTTCAATCATAACGATTCTTCCGACAGTATAATTATTATTAATTATTTAGTTTGATTGAAAGGAACTGGGTATCCCGTGCGAAAATTTCGCGAATAACATACGATAAACAGCGAAGTTGGTGGGTAGTAGTTTGAAAGAAGAACAGGTGAAAAGCTCCTTATTCGAGAAAACACATATAGTTTATCAATATCTTTGCGATATGTGCTGCCGCTGTCTAGCGTTAAAGCGAAGACTATTATAGCAGTTTGACTTTGTTCCATCACATACCCGCGATTTTGATTGTTCGTAATGTTGCCATTTACGGATTGAACTACGAAAAATTTCTTTCTTAATTAATAATGTTAGTGGAGAACTTAATCTTTAAAATGATACATCATTCATTGTTTCTGTTTAAGTATGAAGGGAGAAAGATGGCTCGTCACACAAAAAAACACCTTTTGGAGATAATATATATTATACAATACATTGTCGATTAGTGATGCGTTTACTGCACAAATTAAAGTTAGTTTGAGATATCTATAAGATAAGAAAGCCAATTATCGATCCCTAAGGTGCATCTTGTGTTTCTCTGTCAGATTAACAATCTGCACAGTTGAGTGGGCTTTGAAAGTATCCACGGGGAGACGTAAGATTAGAGAAAGTATGCATAGCAAACAGCGCCTGAATGGAGCGGCTCGCCAGTTACCGAAGAATGCAGGTGGGGGTTGAGGAGATGTCGTTATTACTGCAGACGAGAGAGCGTTCGGATCGGGCGACAAGGAGGGCACTCCACTCCACGGCAACTTTTAATCAAGCGAATTCCTGCTTACAAGATTCCCCATCTCGTCACAGGACGAATGGAATTAAGTTAAATAAGGCTATGAGTCCCCGCGCCGCAGCCCATGAATAATGAATTAGCCCGCTGTTATTGCTCCGCGCGCTTGCTGCCCCGTCCTGTTTATGTCCTCGGCTGCAGGACCGACTTGCAATATAAGTACGTCCACCCTGCTGCTACAAATAGTTCCGTTTTACCCGCGAGGAATTATGCACAGCGTTATCTTGGAGGCCGAAATATGATTGGAGTGTTGACCACTGCCTGCTCCACGGTTGGTCTCGATACCTTGACCCTGAGCAGGTCAAATGCGGCGACCCATCCACTCAGATGGGCCGTCTTGGAATCTGACAAGGTTCGCCACCCGTACTCTATTGCAGAGTATTGTACTCTGTTTCATGTGGGCATACTCTATAATTTACAAAAGTAATAGAGTACGTTAAATACTATTTTTTAGTCAACACCCATTCTCACTTCACTGGTGGACTTTTTACTTACAAAAGTAGTGAGTGAATTAAACCTTGGGATTTGTCCCCCCAACGGCCGCATTCGACCGAATAGATGGCATGCCGTTGCAACGCCTTCTTATGTCTCCAGATTAGTTCATCATATTCGGCCGAAGTCGGTTGGCAACTTTTTTTTTCCCAATAGATTCCGTGAACTGTGCCACTACGCCACTGATTTTATTTGTGTAGTGTGTTGTGTCATAACTAAACTATCACCCATTAATATAAACATTTTGTGTGTTATTGAAGCTTTAAATCTGCATAAACTGCAAATTTATATAAAGAAAAAATACTGCTGAATGAATTGTACGGAAAACTCGTAAATGATAACAGTTTTTTCCGACTTTCCAACTTTCAAAAATGAAGGTACATATTCAATAAAAGCAAAAAGTTTTAAAAAATTTATTTGAAATAATTGATTTTATCGGCACCTCAATAAGTATTGTTTGTATCAAAAAGCATTGAAAAAATGTTTTCAAACATAAATAAAACACGTACTCTTTTTCTTTACAGTGTACTCTATTTTTTCCATCCCAAAACTCAAATCTACTTTTATTGTTTACAAAAAATGGTGATAGCCCTAAATCTGACCCTCAAACTCATCACTTGCAGTGTCAGATCATATGTAAACTTAATATTTGAAAAGTGCAGCGATAAACAGTTGTGCCTGCGGTTAAAGAAGCTGATGTCAGGGAATTGCTTCTGCTAGCGCTCCAAGATTTGATGATGCTCCGAATTTTAATACGATGCGTCACAGTTAAGTTCAACCCAGAGGAAGGACAAAAATGGATTATATTCGCGTTGTAAATAAATTACTTTCAACAACAGTATAGAAGAAACTTCGACTACATAAAACAAAGTACTTAACAGGATAGCGTAGCGTACTGAGAAGAAAAACTCAAAGTCTTTTTTGCGAGCTGTAACGATCGGCCTTTGTATTTGAGACAGCTTGGATTCAAATCCCCGCCACGCCATCACGATTTCAGTTTCCCCTGGTTTCCTGAAAACCGGGATAGTTATTTCAAAAGGCCATGTTTTGCCACCTTTAGTGACATCGAAATTAACGAGGCGCAAAGTCCAAAGTAAAAATGAAAAATAACTGAGAAGATGGCAGGTTCGTAACTCAGTCTATAGGGCTGCCAAAGTGCGGTCAGAATTACTACTCTTATATCTCCGATGAATCGGAGGATCTTTTTCTTTAAAGCTGAACGTCCTAAACTCCTCTCAACTCTAACTCATCCCGCCATCCAATGTGAACTGAGCAGTAAACTCTTCGGGCTGTAGCTGGCTCTAGTGTCGCTATTTCCTTCTTAGTTCAGGACTGTCGAAAAATTGAAGACGCATCTCTACTTTCGGGTATCTCACACTACAGTCCAGCTGGGTTCCTAACCCTCCCGGAATGCCTGGGAGACTACGGGAATAATCTTTAACCTCCCGGCATAAAATAATTTATCAGAATTTTTTTGATAAAATTGTTATTAACAAAATAGATAAATCGCGCCACATCAAACGCATATAGTCGCGCTAGCCAGCCGCCGATCCCTTGTTTTGCTGTTAGTCGAGTGAGATATTCATGCAAAGTAGTAATGTGCGCAGTGCGTAAACAGATTTTACTGTGGGGAGTAGCAAAGACTTCATGAAATGTCTCATGATATATCGGGAGGCAAAAGTAGTAGTACAAACCAAAAAAGGAAATCAAATGACAGAAATCCTGCCCAGTCTTGAAAAAGCTTGTCACATTTGTTCTTTCGATTCCTGTCTCTAATGCTTCTTGCGAACGCGTATTTAACATGATGGATCGAGTGTGGTGCAAGTAAAGAAACAGAACGAACATATATTTAGTAAAATCAAAGTTACAAATACTACAAAATTTTGATTTGTCATCTAAAATCTTTTATGATTATGTGCTAAAAAAACCAAAAAAGGTTATAAGATTATCGAAAGCAATGTAAATACAAATACAAAAATAAAAATTAACAGATATTAGCGACTTTCATTTAACCTCTCCCCCATCCACCACCTGTTCAAATCTCCCGGGTTGGTTTCTTCGAGATTTGGTAACCCTAAGTCCAGCCAAAACTAAAAAAAAAAAATGTCGCTTTGACAATTTTTTCTGGTTTTCTTTTTTACTAGGAATTTTCCGTGAAAAATAACTCTGAAACTCCGCATTAAACATACTACTTCCGCAGTGAAATCCATTATGTTGTTATGAATAATAGACTGCGACCGATTCGTGTAATTAACGGATCACGGAAGTTGTAAATGAAATATATATTCAATTCGCATGCAGCGCAGTTCATTTATGTTTTAACAGTAAAGTGTAGTAACGTTAGCAAAAGCCAAAATAAAAGACAAATTACGGAAGGAAAATTTACGGAATTACTTGTTATGAAGGCATAACATCTGAAATTTCGTGTAAATCCGACAAATTGAGCCGCAACAAGTCCACATTACTTCAGAATACAAAACACCAGAATGTGTTTTCACCATTGTTACGAGACATACCCTGCTGTTGGTTATGTCAGTATTTTAAAATGACATTTAAATCTATTATTAAATAAAAGCTCTTTGACAGAAGAGCCCAAGAGAACCATTAATAAGAAATCTAATCATGCCAGGAAGCCATGAAAATGCAGGTATTTTCGAAGTTTCTGAAAACAGTGGGTAGTAACGACTATTCCTTGTTATGTTTATAAGTTTTTAGTGTTCCCAAAGCGAACTTTTTAAACTTTTGTATCACTTTTATATGTACAGAATTTGCAAGATTTTTTTCAACCTTTTCGATTTTTACAGCTCGTATCCGTCGAGGATATCAGAGTCGGGAGAGGATGTGTTGAGTTCAAATCTCTCGAAACTGTGTCAAATTATGTCCTTATCTTCTCAGTCATCCGTTTCGATTTCATCATTTCTTTCCGGCATACTGTTATTCACCCCATCCCCACCATACAGTCTCTATATATTCCTTCCATTGGTTAGCTATATCTTCTACAAGGAAAATTGGTTTCCATTCAGAAGCTTATTTCTACATTTTTTCTTAAATTATTCACAGCTCTATTTGATCCTCCTGCAGGCCACTTCTACTTTACCTACAACCATTTCCTTTTCAATTTCTTGGGGCCATTTATTTGATTTAAGTGTATGTACTGCTCTCTTTCTCAGGGCCGGATTAAGACAGCGCGGAGTCCGTAGCAAAGGTGGAGAACAGTCCCACTAGATTTTTGCCGTCCGGGGGAAATGTAGACCCCCCCCCCAAAAAAGGCCAGTCCATCTAGCCGTAGGCGCGGCCCCCCCCCGCCTCCCCCCCTCAGAAGGCCCGAGGCTTGTAGCATTTGCTACCTGTCTGCTACAGTGGTAAATCCGGCACTGCTGTCTTTCTGCTGGGCATTTTTGTGCTTTCTTCATTGATAGGTCAACGCCAAAATTTCTTTTATGATAAATGTTTTTCAGCTAGCTTCTTTTCTAATGTTTATTTATCATCTTTGATAATCTCCCTTTTTAATTCATTCCACTTCTTACAGTGGCGTAACTATACCGTTGAAGCCCGTGGCAAATTCATCACATGGGGTCCCCCTTAGCGTCGGATTTAGAGGGGACCAAGGGGAGGGCAATCGTCGCGCCATGTTTAAAGAGGCCTTTTTTTCAGCTCTACTACTGCCCCAGAGGGCGACAATAGGCGGGGGCTGTTGAAGGGGGCGGCAGGCTCTCACGGGATGGGGCCTCTTCAGGTGGTATGCGGGGGCCCCTACCGGCTGAGGGCCCATGGCATTTTGCCCGTCCTGCCACCTTATTCTTACACCTCTAATTTCTTAGATCCATGTCTACTACTTCTTCTTGTGATGACTTGCCTGATTCCGAGAGTAGGCGGTAACCATGGAGGAGGTACCTCTTCATGGGAACTCACTTGAGAAGGTGAACTGGGGTGGTTTCTCGTTGTGTTCGTATGTGTTCCTCCAGATGACTGTGTGTATGTGTTTAGTATGGAGTGTTGTTGTGGTATATGAAAGGTGAGATGAAGAAGGGAGATAGTGACACCCACTGCCAGCCCATTCAGGCCTTTTGTTCCGAAAAGGGGGGCGTGAGGCTTCACGTCCTCATCAAACGGACGAATCACCACCAACAGTGTCGTATGCCCTCACTCCGTACGCAATGCGGAGAAGTTTGGTATTTAACCCAGGACTTTGGTGCACAATCTGGTGATATTAGGAATTGTATGCCACTACCAGGGCGGCGTTAGTGGGGGGGAGGGAGGGGTAAGTGGGGCAAATGTACTCCTGGGCCCGCCGGCCTGAGGGGGCGTGGGGTGCCCGATGACCGGCCGTAGGGGCCCCTGGCCCCCAATGATCTGCCCATTGTTCCCCGGGCAGTCGGCCGATGAATTCGCCAGGGGCCCCAATCGGTTACGTCACTGCTGATAATTCTTACCCGGGACCCGAGAATCCTAGCTCCGGCTCTGACCACCATCTCTCCTACCCCACCAGCCAAGTCCTGATCGTGAAGATTGCCACCAAGACTCAAACCATGTGTATAACCTACGCAAATTTTTCACTCATGTAAAATACTTTCATTTTATCCACTTTAAGTTTGTTCTGCCTGTGTTGCTTCTTTACTATTTTTATGCCTGAATTACTGTTTGGATATGATATAATCTAGCTGATATCTACCTATATCCCCTGGACGCTTACACTTATATGTTCTCCTGTGCGTTGTTCTTAAATAGTGTGTTTGCTATGACCAGTTTATATTTTCCAAAAAATTTTAACAACATCCTTCTCTGCTCATTTCTTTCCCCTGCACCTGCCTTTCAACAGCCGATGATTATTAGATTTTCTTTCACGTCTAATATTGGATTAATCCTTCAACTTCTTCATATATTTTCTCATATTTTGTCGTAACCCTCTTGTGACGTTGGCATATACATTTATACTAACGTAGGTTGGAGCAGGCATAGTTTCTACTCTAATCAGATCAATACTATCACTAAATTATTCATAATAACTCACCCGTCTTCCACTCTCCTTATCATTACAAGTCCCGTACGAAGAAATCCACTGAAAGTATGCATGCTAATCATCCAATATTACGCAGCCCAAAAATCGGTGTATTCTTCCATTTAATCTCACTAATACCAGTAACATCTTACTCCTATAGATCCTCCTAATCTACTTGCTCTGCTCACACTGCTAACATTCTACACTCCACCTCATAGAATGTTTCTATTCATTCTGATGCCTCCTTCCTGATCAGTCCCCACCTGGAAATTTGATTGGGGATTATTTTATTTTTTATTTTTTAAAAGTTTTTTGGCTTTCGGCAACTATGCCATTCCGCCAGCTCAATGTGTTTATGATATCTCTTCCAGTGAATTAGTTTCTCCAGTACGTTTTTTAATTCCTAAGTATAGACACAAAAGGACGGACAGGACAATCACACAGATATACAACACTTAAACATGCATGTCCGCGGCTGGATTCGAACCGACCTTCGGCACACGGAGCTAGCACTCTAGCCCCTACGCTACCGAGGCCGGCATGGGGATTATTTGACCACCGGAATATTTTGAAGAGGAAGGAGCCATCATTATATATGTAAATATATGACCCGCGGATACTTTTTGGTTTTTTGATGCAGGGCCGTACTGAACTCAATACGTTAAAAGTTATCTGAACTGGAATCTGTCACTTCAGCAAATTTCCATTCTAGAAAGCAATGGCATTGACATTATTAGTTTGACCACTCTCTGACCACCTTTACTGCAGCATTTGAAAACTCCAGCGCTAATGAATAGAACAAGGCTGAACATTCACTGTGCGCCGCAGAAACTGGACTGACATTTTATCTGCTGAGTCGTTCCCTCCATAGTACACCGAGTCATACACGTTGCTTACAAAATAACACAAATGTTTATGCCTGCCTTGTGCAACAAGTTTTAGACGTCTATGATTCATTTCAGATATTCTCATAAAGATTCATAATTTGAGCCATTCTCTTGATATTGTCCCAGCATTCCAACCAAGCCGGCAGGGTTTGAACTCAGTTATAAAATCTGGTCTGCACTTAATAGCGTTAGGACCAATTGTGGCTGATGTACAGATTCGTTTTACAAATGGGGAAAAATATAATCAGAGGCCTATGACTGTGATGTTGAGAGACAAACTATTCAGCACATAGTGACCGCGTGCTTTCTGCGAACTACTCCTCAAGAGTCTAGCGATTTCTCAATGGTGTCTAAAATCGGAATTAAATATTTATAAAATGCAGTCACTTCTTTGTAAATATCTTTTATCTTAAAAATATTATAATGTATTATGTTTATACATTGGTACCTGTGTAATAGTTTTGTGATGTAATTTCAGCCATATGCCAGATAAATAAATAAATAGTGATTGAAAAATCAAGAGTACCAAGGAACAAATACGCAACTGTGTTTGCTGATATGTGCATTGTTCTTGTTTACAACGGTTTAATCAATGCGAATACCCAGGAAAAGAAATCAGATGTGACTAAGGGTTATATCACCTACTGAAAATGGGTTATGTCTACTGTGAACACAATGTTTGTTGCGAACTTCGGTTGGGTGTTGGTCTGACAGAGATTACCTCTTAAAGTTACATGCGGAGGAGAAATTAATGACGAAACACAAATGTTGGAGGTGTTTACTAAAGGACGACTTTTTCCAAATCATACGAAACTAAAAATCACTTCTTTTATACTGACCTCTGAAGCTCACTTTAGTAACTATACCTCAGTATTTTACTTTCACGAGGCAAAATTAACCGTTTAAGCATGTCGCTGTGCTGCCAGTTTGGTTCATAAATGTTCAACTATATTTACAACTGTTACGATTTAAGGTTTCAAAGGACCTCAATTTATGAACGCATTATGTCAAGTTAACAATTGATCAGAGCGGTGTGAAGGCATCTCACTGGAGACCGAAAGGTGCCTGGTTCGAATCCCTATCTCGGCGGGAATTTTCAAAGGCCCTAAACCCGATCTTCACCACTGGTATAGTTTACTGTTTAATGTGAAATACGCCAGAACGCTTCTGTGTTTCGGATTCCACATTCAACTGCATATCCCCAGTAGCACTACCGGGATAGGTTACGCATAGAGGAAAGGAACTGATAGTCGTACCTCAGATACCAGGTTTAGTATGCCTTCTTCGAGTTGAGGACCACGCTTTACTTTCTAGCATCTGATCAGAAGGTATTGCCTTTTAAACTGGCAGCGCTACAGAATACAGTAACATTCGCTGAAGGAGCCAAGGGAAACTACGAACTCTTTGAGAGGCGCATGCTCTTTGAATAATCCTGCAACGAGGTATCGTAGGAGTATGCATATTTCACGTACATTAAAAACATTGAGATTCACTTATGCACCTCATATAACGGCTTATACACACTGCATCTAACTTCATTTGCTTTGTACCATGAGCAAGCTAGCGGCAAGACTAATCTCTTTGCGCCTAATCATATTGTACTTTTGTTACGTAGTTTCCGATAAATAGTACCTACATAGACTATAGAGTGTTGTAGGTGGTATTGTCTCAATTTCACATTCTTACTTTTCATCTCATTTGTTGATAGCGAAAAGAGAAATGGGTATAAACAATCATCTCTTATTCATCAGATTTTTATTTTCCTGTCATTGTATCAGTTAACAAGATTTAGCGTACGTTATTCGCAGTGCATGATACACCTGTGCTCTTCTAGTTGTTTAAATGGTTTAAATGGAAAGGTCATCAGCAATCGGACTACAACCACAACTAACATTATCCTTACTACATATAGCTGCAAATTTGAAACCATTTTCCCTCTCACTGGCACATGACGTATCTACCATCAGATGAGCATGCGTCTGGGTTATTGCGTTGACATGGTTGCGACTACAATAGCTAACGGAGGAGATCGCATGCAGCTATCGTGTGGTTCTATGATGTTTCCTATGAAATTTTGTGTTGTTCCATTTCTTACGGCCTTAAACGATATGTTAACACACACACACCCATATGTATATACATATTTCGTTGACTATGGGTAACTTCGCACTGGTTATTCCAGTTGAATTTCCTTGATTTTCTAGGGGAAAAGATAAGTTATAGACATAGAATGAACTTGTCGTAACGGCTGAGGAGAAAAACGTACCAATCGTACTATTTGTTTAGTCTGTACATGATTCGTAAGATCGTTTATTTTTTTAACTTAATTGTATTCATATTTCTTATGTTCAAAGACCAGGAGGCATAAAAATCACCAAGAACAGCAATTTTGTTATTGTTATTTGAAAAAGTATTGATTCTTGTTAAATGAAAGGAATATCATATTCAGTTGTTAAGAATTAAAACATAAAAATAGATTATCTGGACTATTAAACTTTTAAATGCAGTGCTGCAAAAATTGCTTGATTTTAATTCAACCTAACCAGTGAAAACGTTTGACAGCATATAGTAGCTTGTAAGAAATGAGTTTAGTTCCTGTAGATATAAATACTGCTCAATTAAAGTTTAGATATTTTTAGCAAACCTATCTGATCTTTTAACTAGTTTTTTGTTGTTGATGTAACGGGTGAATTCTTAAACGTCAAAGCGAATCATATTTTTACACGAAATTATGTGTTGCTTATCTACGAACTATCTGCATGGAGAACTATTATGTGCTATCCTGATACTTTCTTTTACCTCCGATTCCCATTCTAATCAATTTTATCTGTCATCTCTGATTATAATTTTAACGAATATGGACTATAGGATTATCGCATTTATCACTTTAATTACACTGGCCGAGGGGAAGATGGAGATTGCTTGAGAACATGAGACAGTAGTCCGCCTATAAATTTGTCTTCGTCGTATGTAATTTACACATACATGTTAAGATAATGTGTTTAAATCTGTTATCTAATAATGAACTAAAGTGTTTGTCGTCTAAGAAAATACATTAAGTTCCTTAAATGTCACACGGTATCAACTGTCAGTAGTCTACTTTTAGATAGTCCTAGCGGTGTGCGAGGGATAATCCAACGTGTAACGGTAGAGGTATGCCACCGTGATTCGGATAGTGTGAACTGACAAACTGCGGCCCAGGATATACACAGCTATTCTAAGGTGCTGTCAACAATTTCAAAACAATCAGTTAGTGACTCATGTTTACAGGTGGGAGTTGTGAGAACTCAAGGAGCAGCATAGCCGGCCCATGGACTACAGGCTGCTTTGCCTCACGTCGGGCGCCTGGATTTGGCCCACTAACGAAAACTTTGAAGTGGATCGCCGGGTGGGATAGAGAGCGGCAGAAGAAGAGCGTCAGTAGAGGATGGCTCCAGCTGATCAGGCACCGTCCATAAACCTAGTGGTTCCATTTTACCTCTTCCTCCCCCCTCAATCTCCCGTATCTTTTACGGTTGATCACCCCCACCCCCATTTGTGGATCGCATTTTTTCCTGTTAATTCCAGAAGAAGTTTGGTGTTTTTTTTTAACAGACTAACATTACAATATTGGATATGTAACGAACAGAACTGAAATTCCTTTATATACTTTTTTATAATCAGCAGGGCCTCGATAATCCAAAAACACTAAATTTATATCCCGTTCGGATATACAGAGCGTTCGGATTATAGTATGTAAATATTTTTAAAGTCTTTTCCGAAATAAAACAAAGTTTTTTGGAATTAAATGTATGTTCTAATTGTACAAAAAGGTTACATAATTAAAGATTAACGTAAATATATTTTTAAAACTAAAAAAAAAAAGAATTTCAATATAGTGCTTTGACGAGTGGTGTTAAGTGACATAGAAAATACTTTACGCAAAAGCATTTTTTAAAAAAGAAATCTATGTATCGACTTCGTCCGCCCATTTCAAAGTTTTTAAGGCAGAGACAGCTTGAGCATGTGGAATCCTTACAACTACTTCTGATGCCTCCAATTCTTCTTCGTTTTCGGTGTCATGCTCGTTTATTATTTTCCTTACTATGTTTTTATCAGTGGAGGGCTCCTGATAGTCAATATCATTATTGATTTCTAAGCAATTGTTCGTCTCTGCTTCCGTAAATCTTCTGTTACACAAATTGCTCAGTGGGAGGTCATGTCCAGTTACAAGTTGGCTAGATTTTTCCTCTGATTCGAATAACAAAGGCTGCGGAAGCTTCCATGACATTTTAATCAGATTTGAAGACAGTTGCTGCCAACTTTTACTCAGTGAGTCTTTTACTGTGGTATTTTGATGACTTCACATATTGTGCGTTCTGGGTCAACTTCTTGCTGGCCAAAAACTTGGAAGAGGAGTTTTTTTTGTTGTACGTCACTCTAATATTCTGGATTACATTTTGGTCCATGGGTTGAATAAGGGTTGTACAATCATGTGGCATGTATAGGACATTGAAATTTTCATCTATTGACTTCTAGTGGTTGCGCTGGTGCATTATCAAAAAGTAAAAGTGCCTTTAGTGAATGTTTATTTTTAGTTAAAAACTTCTTTACTTAGGGAATGAAATGTCCCTTCACTCACTCTATAAGTATTGGACATGTAACCCAAGCATTTCTTTGACGTCTGTAATGAACTGGTAACGTTTTAACTGTCGCTAACGCACTTGACCTTAGTCCTTCGCCAACAGATAGCATTCTGCATGCAATTTCCTGAGCATAAGCAGTAAGGATAACTTCATTTCTCGAAGAAGAGCAAACAATAGCTCTGAATTACTTTTCCAAATAAAAAAAGACGCATCTAATTTGTTCTTTGAACGAGAGTCTGAGACTGGTGAGATAGTGGACTTAACGCAGTGCTCCACCAGTGGGTCCAGTTACCGTGCGTGGTCGGTGAGCGGTAACTCTCTGTCCTCGCATTCTGGAGAACGCGAGTTCGAATCCCCGTACGACCATCCAGATTTGGATTTCCATGGTTTCCGCAAATCACTCCAGATGAATGCCGGGAAGGTTCCTTTAAAAATGCATTGGCCGAATTCCTTTCCGCCCTTGCTCCCAGTCCTTCACCGCCTTTAATGACCAACGTCAGGGAGACATAAAGCCAAAAAAAGAGTCCAGTAAGTTCTAATTACCACTTGGATAAATGAGAAACAACTTATTCAATGAAAGTTTCTAAATTCATAAATTTAAGGGGGTTTTGTTTTTAATGTATCGCTATTAATATATTAATTATTTACTTTTATAGTTAAAAAAAAAAAAAAACCGGTGCGTGTATCAGTGTGTCTACGTACAAGAAGTGAAAGTTATATATATTTTTCTGTGAATTTTCTTTTTTCTTTTGCAGTTGAGTGGACGTGCGATGATACGGCATTGTATTTTACAGTAAATGGGATTTATGTCCAAGTTATTCTCGTAAAAAAATGAAAATTATTAAAAATTGAAAGCACACTTCGCTAGATCATAGAGTATTGCATCTAGCCTTAGTCTGTATTTTGTATTTAGAGCTTTCATATCGAAGAACATCTTCGTCTAGTTTACACCTCGATACTTTGAATGTATTATTGCGCTGGATTGGTCCAGTTGCAGTTCATACTGAAGGTGTATGATGAAATTAATTTTGATAATTTTTGCTATTCGGAGTAGGAATCCTGATTTACAAAATGTCGTTATTTTACGAAATGTAGTTTGCTATGCATTTCATGTGTTTGGGTGTGTCTGCATCATTTTATTTTGTTGCAAAGATTGTGGTTAGGTTAAAATGAAGCCTGGACGAAAATTATATTATTGTTACAGCCTAATGCACAAGGAATATAATTATTATTAATAATTAATAAATCTGCTTTCATGAGCATCACGGTGATGTAAACTACTCATAAACATCTTGGACAAAATTATCTCATAACCGTTCTTACAGTTAGCTTTCGCTAGTAAATAGCTTCTGAGCTCGACAAAAATGACGGATCGAACGTAGGCTTTTCTGCTCATAACTTTAAAAAAAGCAACTAAGAATATTGGTGCATGTATCAGTCTGCAAAAGTTCCGTTAATAACCAGCTTCTGAGCCCGTCAGAAATGACAGGCTAAACGCAGTTTTCTGGCTAGTAACTTAAATAATGTTTAAAAGCTTAAATAACACATTACCTCTATTGTAAAGACGAATGATAATATTTCTACATAAAAAGAAAGCTTTTATCTCAACACCGATCAGAGAATATGATGAAATCATCAAGACTGAACTAGTACAAATAAACAAAAAGCAACTAATAAAAAAAAAAAAATACTAGTGCATGTTTCACTGTTTAATCATGGAGACTGCTCTGGATGTAGTCACGTGATTATTGTTGTTTTGCGCATGCGCAGAACGTTATGGCGCATGTGTACTGATCACGTAACTCCTAACTCGTAACGCGTAACTCGTAACGCGTAACCCGTAACGCTAACAAATTTCTCTTTGCAGTGACCAAAGAAGATGCACTTCAAAAAATTAATTAGTGTTAGAAATAATTAAGCAAGGATAAATATTAATTAACTACTTGTATTCCGCTTGTAATTACAAATTTTATCTACCAACTAGCGACATTAAAATCCACGAGTATCGTTTCAACTATTTGCTGTGACAGGAATCTTTGCCGATATATAAGCTACGGATGGATGTAATAGGCTGCTTTACCATGTTTTAAGCCTGATGGGAACGAGAAGGCAACGACTACTGGTACATTCGGTAGCTCTGGTGGCTGACCGCTGGGAAGCTGACGCATGCAGACCGTGATCCCTCGTTAGTCCACCGCCACTGGTAAACCCGTAAGCAGCCGCCTCAAGTGAACCCCGTGTGTCCCCACACTCGCTGGCGCCCCGCGATAAGAGGCTTTCTTACTATCCCTCGCGTTACGAGCGGATCTCAGGACTCTGGGAGCGCCAGCGTTCACATACAAACAGCTCTCAGTAACATCCTCCAACATATCTACAGCGGTGCGACTACCAAGTGACGCAACTGTTCTAACGTTTTAACTGTTGTTTTCTTATTATATGTCAACATATTTTTGAAACGAATACATCAATGGAACATAACAGCTGTCTTCACGCTACAACGATAGCTATGAAATTTTGCTGTACACTTGCGGTAGCTGTGATCTATAATTGCACAAGGAAATTGATTTGTTTACGTTATGCAGTAAACAATAAACTGCTGAAAAGTTAAGAGAGTCGACGAGTTTGAATATCTGGCTGAATGGATCCAATCCTGTGGGGTTAATAAGGAAGCTAGACATATGGAAATAGCATATAGGCTGTGAGTGACCATAAAGCCTCCCGGCTGGTCTACAGGTGTTCACAGAATGTCTGACCTTGGAGGAGCGATACCGTTAATTATGAGGTGGGTTGGAATGATTGGGGTGGGCGTGTCCGGACAAAACCGCGAAGTGACAAAACCGCGAGGACAAAACCGCGCAGACAGAACCGCGAACGGACAAAACCGCGAACGGACAAAACAGCGAAACGGACAAAACCGCGAAACGGACAAATCTACGAGTTATCCCCTCACAGTTTGATCTCTTATGCTCCAAAATATTATTCTAACGCAGTTTTTAAACGATTTGGGGATAGCAACTAAGGTTACGTTATTATGGTGTACGATAGTGCAATTTATTTTGTGTATATGTAATTTATAATTTTTGGAACGAAAAAAAAACTTGAAACTCTGAAAGAATCAAATGCAATTTTTGTCGATGGGACGTTCTCTGTTTGTCCACTTATTTTCAGCCAGCTTTATACTATTCATGGATTTAAAGAAGATGCCTCACTACCATCGATTTTCGCTTTACTTCCAAACAAAAGGGAGGAGACATATAGAAGACTTATAAGAATTTTACAAGAAATAGAGCCGCAAATTGGATCGAATCTGCAAATGATAATGCTGGATTTCAAAAAAGCTGCAATGAACGCTTTCGCAGAAGCTTTTCCTGGAGTAAAACTTACTGGATGTTTCTTCCATTTTAAACAGTGCATTTGGCGAAAAATTCAGGAAATACCGGATTTCAAGAAAAGTACAATGACAAAGAAGACATCACGTTTCAAACAAAGATAAAGAAACTTACAGCAATTGCCTTCTTCCTGTTTCAGAAGTCATCTCTGTTTATGAAGAACTCTGTGATAGGGAGTTTGCAGACGAGGAATTCTCTCCACTTTTGGATTACATTGATGATACATGGATTGGACGTATTCTTCGAGGAAATCATCGACGACGAGAACCACTATTTCCAATCGAAATTTGGAACCAAAACCAGAATGTTAAAAATTCGTTAGAGAGAACCAACAACTCCGTCGAAGGTTGGCACAATGCTTTTCGTTTATTACTTGGATCAAGCCATCCTACAATTTGGAAACTCATAGAAGCTTTCAAGAAGCAGCAAAATCTGACGGAGGCTAAATTGGTGTAATATGGAAGGGGAGATAGAAAAATACACAAAATGACATATTCGATTTTCAATTTAGTTAGTGAATATGAGTGTAGCGATGCACAGAAATTTCTTTGTGGTATAGTTCATAATTTCGATTATTAGATAGTGTGCTTGTGTATTTTGTTACAATTTATATTAACTTATTAATGGTTTATTGATGTATATTTCGTATGATCCATCTATATTGTATTTTTATTTTCCATAATGTTCATGCTTTGTGTAATTTTTTTAAATAAAAAAAAATAATGGGGTGTTACGTAGATCACCTCCTCGTGGTGCACCCTGGGTAACGCTAAGAATCTACGAACTCTTGTGGTTTTATGTATTACTGGTTTTTCTGTATTCGCGGTTTTGTCCTTTCGCTGTTTTGTCCGTTCGCTGTTTTGTCCGTTCGCGGTTTTGTCCGTCGCGGTTTTGTCCGTCGCGGTTTTGTCCGTCGCGGTTTTGCCCTAGAACCGGGGTGGGGGAGAGGGTGAGAGGCGCTGGACACGAAGGGAGATGTTTGCAGGCTTTGACCAAGTGTAGATGTGTATTCAGCTGTGCTCTTATTACTGAAATAAAATAATGTTAACCGTCATTACTCTGTGGTCATTTCACTGCCTTAAACCTGAAGTGAATGCAAGAAGTAACATGCTTAGTTGAAACTGTGAGCTGACATCTGAGTTGTACAAGATGAGGCTTGCTTGTGCTGAGGAACCACAGGAAGGATTTTTGTTCCTTCAAAATCATCGGCGAGACCTTGGAGAGGATGCAATAATCTTAGCGTTACTGTTGCATCCTAACACAAAACAGATACAATAATAATCTACTGCAAAGAAAAAATTAGACATTATAGAACAGTTGTCAAGACAGTGGAAATATTCAGCCCAGAGTGGCTGGTATTGAGTAAGAAAATGCAGATTGAGGAGTGAGAGGAAAATAGAAAATCCTATAACAATAAAGGGGAAAGACGGTACCTGGTGGGAAAGGATAAATAAAGCTCTGTATAGGTATGAAGAGAAAATTAGAGACACAATGCACAAGGAAAGATCTGAAATTTTATGGACACCTTATGAGAATGAGTGAGACAAAGGTTGACAAAAGAGTTTTTTAACTACGTCACTAAATTAAAGGCGACTAACAAAATAGATTAGAGACGAGAAAAGATATGGAAAAAGTTGGGATCTATCCTAGATGATATAGAGAATCCGAAAAGTATTTCAAACTTAAAGCTGGATAAATTCAAGGAACAAAGTACAAAGGCACAACATCACCTGGTCTGAAGTAAAAACGAGGAACCTCAGAGAAAGAATTGGAAGGACAGAAAAAGGCGAACCAATATACCGGTTGTTTCTCGTGGTCCAAAGTAGACCAAAATCGAAAGAAGAAGAAACTGCCGTTATCGACTGCTCAGCACTGAAGAAATTTGTAATCCCAACACAAAGTATTCGTGTACTATACGTCAACATGGAAATCTTTAGAAATTCTCTAGTGCCACTTAGAATTCTTACAGAAAATAATAAAACTTGCGGTTATTGAAATGGGCTTCGAATGGCTGTACAAAGGCCTCGATTTCATCAAGATGAAATATGAAAAGAAACAGATAAATATGAAAGTGAATAAATATCCATAAAAACAGTTGTTAATACATGGCGTTTTACTTTAAAGACAGTCAGCAATTTTGGTTTACACAAGCTTTCAGTAGATATTTCGAGAATAAGCACGAGAGAATGGTTTTCATAATTTTATTTTAGATGAGGAAATAGAAAAGACCAACCGATCTTCAGTGAAGGAATGAAGAAGTAGTAATGCGTGAATCGGATAACTCGTGGTCAATCTCTAGGCGGAATTAAAACACTAAATTAATTCATTGTGAAGATTTTCTAACTAAGCAAATTTCCGGAAACTATCAGTTAAATTGAGAATCTCAAGTATTCAAACATCAAAGTTGAGGAACTTATGCAGTTAATTATTTGCTGTAAAAACTAAATTCTTCTCAAAATCTAGAAATATATTTAATCATCATTACTGAACACGGCGATGGAATTATTAATAAACGAACTGTGTTAAATGTCATCCCCTTGATCAGCGTGATAAAAAAACCCGTTTATTTGGTTCATTGTAATAATTTTTTATTTTTATTTATGACCGTTTCTATAAAATATAGAGCAAATAAATTAATTAGAAATTGTATCAACATTTTATCCTTAACGGCGTTGTAGCAACAGTTAATAGCTTAGCGCGACTTCTTATTTCAAGAAATAGCACGGTTAACAATTGTTTTCAAACAGGATTTACAGAAAAAAGTCACAACAGAGTCTCAGTCACTCTCTTTAAAGATAAATTAATTAACATAATGAACAAAACTGTTTCCTAAAAGACCTTAAACATTGCTTTATAATACAGTAAAGATGTTTGAGACCTACTTAAGAATTTTTTTTTTAATTTGCAGGTATAAGATCCATCTAAGCTTTTCATCCTGTATGTGATAGCTTCCACGCTGTTTTAGCACACACCAGTAAGTAGAACAAAGAGAATATTTAATCTGCCATTATTTGTTTGATTGTGAGACAAATGCCTATACTTTCGGATAGTTTTGCCATAATATTCAAGACAGAAATCTAGCACAATATCTTCTCTACATCTTGTGAGATAACGTAGTTACATCATCTCGCTATTTATTTTCCCTTTTAAGTGTTTTATTAAGCTAGTTTGCTGTTAATTTCAAGTTTACAAGGTTGTTGAGTTGGTAACACTGAACGCTCTAGCCAGTCAGAAAGTACGAATGTGGAAGTGTACAATACAATTGAAAAGCTAATAAGAACAGAAAAATGACCAGTATTGGTGAGAGATCTGATCGCAATTTTCGGAAGTATTTTCTGTTTGAAAGTGACTGAGTTTCTGTTGCATGTCGGAATTGCGAGGAGTAATCCGAAGAATAGAAGTGTTTTGTATTAAAACTGTGCTACAAAAGTTATTCCAAGTATGATAGCGACGGTATTGAGAAAGCAATATTAACATCCTAGGGCCGATAATAAGTTTATCCCGGTCCTTATATTCTCTTTAGACTAGCGTCGTACTGGTTGAATTATGTGAGGACAATAATGCTGAATAAACATCCATTCAGTTCACGTAATACCTGGCCCATCAGATAATACAATATTTCCATAGTCTGAAAGCTAAGGATCTGACATAAAAACTGTAGCATGTCTTAAGACGCTACGTGAACGATGGACAGAGCAATAAATGGTAATCTGTTCGTAATTTGATCAAATAGACCACAAAGATCACACTACATTGAAGATAAACACTCCACTCTTTGGATTCTGTTAATATTGTTGTTGACTAAGTAACATTTGTTATTTATTTTTTAAGTTTTCTGAAATATACAGCGTTAAAATACGGAATATGTATATCAAACCTTTCAAAGAGATTAAGGACCCTGCGACTGCAGCTGTGAACGAGGAACCATCTTACATAACGATGTTTTTTTTATTATTATTATTTTAATACTTGAGGATAATAACGTGGGAAAACCTACGGGATATAGTAAATACGTCTGTAAAATGACACACGTGAAAGCAACTTAAATTATTAAAAACTAAATTCATCGTGTCTTATGCTGTAATGCATAATGTTAGTTCTCATTCTTGCTGCGTTTCAACATAACCACACCTTCTGTTGATATTGCTGTTTGAAAATTCAAACATTTACCGTACGCACATTCATCCTCACATCTCGTTCCACGCGGGTGTATCTGGCTGGGCAAATGTTAGCTGTAATTAATCTAATAATACCCGCAGATAATTATTGACTCATTCTCATAATACCTACAGCAGGGCCCGCTCCAGGGGGGGGCAAACCGGGCATTTGCCCGGGGCGCTAAAATTTAGGGGCGCCATTTCGGCTGTAAGTGTGAGAAAAAAATTAATAATATTAATGGGTTAAATACCCAATTAATAAAAAAATCCACATACCGATTTTTTCGTTCGTTAAAAACTTACACTTCTTAGCTATTTGGGTGCTCTCCTAGAGACTTCGAAGAGACGGGGCGCAGACCTCAAAGGGGCGCGTCGTTGCCTCGCCGCCTCTGTATAAACTCCTCCATAGGAGCAACTTCAAAATGCGCCATGTCTCAGCCCGAAGTCCGCGCCACGTCTCTTCTGTGTGAATAGGGCCTTAGCACGCGAGTAGAACGCGTTGTTGTCTCAATTTGCTTATTATTGCTAATTACAAAAGTGGTTTCATTACACAACATCATTAGTCTTACTATTTCGTTATTAGTGATAAGTGGAAGTTCATAAAATTTACTTCAGGATTTCATAATTTGTAAAGGTAAGTACATCTATGATTAAACTGTTATTTAGTTGGATACGACATAAGCGCACAACGACAAAAGCACACAACAGAAGCCCAGTAAGTGGGGGCTGTTACACCTGCCCTCGGCTACCTGCACTGATTACGACGTTATACTGCCCACAAGTTACTAAATGCGGTGAAAAGGAGTGTTTTTCGCAATTGCAGCTAGGCTCTAATACATGGAATCGATAGTGCTTGGCGGGAGATGCTGAGTATTTATTTTATTGAATTCATGAACCAAATCAATATGGATCTTAGTTATTGGAAATCGAAGTGGAATAATTTGCATAATAATTTCTTCTCGTAATCCGTGCCCCACAGATTTGTTGTACAAATTAGATACAGGCATTGTAAGTGTTATGGTTGAGTTAAATTACATACGCTAGCTTTGATCGCTTATGAAAAAACTGTAGTTTAGTGGGTGTGGGACAGTACTTACAATCATTAATAAATAAATAATATTACCAGCTGCTGATTACCGATTAGTTACTTCACATACCATTAGTACAGGGCGTTCGCCGGGAAACGCAACCCACTGTTAGCGCTACAAGGAAGAAACTGCTCCCGGCGAGCGAGCGCTCAGTTTCCGGCATTGTTCGACCGTCGGCCGCGGACTATTTCATAATAATTACGCTTCATAAACTTCATAAACTTGTATGTGCTAAGCATTTAAATGTGACGTAATTCATTAGATTACCTTATAAAAGATGCTGGAAGTGTTGACCCTCTTGTGTAATGCACATTTCACATCTTCTGAACATATTTCGAGACACACGCTGCCCTAACTGACTTAATGATTTTTTGGGTGACTGTTCTAGTCGAAAAGCGATATCGTCAATTTTCTCCTCTGTGAGAATACGGTTGACCGACAGTCTCTTTTTGTTAAAAAATTAACCCGTTTCTCTTACTTTTTTAACCAGACGCAGCATTGTTGATTTAGCTGGCAGTAAAGCGCCAGGAAATTCGCGACGAAATTTACTGGGACACTTTTTAAACGACTTCTTCTTCACATATGTATCGTAGAGAAATATTCTTTGTTGCAAACTGTAACGTACCATAATTTTACTCACACTCAAACACGGTACAGATTAATAAGAGTATGAATCCCCAAACCAGCCAAACCGCAAAGAAACGTTTATTCACAACACTGATTAATAAGAGACTGAAGTCACAAACTATCTACAATGCAAAGAAACCGTTGTTAACAATGTAAGGGTCACTGCACTGCACTGTTGGGGCAGCGGAGGTGTTAAACAGTGCGGTGATTCACGGTGCCGTGTGGCGGAAACTGCTGGCGCGACTGACCGAGCAAGTTGCCGACGGCAACAGACTGGGAGGGTAGCGTTTTCCGGCGAACGCCCTGTATATTTAATTTGGAATGCTAACTGCTAAGATATAATAATCCATGATGCTTATTATATATACGAATGCGGTTTACAGATATTCTAATTGCTGCATTTGTAAATCGTCTCAACAAAAAGAAATTCATTAACTATTTTAGTGAATGTGAATAACTTTGTCAGTTGGTTTAATAAGTGCATTGTGCGACAATCACTCCACAACATCATTTTTTTGTTTGTGAACTTGGAACGTATTCCGTTAAGCCTATAGAAATTGCCATTCTGAATACACGGTTTCTGTATTTGCAGCAAATTTACGGATAGTATCCTCCGCGAATAAGCTTTGACTGTGTAGTAACACTAGACTTTCTTTATGTTCACAGGGTATGGAAAATATTTTGTGTTGTGCATAAATATTTTTTTAATCGACTGAGAATAATTTATCTTAGTTATGGTTTTAGCTTATTTAGAGCAAGGATAAATATTTACTTTTTATATTATTTTATAGTGTACATTGTTTGAGTTACGTGCATGCCTCTTCCAAAATGTCTGACGGTCAAAGAAAACTATCTGGTTACCAGTACAAAAAAAGAAGGTTGGGAAAGGATGCGTAAAGGCAGAATCAATCTGGCGCGTTAAAAAATATATGTATTCAGGGTTTACCAAAACAAATCTTAGAATCCAATATCAGGTCGGGATACAAAAGAAGTATAGAATCGTCAGAGAATAATAGCGAACAAATGAACGAAGTTTGTAAACCAACTGGAACTGACACCAACGTGAGACTCACAGAAGGCGTTCTAAAACTTTGTGGCCAAGAATTTTATGAGACGCCGTAAGAAGCTTTTTAGTAAGGCAAGGTCCACCTAAACTATTGCATAATTACAAATTTCCTTCCAATGACACAGATCGACGTTTTAGCGCAAAATATTATGCACGAATTTTCAGCAACAGAGCAAATATTGCGAGATTAGCTACTGCGTTTACTGCTTCTGTTGCAAAATTTTCAGTTGTTTAGTTAGTTCCTCTCAAAGGAGGGTTTTAAAAATTGGAAGCACCTCGACGAAACTTTAAAAGAGCATGAAATTTCGAAAAATCATATTCAGGCAAAAAAGATTAAATTGTTGTAAAACTGTAGATGCTGCCACTCAAAGAGTTATTAATGCCGAAATAAATCATTGAATGAGGTGCTTCTAAGAATCGTTGCAATTACCAAAATGCTTGGTAAAAGTTGACTGGTTTTTCAAGGTACAAGCGACAAGTTGTTTTTCTTAAAAATAGTTGAGTTACTGTCTGAATACGATCCCATTATGGAAGAGCACGTCCGTTGAGTGCTCTAAAAAGTAGAGACTAAAGCTCAATATCTTGGGAAAATATACAAACCTGGATAGTAGATCTGCTGCATCAAAGTGTAAAGTCTCATGTTATTAATGAAATAAAAAAATTCAAATATTTTTCCATAATTTTAAACTGTACTCCTGACTTTAGTAAGATACAGCAATTACTCTTGTAATCAGATATGTTTCAACCAATAAATTTAATCCTGATGTTGAAATTAAAATAATGAAAGCTTTTAAGGCTTCTTACCAGTCGAAAGATCCACAGTAAAACAAATGTCTGACATTATAGTTGGAGAACTTAATGACTTGTGTTTAAATTTGCAGGATATCAGAGGACAGGGACTGACAACGGGTCCAATATGAGGGCAATAAAGCAGGAGTGCAATTTAGAATTAAACAATATAATTCGCGAGCATTCAATGTTCATTTGGGAGACATATACGACGCCTTGTTAAGCATTTACAAAACCAAGAAATTGATAATTTAATGATTTAGCCATTTTGGCACTTGAGTATGAAATTGCTGATGAAGTAAATTTTAAGATGTAATAAAAATTTCGCAACCTGAAAGTAAGAAAAAAAAGTTTTTTTGTGATTTTAGCGTATTTGATGTAATCTCGTTTTATTTTCAAAATAATGGCATTTAGATTGTTTGTGTGATAATATCCATCTGTAATAGCATTTAAAAACGTAAAAACTAAATTCATCGTGTCTTATGCTGTAATGCATAATGTTAGTTCTCATTCTTGCTGCGTTTCAACATAACCACACCTTCTGTTGATATTGCTGTTTGAAAATTCAAACATTTACCGTACGCACATTCATCCTCACATCTCGTTCCACGCGGGTGTATCTGGCTGGGCAAATGCTAGCTGTAATTAATCTAATAATACCCGCAGATAATTATTGACTCATTCTCATAATACCTGCAGATAGTTATTGACTCATTCTCATAATACCTACAGATAGTTATTGACTCATTCTCGTACTTTAATCAAATAATTTGACTTAGGCGTTTATTTTCTGGTAGATGCTGCTCCTCGAATCATGTCACGAAAATCTTACATTTTGTAGGCTAAGCAGACAGCGTCTATCGTAAATCGGTATCCCGCTGACGTATCCTGTAACTTAGCTGCAAATTCCCTCGTAACTGGAAACCCAGGGAGGAAAGGAGGGGAGAGAAAGATGCGCGAACGCTATGTTTGCTTACGTACAGCCTCATCTCACTGAGAACGAAAAGGTTCTTTTATGATCCGTCACAAATTTTGCTTATAAGTTATGGAGCGAAATAAAAGAGGTTATGAAAAGATATATTGCCGGTCTAAGGTATTCCACCCAGGGGGCCAGTACGTGTCTCCGGCAAGTGAATGTTCCCTGTCGTCAGCTGGCTGAAGGGGAGAAGCGCTGGAATGCCAGACGAAGACAGCCAGCTGGTCTCCATATTAAAGCGGAACCAAAGTGGCCAGAGGATACAGAAACACCTGGTAGAGACAAAGTGATATCACAGCCTATTGCATTACGGACAGTAAATCGAACACAATGAAAAACAACAGGAGGAAATAAGATAACCGGGTCGCTGCCAAAGTCTCCTACGTAATCCGAAAGTTGATTAGTTTTTCATGATTTACTCTCCGCTAGTTAACTGAAAGAGTACTACGTCGCAAGGTCGGAATTAAGGATTGCAATCTCGCAGTGTTTTCAATCCCGCGGGATTTACGTCAATCCCACGGGATCCGTGCGGGATTGGCGCAGTTTTTTAACGCTTATATTTAAAACATAGTTACTTTAAACGTTAATAAATTAAATAATAACTAAATTAATAAATCAATTTTAATGTTAAATGATAAAAATTAATAGTTAACAATATTTTAATTGGCAAAATTATATTAAATTTTTTTAGGATGTCTTAAGTACATTTCGAGGTTTTATATTTTTGTTTTTTAATCTAAACCAATTTTTAAATAAATAATAAAAAATGGAAAATATTCAGTGTTACAGTAGGTCAAATTATATGCCTAACAATACATCACTTGAATTTAAAAACATTGTTTGCTTAGTGGCCAAGTTACCAGAGTTTTTTTTTTTAATTCTAAATAAACGTTCCATAACATCGAGAGAAAGCATTCCATTTCACAAAGTGAAGTGAATATACTCTGTAAAGTGTAGACTTGGCTCAGAACATAATCTCATAACTTTTTGTCACTGCACAAGCACGAGACTTGGCTTTTTTTATTTTTAATTGTTTTTGTGGGATTCATTATAATATCTCCTGATTCCTTGATTGATCTTACAGTTGATTCAATGTTATTAAAGGAAACTACTCACCAACACTTAAACTGTCAAGTATTTCAATTTTACATATGTGGCATAACGACGTTTTAAGAGTGGAAATTATTACTTTTTAATAAGAAAGAAGACTTTCTCGCGAATGATTGCAGTGAAGTTTTCATTGGTTGTATCTCCGGATTTCATTGCAAAAACACGAGGTATCACTCGTGAGGGAGACGGCGGAGGCATCCGTCGAAGTATGGTGTTCCTACAACATAATTCGTCGATACACCCGTGAAAACTTCATTATAACTTTTTTTGCTTTTATTCAAAATAATAAGGAGAAGAGGTATTAATCTATAGCCTGAGCGGCACATGTAAACAGGCGGCTTTCGTCAAAGAAAAGCATTGAGGCAGCGGCCAAAACAGCAATAAGTCGAAGGATATACAATTACCTTTTGATAGCTGCTAAGGTATGCGATTAAAAAAATTATGATAAAATTTCCTATTAACGAATTATCAAATTTTCAGCCACAAAGAAAGGAAATTGTCACAAAACTTGATCTGCAAATACAGATAATGAAACCGTGAATAAAAAGCTGTAACTTTGTAGTTCAGATAACGTTTGCAACACATAAAAAATAATGATATAGTTACAAAATCGTACTAAATACGCAACATAACTCAAATTACAGAAATGTGTACTCGAAAATGAATACGTGAAAGTGTATCTATTTACTTACGAATGACGAAGGTTGAAAAAAACAAACGTTTGTTCACACGCGCCAAATGCCATCTGGAAGGGTATAGGCAAATAGTGCAATACATCCGATAGAGACCGAGTGGGGCAGCGAGTCACGCACTGAAATGCGTTTTATCCGCATTTTGCGGATCGCGGATCCGCTTAATTTTGTGCGGGATCCACCAGACTGTCTAATGATGCGGGATCCCGCGGGATTGCGGGATCCCGCTTTGCTGGATTGGAATCCCTAGTCGGAATAGGCGGAAAAGTGGCTCTCATTGGTCAATGGACATGAGAACAGGACGTGAAATATTCCCTTTGGTTTATTTATTACATCATTAAGGTTTTAAGACCCTCAGTGTGGAATGACGTTCTCGCCGTGTATATAAGAGAAACAGACATTCTTAACCTTAGTCTGTGATTGCATTAGACTCTAATTAAACGATATTTGTTATGTTAGGAGGCAATTACTTGAAGCTGTAAAAAAACTCATTCTTTTTCTTAACATCTACAAGTTTTTAAAATGTTAGAAATTCGCAGTAAATCAGAAATAATTAATTACTTTGAAGTACATACAATCTTATAACTGGATACTAAAATCTGATGAATATTATGCATTTTTTATGATCACAAAGTCTTTTTTGTTATTTTTTTCCTTCCTTTACGTCTCACTGGCGTTGAAGTCATTAAAGGACAGAAAGGAGCAGGGACAATGAACGGGAAGAAATTCAGCCATTGCCTTTTGAAGGAACCATCCCTGCATTCTCTTGGAGTGATTTTTGAAACCATGGAAAACCCAAATCTTGATGTCCGGACGTGGCTTGTTACTGGATACCTTTTGAAGTAACACTGGAATAAAAGTCAAAGGCTTTCCAGCTATGTAGTTTGTAATGAGTTGATAACCCTTAATTATGATAAACTGAGCTTGATGCTCTACGTCTAGTCAAAAGTAATAAAATTGTTACCAAGGCATTGTTTGTTTGGTTCTATTTGGTGTGAGTTTCTCGCTGCTATTATTTCAATTTATTTACTGTAGCAAAAACAATACTCAAATGGCAGAATATCTGCAATAGAAGGAGAAGTAGAGGACAGCCATTCATTGGAAGCAGTTGCAGTCAGGAGAACTCATATCTTGACTTCTGATCGGGATACCAATGAATTAATGTCTATTTCTTTCGCATAAGGAAGACTATGAATGCAGTTGCCACCTTGTAGTGATTCATGTAAGGTTCCGTACGCACTTCTCAAGTCTGTGAACGAGACAGACTCCATAAATAGTGGTTGACGCTTTTACCGTAACGCTACCCGCTGCTGTGGCATAACGCCAGCCATTAATGCATGCTTTCACTGCTGCTGTGTATTGTAATACGACTCTCACTTAAGCTATAAGGCCTTAAACGTTGCCGTATCACCTAGCAGGTACTTAGGTTCAAAATGAGGAGTAATAATTACGACACTCTAGCCTTAAAATTGCCTCTGGCAATGTAATTAACTAGTTATGACTTAAGAGGGTGGCGCCAGCCGCGGTGGAATGTTACACCTTGCAGAACACTTTGACCAAATAACTATTTATAACTATTTTACGGCATCCCGTCTGGTATAGTGTCCATGCATACTTGAAACGAGGTACTAAGAGCTAAAGCTTTTCAAGAAAACAAGGTTATGGTAGCATTTTGACAGTATTTCTGACATTACGGATAGTTTGTGTAGCAATTCAGAGACCTATACATGAGAGTGTATTGGTAAGAATGTACGCATTATGTTCAAAGCGTGGCCTGGGACTTACTGACCTTAATTTTGCACTGAATTTAATTTCGAACTATTAACAAACATAGATTGAATAAAATATTTCCATCTATGTTACATAGTAGAATTGAAGAGTAATTGAACTGTACATCAGTGATGATAGAGACACAAAAGAAACTAATGAATGGGTTTCAACGAAACTTCACATAGTCATTTGCTTATATCACCTGTTAGATTATATGATTCCTTGTCGTCATCAGCTAGTTCAATCATTAAATGTTGTGACCTCTTAGAGCTATGAGTTCAGCAGAGCAGTTTCCTCCAGGTGGATCGATCTTGGTCGATCCTCTGCTAAGTAATTCCGACAACCGTGCGTGCGTCCTATTCTCATCGGTCTGGTCGTCTTCCTCTCGGTCTCTGACGATCTCTTGGGATCCACTCTGACACTTTTTGCCCATCTTTGGTATTTCCTCCTAGCAATATGGCCGGTTCACTGCCACTACAAGGAGGTTGTTTTCTCCAAGATGTCTGTGACCAGTGCGGCAGATCTAAGACAAGAGGAGAGCAACCTTTTCTTGTCCTCAAGAAGACGATACTTTATATCCTGATTAAAACGCACTTCTCCTTGACACAGATTCCAAAAACGTGAATTTACAATTTTTACCTATCTGTGCGCGCTTCTCGCAAAAACTAATGAATGAATTTAAACGGAATTTACCGTAGTGATAGCTTATGTCATCATTTAACAAATAGAATACAGTTTATCCTGATTAGTGCCATATTTCGTCCATGATACAGAGGATAAAACTGAAGAGTTGTAATTTTTTTATATCCAGTTAATTGTATGTTACAGGCCAAACCCGATATCAGGCCAAATCCGTTTATGTCCAGGCCGCATATCAACCGATAGGGGAAAAAACAAATGTGCTTAGGTTGAAATGAGGCCCAGACCTAAAGAAAAAAATTTCGTCATGCCATTCGTAAATTAACGTCTGGGACATTCATCTTCAAAAGCCGTATTTGTGTAAGTTACGGGGCAAAGAGTCAAAGAGTAAGAATAATCTAGTCAGGCCTGATATTGGGTTTGGCCGGTAATTTTTTTTTTCTTATGTTTTTACGCCTCGTCGAGCCGATAACATATTCATTTAGCGTTGTCTAATTAACAGTCTGGTGGTTTAGCTGGTTAAAGCGTGTGTCTCGGAGGGTTCATTAGGTTCCTGGTCGAATCTCTGCCTCGACTGGAATTTTTAATGGCTTTAAAATTGACTTTCGCCCCCGCTAGTATGTAGATGCTAGAACGCTCTGTTGTTCGGATTACGCGTGACTGTTACGGTTACCAGATTAGATTAGGCGGATTCGACAGAGGTACAATGCGCATCCGGTAAGAAACTGTCTCCAGTTCTTTGAGACCACGCGAAGTTATGTACTGTCTGGCGGAACTATCTCGCTGTCCAAACGTTCTGAAAGAAGATATATGTATGTAGTGATCATGTGTTACAGCGGAAGAATTATCTCTGAATAAAATTACCTTGAACAGTCACTCTTTGATTTGTATATGGATAGCATTGGCAAAGGTGAGTATCTATCACACATTATATACGTACAAAGAAAGCAATCTGAGCTGTCCGTACACACCACACACCAGACAGCACCATTGAAACATTGCTGCCAGAGACGCAGTGAGAACACTAGTGACGCGTGCCTGTGAGTCAGCAGCAAACATAAACTTTCCAATTAGTAGTAGCATCAAGGAGAGGTAGAAACATGTGATGCGCTCAAACGTGATTAAAGCATTGCATACAACCCAAATTCAGTAGAAAAGGAGGAGATCCAGAAAACGGAAAAACAGGACTGCTCCTTTGCTTTTACCTTTCCTGGCACTATTTCTCTGATAGTTTATCAGCGAATTAAAAACACAAATCCCACGTCACAAATTCGCAGGCACAGCAAGTTATTATTATATAAATCTATAAGGCCGTAATGAAAGATTCTTTCGGCCTCACGCAAAACCACTGAACCGATTTTGCTGTGATTTTCACCGTTTAAAACCTTAGGATCTGACTTAAAATTTGAAGTATGAGAGCAGAAAATGAAAATCTGTTCTGAAGCTCAAAAATTTCTAATTATCATCTGTTATGACACGAAAACTACTGTCCTGGTATTGAATGGGTTTCAAAATCTGAAACCTTGGGTACTGTCCTAAGATATGAAGCATGTTTCACAACGTCACATTTCCTCGTGTCGGAAAGAAAATGAAGTATAAAGTTCAAAATGTTTTACCTATAATCGGGTTTAACTTGGAAACTACTGAGCCAAAGAAGATGAAGTATAAAGTTCAAAATGTTTTATCTATAATCGCGTTTAACTTGGAAACTACTGAGCTGATTTTGACGGGGTTATCAAAGTTTGGAACTTTAAATTCTGACTTTAAATCTGACATATGCTTAATAACGCTATGTTTGTTTAAGTTGGAACAGAGAATGAAAATCTTTTAATATGTTAAAGAATTTTTATCTATCAAATAACATAACCTCTTGGAAGAGTAACGCCATGGCGACGCTGAAGCAGAATTAATGGTCGAATTAATTGTCATAACCATCATCATATTTAATTATTTATTCCTTTTAAATTGTAACCCAACATCTGGAGACATAACTGGACCTTAAGTCCTCTTACCATGAAGAGTAAATTCTAAGGAAAATCAAATCAATACTTATACGTGAAATTAATAAAGCAAATACTACGGGAAATTAGTCAATCGTTTAACAGCTAATCTTAAACGAAAAAACCTTAAAAGAATCCCATTTGCCAAATTAATTACCTTATATACAGGGTTAATAATATAACTGACACATTTATGGGTTTCAGATGGCCAGTAAAAGGATTTTCTTACAACCAACTTCAAGAGCTTACACTCCTGGAATACATGAGGGATTCCAGCAGTCAGCCAGAAGGGAAAGTCCTCTAGGAAAACCAGAGATGACTCCAGCCGGTCATGGTAAAAGTCGTCCGTTCCTGCCTTCCTCGTATGTCAAATATTCTTAGACCTTACAGTTGAAGCTGTTATGAGTTCTTTTTCTCAGCCATTGTTTATCATTCCCAAATCACATCATCTGCTGTGCTTTCTTCTCCACATTTACACGTGCTGAATTGTAAAAAACTACATTTTTGTGGGAAACTGAGAAGCTTTTAATGACATATTATGTATTGATTTATCCCTGGAGAAGATTGAAGCTACTTCAAGTTAATCATTTAAGAAATAGTCAGAAAAATATTCTAAGTCTTCCAACCCACTTCACTACTGTTACACTAGTTTTGCCCTTCTTCAATAACTGTATTCCGCACGCCCTTGTTTATGGTTAACTCTCTTCCCCTTTTTCCCAAAACCAAACCTTATCCACCCTGTTCTTTCTCAGCCAACACAAAGCTCTTCGCTTGCTCACTTCTAAATCTAGTGGCAGTGGTAATACACCGGGTGCTACTGCTGAAGACGGCGCACAAACTAATGACGTCACAGACATGGCACGGATGGAGTCATAGTTCACATGGGTAGGCGAAAATGCACAAAAAATATGCAGTTTTGCGAATCCAAACCGTTTCACTGTAAATATCACTGTTCCAGAGATTGTATCAACTTATCCACTTTTCTCCTAGCTACAGAATTTTTTCGTGCCATACATACCACTTCTTTTTACACTTAATGTGAACAATATCAGGTCACGGTTATTAGTCAGAAGTGATGTTGCAGCGGTGAACGGTTAGTTCATTGTAGGAAGCCTTTTAACTAACTGCATATCTTCATAATATAATTATTCTGCTCCATATAGATATTAATGATTTTTGATTAGGACACCGTTTGGCAGAAGCTTATGACCGATTTCGAAATATATTCGACTCTGTAACAATCTAAAGTCATTTTAATAACCTTTAATAATTTAGAATAATCTTCCCCGGATATAAACAAACATCATTCTACACATATATTTTAAACAAGAACCCTCCAGAAGACATGTTTAGTTTTAGATCTGTCAGTTTCCACAAGTAAACCATACGTCCTTATTCCGTAATCAGGGCACGTTTTCGGCAGTGTTAATTTAGTTTGCAGTATCAATGAGTGTGCAAGGACAAAAGGTTTTGCTGCCGTGTGTTGGATCTGTTGGGTGAGTGGACGGTGCTGAGCTAATAATTCAGCCCCTCACCCCGGCAGCTAAGCGGAGGGATTAGTTCCGTCCCACAGGCTGTCCCCTCAAACGCTGCTTGGCGTCACTGCTACCGCCAAACTCACTCACACACCAGCACACTTTTAAGCACAGTTAATTAATTTCAACGACAAACCTATTGCTCACTTTTGACTATTTTACTTATCACTGCAAAGAAAACAATTTCTGGCTAAACTTGCCGCAGTTGCCAGTGTTGTGAATACAAACGTGTCAGAAATGTTTAGATTAGATTCAATGTTTTCATCCCTGGCAAAGTGTGCGTGGCATTTCTTTGTTGCATTACTTAACCATAACCTGTATTTTTTTTTTTTTTTTTTTTTTTTTTATTTAACTGCTTTACGTCTCTCAACAGCTAGGTCTTTAGAGACGGGAAAGGATGGGGGGATGGGGGCAAGGAATGGGAAGGAATTCGGCCATGGAATTTTTAAGGAAGCATCCCGGCATTTGCCTGGAGTGATTTGGGAAATCATGGAAAACCCAAATCTGGATGCCCGGACGGAGATTCGAACCGCCGTCCTCCCGAATGCGACACCAGAACGCTATCCGATACACCACCACACACGGTCTGTTTAATGAGACTTACCTCTATTTTGGCCAGGATACCATCTTTAAGATTATCTTTCATCTCGAAACTGGAAACATCGCGAGGTTACCTGCAAACTAGAATAATTTGTGGACTTAAACCGTGTCTGAGTGCTCAAATCATCTGCCACACTTCCAAAATTTTGTTCCTTCCTTTTATTCTTTAACGGAAATTAAATTGCCAATGAAAGGAAATTCCTTTCAAAAGGCTCAAGTTATCGAGAATGCTGTAAGATCAAACTGTAATGGCTAATTATAAGAAGAAATTCAAATGGTAGTTTCACTCTTCGTTATGTTACGCTATTGCTGTATCGCTGCAGTAAGTTGTTCCTGCAATTTTTTTTATATACCTGTTGCGAACAAAATCAACATGTTACAAAGGGGGGGGGAGGGGGAACAACAACACCGTTCATGTGCAAGTAGAATCTTGCGTAATGTGGATTCCGCCGTCACAGGTATCAGGTATGGATGTTATAGCTACGACGTTAGTCACTAGGCACAATAATTAATGCTTTATATACTTATATGTTATGTGGCGGACTGCGATTGTTCATTTCCAGTTAAATTTTTTATTGGTGTATTAGAACTCTAGCTCCTATACTCAATCTGTAGATAACAGAATGTTTTGTATTTCCACTAATACGAACGTATTATATCGCTATAACGTATCAGCTGAAACAGTTTTTTTTTTTTTTTTTTTTTTTAAGTGACAATTAGCCACATCGTTCATGCAAAAAGATGAATTTGTATTTTGATTCTGCTTGTGTCTTGGTATCATCAACAAAGTTCTTTATTTTTCACGACGGTAAACACAGGAAGAGCCAACAGTTAAGCCACACATGGCTGAGGCCGGATTAGAATCGACGACCCTTGCAACGTGCAAGTCCCTACACAACCAACGTTGCCAAAATGAATTTTACATGTAGAGAAAGTTGAGATAGGACGTGGCTTGTCATGTCGAATAGCTTACGTCTGGTCCAGTTACAGACAGCGTGTTTTGCTGTGCTTGTCTTGTAGTGTTTTTCTACACCACTACTGGCTGAGAGGCGACGTTTTCGCCGGCTGTGTGCTGAAAGATCCTTTCCGCACTCACACACTGACTTCTTGCTTCACAGTTGCACCTCCCTTCCCAATAAACTGTGGGGTGTACAACTGCACCGTGTTGTGCCAAAGTCGCCAGAAGGTCATCTAAAATAGCAATTACCGCCTCGAAAAGCTCTTTCCACGGAAAAATTGCTATGCTGACAAGAAGAATCAATACCAACAAGTTACAACTTTTTCAATTACCTAGTTCTAGACAAATATATTATAGAAAGCTTCTAGAAAAATTGCTTCAGACATGTCTTTATGTTTTTATCTTTTTCAAAGCTGAAGATTTCCGCAGCAGGTAAAATCAGAAAATTCCTCATAAAATAATAAGAGTGACTTATAATTAATTACAGTACTTAAGCCTTGCAGCTCTAAATGAACGAAGTTTTTGCTCACAATTAAAGCAAAAGATTATTTTGTTCCTGATCAGGTAACACTTATGCAGAAAGGGCACAAAATCATGGTCTATCTGAAATCATAGAACTTTCTGCTCTCTCTCTATCTCTCTCTCTCTCTCTATATATATATATATACATACATATAGTAGAAAGGGACTATTTCAGATTAACCGTGATCCAGCCTTGTTTTTGCATCAGAATTACTTGAATCAGCAATCCCCCTGTTGAATATATATATGTTCTTTGTATTAACATTGTGCAGTAACTTCCAGTAATCGGTATGAGCTGTTCTGAGATTTAGTGGATCTACTGCTGTGACACGGTAATACATGATTTCCACTGACACAAATGAGAATCCATCATCGTCCTTGGGGCTTCATGGTTTCTCCGTGTTATGCCGCGGTTGGGAGAAAATCGTGATTGGGAAAGCAGGCATTACATCGAGGAATACCGAAACCAATGTGGTGGACACGTATTTCAACCAAGTCGCTGATGGTCTCAAAGATTATCGCTATCGCAACATGTTTGGCTGAGCAGTTCCACTATAAAGGTCTAATAGCTCGTCCAACCTTAGGTTCAAACCTGAAGCACACCTGATTTCGATGGCCGTGATACATGTAATGTAGCAATTTCCTTCAGTGACCATTATTGTGGCAAAACCTCATGTAAATTTATGCGCTTAAAGTTGGATTTATTCATTTTTTCGACAAACGATGTTAAATTACGGCGACATTAATGAAGTTATTTGCATAATAATTAGAAGCCAACAGTAGCCGTAACAATCACCGCGATTTTTATGTTAATGAATTTCACAGCATCGAGAAATCATTAATGTTTTGTTTTGCAGTAATTTGTATTTTATACTGTTATGGAAGGTATATTCGACTCAACAGTTCTTTAAACGTTGAATGTGTTCCACATAGACAATTTTTTAAATTGTTCACTGATTATTTTTGCAGCTCCTAATCTGAGATGAGTGCTATTAGTGTTAATTTACGACCAGGAACTCAATAAGCCATCGCAATGCATGTGACCGCCGTAACCAATGACAATAAACAGCCAATAATAAAGTTTGCTCCTCTTTCCTGTACCTGTTCAATAATTTTTCAGAAATGATTTTAAAAAGTAATATTATGTAATGCGTTTATTGTTAACAGAACGCACTGCTTGGGCTTCTGATTTTGTGTGACTTTATTTTATGTAATTTTACTTTTAATTTTGTGTAATTATTTGTATTTGTCAAGGCGATTAGCAACGAAAGATCTCCGAAATAAACTGAACCGAAATCTTTCTGACAAGTACTTCAAAACTGTCTTGTAATGTATACTAACATTTTCAAGAAAATGAAGGCGAATTCAGTTTCTGTGCAACTTGATTCCATATATTTTTAAGCAGGCCCTTGTGCTTTATGATATATGTAACATCAAGTGTACCAGTGATAAAAATTCCTTCCAACTATTGCCCCCTCCCCTCCTGAATCGCCATTTCGACTATTATCTGTAAAAAATTCGATTTAATTCTTGTTGTTTGAACTTGCTACCCATACATTTTGCTGAGACTTCGGAATCACAAAAAAATATTCAATTTTTGAACGATTTAGACTAAATCATGGTTTGAATTATGTCTTTGGAATATTCTATCGTTGTAGAAGTACAAGATGAAATGCGAATTCGCTGCAAAATGTGCGGTTACATAAAACGTACATGGAACAATAACATGTAAGGCACACAAATGCACCCAACTAAAGCTGTGAAAACACTCTTATTACTTCACTATAATATTCGCGGTTTCGCACGAAGATCATATTGCAGCGATACGCCGGAAAATTATTCGTTCGCACTTGTTTACCATTCATCCCTGTACTTAATCAACATTAAGATTCATGGCTAAGGCCTGTGTTTTACTCAGAAAATTCTGTCAATCACAAAACAGCAATATTTCAAATTTTTAAGCATGTAAGTAGAGGCTCGCAATGCACTGTCAAACTCTGTTCGATCTTCTATACTATTATAAATTTGTAAGCAGGCTGCGTGCGTCTCATTATTTGAACGGGAGCCTCGCAAAAACTACCTCAGCAATTTGGATGGTGTTTTCAAATCTTTAGAGCTAACGGTCACTATTGAAATCTGCGGAAATAGCAAATAACTTATATGAACCGAGGTACGGAGGGAATAATTAAATACAATTCTAGAGATGAAATTATGAGATACGGATCACACTATAATTTAGATGTTCACTCCTTGCACAAAACTGATAAAAATAACTTAATTTAGAATTCTGTTTGATATTTTGACTTCGAATATTTAGTTTTTCAGTTTTCTTGAATGCTGTAAACCAGCGGTTCCCAACCTTTGTTGGTACACGACCCACTTTAAAGTAAATAAATTTTTCGCGACCCACCTAATATGAGAGTGTATCTAATATCAGAATTGGAACTGTTGTATGACCTCTATACGCTATCAACTATCCTATCCTACGAAAAGGTGAATTTTCGGACAGAGGATATATTCTTTAGACAAAAACAAGAATTGATAATTCATGAAACAAGAAACATATTATAGGCCGGGAGGTGGCTACACAGACCATCACCTCATTAAGTTGACTGATGAAATTCCACGATTAATCACATTAAATCTACTCTCAGTCAAAACAAAACGCACACAAAACTCACTCTCACAAAGCAGATACAGACTGTTTCAATCAAAGACTTCGGTTTAGATTCAAGAATAAACAAGAAAATGACAATGAGAGAAGTAAAATTGCAGCTGGTATGCAGGAGTTGCCATAACGATTGCGCGATTGCTGCCGCTGGTATACTCACAACGGGTTATTGCATAATACCAACTGACTGTTTAAGAAAACTTTTTTCTCACAAAGTTTTAATTTAAACTAATAGCTTCCATGATTATTGCACTTGTAAAATATTGTGATATAATTTTAAATAGAAGAAATAAAAGATATATTTTTGTGACAAAAACCTGGATTGTTCCGCGACCCACCAAATCACACGCCGCCACCCACTAGTGGGTCGCGACCCATAGGTTGGGAACCGCTGCTGTAAACGGAATACCTGAATCTGACGTTAAGCATTACTGATAACGGTGTATAATTTACTATAAAAATCATGCATTTGACCAAAGACGAATATCTCTGGATTGTATATATCTGTCTTTGGTTATAATTTCGCGGTTTTATCTGTTCTGATAAATGTAATTATACAGAATTCATTACTCAAACCACTACGTAATATTTTAAATCTTCAATGTAACAGAAGTGTAATATTTACGGTAAGTAATTTTGTGCTTAATATAGATAGTAAGGGGTTTTAAAGATACCGGGTCACCGAAATTTGATCGTGAATAGCGTAAGAAAATTCGAAAGTAAAGAATAAAATTTTGTTTTACATCGCTTACCGAAAGTTCTCGAGAAATCGGAAGACAAAAATCAGTTATATGTGTAGTTCCTTGTGCCTTTGCCGACGTTTTTAATCTGTTCCAGACCACATTAAGACCTAACCACAACCGCTAGAAGAAAAAAAAGAATAAACGTTACATTGCGATACTGTAAATGCATTATTGCGCGTGTTTTATTCATCTTGCAGTGCAAACTGAAGTTATATTATGCAATTAATTACCCCTACGCGTACTTTGAATCCTGAAACTGACAATGTATTTAGCGATGCATTTCATGTGTTTAGGTGTATCTGCATCGTTTGATTTTGAAACGCTAATATCAGTGGTCCATAGATTGTGGTTAGATAGAAATACAGCCTGGACCAGAATGTTTTTTGCAGTAACATGAGGCATGATTAATTCAGTTATTAATAGTAATTAATAAGCTGCTTTAGTGAGAGCCACGGCAAGAAAATGCAATAGTTTACGTCACGATACATGACGTCACAACGTGACATACTGCTTATGAAAGTTGCTTAAATAACTGATAACTAAATTCCTCGTGCCATTGGCAACGACAAAAAGGTTCAGTTTTCATTATGGTCCAGGCTGAATTTCATCTTAACCACAATCTCCGCTAATATTAACGCTACAAATCCAAAGACTCAATCACACCCGCATTGATACAATCATTTTACTCTAAGTTAGCAACGTCATGTATCGCGACGTAAACTTAAGGATTTAATCAACATTTCTAAAGATTGTCATTGCTTTTGCAGCGCTGGTGGCATCTAATAGATACGCGTCACTCTCACATTTCGGCATCTTTAATTTTATTCATGGAGAGTTTTGTAAAAAAGGAGAGTGCAAAACGTCAAGAGGACATTATAAAGAAGCAGTTAAAACAAAATTCAACAGGTCAGTACCAGTTTCGGGCAGGTGGGGAATGTCCCATCCCTCCCATAAGCTATTTTAATCAGCGCCATTTCAGTGATGACGTGTATTCACGGAAACAAAACAAACGTTGTGCATGTCAGGCCTATATTTACGTATGGCTTTGGCGAAATGTTTTTTTTTGGTCCAGGTCGCATAACCATTTAAATTTTGAGATACCATGAATACATTTGTGTATATGCATGGAAGTCATTAAGCAAGAAATGCATATTACTTCCCACGGCATAGGAATGTACACATATCGTATTACGAAAATTTGCCAGTGATTTCAGATTCTTTGTTGCAAATGCTGTCATTAGCGGCAGAGCTATTTTTAGAAATGACATTTCGCTACTGCCAACACTACCGCAGACGGTAACTTTCATTTTGTTTTACGTCTAAGGCACATTTCTTTTAGCCTTAATATTCACTTCACTTTGAATCTCAAGAAAAGTGTTTTCCAAATTCCTGACCAAAGGTCAACTAATTCTCGATACGTCTTTATTATGTTTCATTTAATTTTAATTTCTTATTTTTAATATAATGTATTGTGTGAAAATATAAGTATAACAAAAAACTTTCGAACCATAGTATGAAAACCGAATCTAAGGTAATAACTAACGGAAAGGAAAATATTTAAACGAAATTTATATTTTTTTGCTTTTTCAAGTTAATATTTGCTACTAAAACAAAAAAGGGTATATTTATACACGCCAAACGCCCTGAGTGCGAAGCAGCGGGTAAATGCTAGTCTGCTATAAAATCAGTTATACTTGAATTATGCACTGTTCGAATAAATACGTGGCTCTAGCAGGTTACTTCCAGTTGCTTACATGGTGTATTAATATCGCGACTTCTGCTTACTTATGTTGTAGTTAGTCTTGCCTTTCTAACTCGTTGTATACAGGATCTATTGGTTCATATTTACTTTGTAGTCAGCATTTAGTGCTACTAACTAAAGGATCCATACATAACATTAGTTCGTGCCACCAGCCAGCAATTTCTTTCCCATAAGCGCCAACTTTAGCATTTAGGCCAGAAAGGAGGTTGTTTACTCGCCAGATTGTAGCTTCATATTTTGCTTTAATTTCTCCAAGCCGTCCTCTCCGTCCCCTTATAGTCCTTTGAAAGTGAAAATTATTATCTCGTACTTTATGAATATTTAAAGAGCTTTTTTCCTCCCCCGGCGGTAGTTGGCCAAACTTGTAAAATTAAAACAAATCCTGAGCGGTGTGTTTAATAAAACTGCCCCCAAGATAAAGGAGAAGAGAGAGGGCTCCGGACAGGTCAGCCATCCCTGTAGACCAAAAAAGAAACCCACTCGCTAGCACATCGCTTCCGAATTGGTCTACAGCCACTGGGTAGATTTTTTTGGCAACGTTGTGCAGAATAAATATCAGCTATGTTGGAACAATTATTACCGATTAACTACAAATCTGCTGTCGTTACATTTGAATATAGATGATCTTTACACAAAATCTGGTCGCTAGCTTTCACGTCACAACATTATCGTGTCGTAAACTATACTTGTAACATTATACTTGACATTATACTTGTAACAGAGTTAATATGCTACTGTTAAACTCAGATATTAAATGTCTCTTCGCGCGTTATCATCATATTACCCAGTTGAAAAGATGGGTGTAAACCACTACATATGTTTCATGTTGTTATGACCATTACTATACGACATACATTGTTAATCACTGTAGATTGTCTGCTATTATTAGGTAGTGCAATGAGCCAATTTTCTCTCATTACTTTACAGTAAAACCGGGGCTGGTGACAATGCTCCGGACTATAAAAGCCTATGACTAATCCAGAACCTGAACATTATTAAAAATGAAACAGGAAGGCGAATTTATTCCCGTAGACAAATGCGTATGGCATAGCTGGCCACCATATCACCAAAATTTTCGGCAGCTTAGTGACAGATTTGGGCGCATGCGCCTTTTGTTGTGGTTGCACTACACTACTAGCTATAGGGGACGCGGAGTTTATTGTGGACTGCGAACCTTGGAAGCGTTCTGGCGTTCTTAACTTGGCTCGGCAAGCTGCACCATAGGTGAAGGTTGGGTAAAGACCCTTTGACAATCGAAGCCGAGAGCGCGTAGACAAATATATTATTATTATTTAATCATCGGTTTTCCCGGCGAATCTGATGCTTGAAGATATCTCGGGCATACGCAGTTCAACGAATTTTCGACGGCGTATCGTACCATCATCTTCAGTTTGCGTCTGCTAACCGGCGTGAGGAGGGCAGTCCCGGACGCGACGGGCGGGCCGGATCTGCCGGGGCGGTATTTATACCCTTCTACCCATCCCCTCTACTCCCGCCGCGGGGCTCCGACAGCAGTGGTGACGCGTCGAGTAGTGATCTTCAGTCTGCATGCCACTTTCGTCGCGCACGGTCTCTTGGCTCTACTGTTTGCGGAGCCACTTCAGCGCTGGGTTCCAAGCTTGAGTTAGTTGGAACCCGTTGATGAGGTTATTCTCAATGACTTCCTTGTATACACAGTCCCAAAAGTGAGATGTGTTTCTCAGAACTTCGGTGTCCTCATATTTGATACTATGCCGGATCTCTAGACAATGTTCAGCACCTGCTGATTTTGACGGCTACTGTAACTCGGTGTGACGTTTTTATTCTGTGCGCCGTTTTTCAATCGAGCGAATGGTCTCTCCGACATATGCTTTTCCGTACTATATATATATATATACTTTTTCGTTGCTTTTTCGTTGTTTTTTCCGTCTACAAACTTCGATTTTAATAATAATGTCTGATATCTGATAATGCTGCTAGCACAATACTAACTGAAACTGTATTTGGCTGTCTCTAATTCTCTTTTTACGCAGGGTGCATTTTGCTTCTTATAGCAGCAGTTTTTTCAGAAGTTCTCGATTTGTCGTTTAGCATTTTCCTTAAGAAGGAATCAACAAAAAACTGACTATTCTCTGCCTATCTGTCTCTGTTCAAACAACACAAAATGCCTACCGCCACCACATTACTAAGACATTTTTACGAAATTTATTTTTCGAGAAAGACAATGTGCGTGCCATGTCGAGACGGCGAGGCGTCCTCAAAAAGTAAGAGAGTAAATTTTGACTGGTGTCGTTTCCTGTTGTACTTTCCACAATGGTAGAGCTATTAAATCTATACACGTCTGTGACAAGTGTGCGTTTAGTGGAGGTAATTTTTGTCCTGTTCACGACATATCAAAGCATTCTGGCCTGCAGTTTCACCATCAAGTGTGTCGTACTCCTTAACACCAAACGCAGGATCCAGAAAGATTTTGGATTTGACCCAATTCTTTGACAAGTGATCTGGTGATCAGAAATTGGGCAGTGTCAACTCTGCTTCCCTTTCACCTCCTGTATGCCAGACTCAATTAATGCCATTACCAACTTCGGTTCGCTAGAGGGGCGAAATTTATGTTTTATGTTCCATATGAGAGCAGTGTATTCTGCATTGATACACACCGGCTTCCTAAATCTTTAGTACCATACTAGCGTTTAACTACAGCTTCGTTCTCGTGGCACTACAAGAGTTTGAACGCGCATGCGGTACATGCTTGGATTTTTGAGAAGAAATATCGGTGGAGAAAATGATTATGTTGAAATGCAACCTAGACATCGGTAAGAATATATTCAAGTCGCTTTCAAAGCAAAAAGTTCCAATTTCTTTGTCTGAAATCAAATCCTCATGGTGCATTATTTCTTGCTACTTACTGCTACAGAATGTTAGGACTCAAATTTCGCAGACCTAAAGCAACAATCACAGCCTCCTGAAATCGTGTCCATAATATGTCCGCCAGCATAGGCGGATAGTAATCTAATATTAATTTACGAAAGGTTCTACACTTTTAAATAGTTGAAACTTCATCAAACTCCAACGAACAGAATTTAAAGTTCGTTATCACAAAAAGACTAAAGTTTAATCTGTTGAAATTTGCAACAATAGTTTTCTATGACATAAAAAAACGAATATTAAAATAGCTACGCACACACACTAACACTTCGGTAACGTAGCTACGAAATTTAAAGGTTATTAGGGTTTTAATCTTTGCTGGTGTTTGCAACCTGATTGGGATTGTATCAAATATCTTTAGTGTCTATCTTTTGAAGTAATGAACAGATTATCGTTTCGTACTCCGGCACCCGGGCACGATTCCGTACATTTTGAGCTTGTCCCTTAGCTTTCAAACTCTTAACATCCCATGAAAATCTTTCGGATATTTTTTGAATGATCCATTTCAAACACACCCACAGACACAGTCCGTTACAGATTTACAAGTGTAAAGATTACAAAGGGCAGTAGAATTGCTTGGATGTCGACTTACGAGAGGAATCATAAAACATTATTTGTTTTGTATACGAATTAACACCAATTTCTATCGAATTTCGGACAGTTGATCTCCTCAGTCAGAAGATCAACATAGATTCCACCGGCGAGATCCAACCGACGGCCATCATCTGGAGCAGCGAAAGATTACGCACCCACAAGCATGACCTTGATTTTTTTTAAATAACATTCTGCTACGAGGCCCTACAGCCAGCTCAAGTGTGTTTATGACGCTTAAAGTGGTTGAGTCCTTCAGTACATAGTTTTCACAAAGTATGAGGGACACAACATACACAAACCCTGCCCTCGGCCGGATTCGAACCGGTGGCTTACGTGTTGCCTGTACTCTAGCCCCTACGCTGGCGTGGCCGACCCCGTGACATTGACTGACCCACTGAGCAGAGTGGGTCAACACAATCAACAATATGGTAAACCTTCACCGATAAATGAAAGACATTTTGTAATAATTCTCCACCGGTGCTTAATAGCTCAATGTTACATAAATGCTTTAAACTGATACATAGCCGAATCAGTAATTAAATGTAAAGATGTATATTTCAGACTATTTTTTTACTCCAATTGAGACGAACTTAATGGAACAATAAATCCTTTGTTTGTAAATAATCTCGATTCTATTGATTAATAAATAACGTGAACCATTTTCACTAATCCCTTGATGTTCCTCAATAATATGTCTTGTGAGTTAAAAATCATGAATATTTTTAACCACTTCAAAAGTCTTAGTATGGCACCCAGACAGTAAGATAATTAAGTTAAAAATCAAATGCACAAACATTCCCAGTCCACGGTACCGATTTTATAAACAAATTCTTCGTAGAAGGAATTGATGAAAACAAACGGTTTTCATATTATTTGGCGTATGATTTCTTTTAGAGTCAACAGACTATTACTTAACGAATATTTGTTTGTATTTATCTGTCTCTTGAAGGCGGCAGTTGCCTATCTGAATAATATTTAATTCCTTCTTCATTGAGAGATTTAAGAAAATTTGAACTAATGTCGTTTTCTAATTATATCCTTAAAATCATAAGGTTTATCTGGTCAGTATCAATATCCTTCTAGTTTCTTGATCAGTACTGCTGTTTTGCTTGTTCCAGTCTTGTTTAATGAATTAGCTTCGTTGTTTTTCGTCCCTTGCATTTGCAGCTTCAAATAAAGTTATTAACTTTTTTTATATTTTATGTGTTCGCTTCTGGTTATGATTTTCCCTGTGTAGCTGAATTTTTAGTTACTAATTGTTTGATGTGTACAGGACATGCAGCTAAGCAGCGACGCAGTTAAATGTATTTTTTTAAATGAAATTAAATTAATTGCGGTGGAGCAAACAAGCTGCGGCAGCAATCTCCCTACAACCCCCCCCCCCCCCCCCTTTCGCAACTGTTTACTGCTGGAACAATTTGTTGAATCAGGACGATTCTTAACTGTCTTTATAGTCTCGTAATATAACGTACGACACTAACTTTGCCGATGACTGTCGTTGTGATAAAGTTTGTAATAAGTTCAAACAAAACAGCATCAAGTTTTCTCAGTACGCTGCAATGCCACATTCTAATTTTGACAAATAATGACCGTCTGTAGGTATGCTCATTTTTTTCCAGTTTGATAAACGGCCGGTTCATATTTTTTGGACTGTTTAAGAAAAAGATATCTATTGGCCGGGAAAAAGTAGTATTACAATGCGATCAGATTGCTTAAAATTACGGTAGAGACAACATAGATTGTAGTAGACATTCTGTTATTTGGTAAGCAAGACTGAAAGTAACAAAGGGCATTATGTAGATAGTGTCCAGTTTTCCGCTACTGTTTTGTCGATTGGGAGTTTCGAAATCATTAATACCGTAAATGATAAAAAAATATTCAAATTTCTGAGTGAGAATTATTGAATTAAATATTACTCGAGGTGAAAGAGTAATATAGTAATGTCTATTTATTTACTTTTTATTTGCAGAACTTCGTGTCAGTGTACATCCAACGTCGCTGAGATATTAATTTGCCACAAGGGATCCCTGGATTTTCTATGACCATGAAATCACCCTTCAAACATGAGTGATGGTGTTTCTTCTGACGGATGACAGCAAAGTTAATCTAAGATGTAATTAGGGTTATAAAAACGTGCAGGCTCGTCTAGAATCTCGCAGTATGCAATGTCATAGGGACGAGTTCGACGGCGGTTAAGACAACACCGACTTGGATGTGAAATTTTCCTCGAAAGAATTAAGCGTTCGGTAAATGATGTCTTTCGGCTCTGGTTCCGGAACAATCATTGTAGCTGCAAGTAATAACTGCCCTGCAACACCTCCAACTAAAGTGCATTTTGCAGTTCTCAAGGTACGTAACGCGGAAATGAAAACCTTGTTGTGGCAGCAAGAATAGCCGCACAAAGGGAGCTAACAGCCACGAGTTAATGAAAGGGGGCGCCCGCAGAGCTAACCTGGCCAGCGACAGATAAAGAAAAGAATCCTCTCTTCATGAAAGAGGCTCCAGATTTATAACGCAGTCCGCCTTTTAATTATTTCCGGTCTTAAAATTGTGCCATTTAATGACAGCCGGGTGTAGGAGAGGGCGTTGGAGCTGTGGCCGGCGTGGCTGGGGGGGAGGGGTGAATCCTGGATTCGCACCGGCCCCGAAGAGGCCCATAAAAAAGAGAAAGCGTTCTTTAGAATTGCCGAATAAGGTGGGGCGGGGGGATATTCCGATGTGCGTATAAAACACCTTCTCCGGAGATCATTCCAGCGCACATCACACGAAACCAAACGGGCGCTCGCAGTAAAGCTTTTTAACTAGGATTTCGTATATGAGGAACGTGTCTTTTTACGACGCCATCCTATACCCTTAGTACTCCCTAGTTCTTTTTATTATCCCTTTCGTTTTTACTTTCTGACAGCGTTTTCTGCCGGTTTTTATGGGGGTTCGCGCGCGCCGCCCCACTAAAACCTTGCCAATTTCCTGGAAGGCGGGCGCAGGCGTAAAACCAACCCCCCGGCACGTGACCTGGCAGGTGCGGAAAAGTCGCGACCTGTACAATGGGCATCACTCGCCTTCTGGTAATGACCACTCTGACGCGGAAGTCGACACAAAAGATTGGTTTGAAAGTATCTCGTTGTTCTTGATTGAGGCTGTCAAAACATTCATAATGTTATCTTTGGTCATCGTGTACGTAGCGGCTAGAGATATTACTACCGATCTCAGATTATGAGCGTTTTCTTGCACCAGTTCAGAAATTAATAGGCGGCGGTGTAACGGCGATTCCTCTACCCATACGCCTTTCCTAATTTGCGGAAAACTAAATATTCGTTTTAGTTGCAGTAGTGATGGAGGTGGTATTTAATATACTGCAACTAGTCTGTGAGCTGAGTTTTACCCGTGACCGTGTTTTGTGAATGGTCGTGGGTCTAGAATAGTTCTCGTTTTTAGGTTTAAAGTTCATGACAGGTTTATCCGATCTGGCTAAAATACGAAGTTGACCTATGTTTCACCCTAAGGGCACTCTACAAAATTTTAAGACGATATTGTATAATTATTTCAAATGTCGCTGTCGCTTGACTCGTATTTAACCATAAAGGTTCATTTTGCAGAATTTGAAGAATTTGTATTTGGTTTGAAAGAAATGCCATCATTAATCGCAGCAAAAATTTCGAAAGCATCTCGTTGTTCTTGATTGCGGCTGTCAAAACATTCACAATGTTATCTTTGGTCATCGTGTACGTAGCGGCCAGAGATATTACCATCGATCTCAGATTATGAGCGTTATTTAATAGATAATCAACTCCGAAGAAATGAATTGGAAAAATACTCGTTTAGATAACATACCGACCACTTTAAATAAACTAATAACCCACGTACAGCGAACACGACTATGAACGAAAGTGGTTATTAAAAGATGTAAAAAGTAAATAAACCGTAATCTTTAAGTAATTACGTGCAAAAATATATCAATCGTATAAAAAGCTTACATTCCAAGAACAGCGCTTAGGGCAGTTAGTGGTGTCGTTTACAAAATGCAGTCTTCACTGAAAGAAAACTAACTTAAATAGTTTCAGCATTAATGGGTAATATTTTTAGTCAATTACGATACACAGGTTTCTTATCACTGCATTTAAAAAAGCATAAGAAACTAACTGCGATTTAAGAGTGAGTCCAACTGAATTTTCGATCTGTGACTAATATTTGTTCGTAACGGGGTTAATCTAAAACATACAGAGATACAATTGTGTTCGCGGATGGACCTAGAGAAATTGCTCTTGTTTTAATATTCAATCCTCGTTGGTGACTATTTTGGAGTTAGGAAGTAGACACATTTTTAGCGGAAATTAATATCATCTTATCGAGCGTAACTTTGGATCCACGAAGTACTGTTGCGAAACTAAATCATAACCAAAACTTCACATATATTGTAACGAGCCGCGCTGTCGCCACGTTACAAGGTGCATTTCTATTATATATGTAATAATATAAGAGTAATTTACATAAATCTTGGGCGACCACCTAAATAGATTTTTGTTGTAATTTTCTAAAGTACGCAAGATTCCAAGTGAGGACTGTAATGAAATGATGAACTTATACAGTGTATCTTGGTAAAGCGAATATTCAAGAATTATTGAGCTATGTAGGCTTGAAGCTACTCTTGGTCTTCCCGAATCATGGCGACGGGACGTCGCTGATTTGGGGTTTTGCCGGACCACACACTCTGCTCCCTGGGAATGGGTCACTCACCGAGCGGGAAAAGCCTGCCGCCCGACACCCGAAGGGGCTCTCACTCCGGCGAACTTAGCCGAATATGTCCGACCTCTGTTAGATACTCTAGGCAAATCACACATCGGGGATATCACGTGACATTAGGTGCCGACCTGAAGATCCAATCCAAATGAGCGTATAACTTAAAATCCTGGGAATTTTTGTTATATGTGAGCTTCGAGACTACAAATGGGCGGAGCGAGAAGTTTCCTCGTGGACCGAAGAGCGAGGAGCTGACATTCTAACTTCGATCTTCGAGTCCAAGCTATGCGAGTCTAGTCTGAGGTGGACTTGGAAAGTTGGCTTCTCTCGCCAACTGCCGTTGTACGATATCTGGCTGCCAGCTTGCCTTGCTGGAGCAAGCTTATCACAGCAACACAGCCGGTAATGCGATGATGCGCATTGTCAGACCAAAGATGCCTATAGCCGACTTGTGAGATAATCTCACATATCGTGGGTCCGCTACAGTCACCGCAGACATCAGACGCAGAACTACAATGGTAACTTATTATGACCAAGCCATCTGATTGTGCATTCCTTGAAACAGAACCCGTAAGCGACTTTGAGAGGATAGGTCCATGTTCTCACTTTGTAATTGTAAAAACCCCTGAGCTAGCGGCATAATTTGCCAGAACTAGTTATTTTCGAATGATGTATTGTTCATTCTGGCGTCCATGATTTTCTTTTTTAACTGTAAAGTCACAGTATTATGGTACCTTTGTCTGAGGTCGTCATAACTTGTATTTTTCATTGTTTCCAATTGTCATTATTTCTTGCATGTTGATTCTGAGATATATTTAAAAGTAAATATACAATTGTTTGCTTGCTCATGACGGCTAATTGTACCTCTGAGCGTTGCTTTTATGATTTTGCCAATTTGTGTTAATGTTAACGGTAAATTCGCTCAGACTTGTAATCGCCAGTGATAAGAAAATAAATGTCATATTGTGACAATTTTTCCTAAATTCCAACTAACGTCGAGATTCTTGCAAAATTAATAAATTTTCACTCCTTCAAAAAAATTAAAATTAAAAATCCACAATTATTAATCATAAAGGTATGAAAGATAATTGTAACGTAGTTTACCCACCAAGGCATCCACCACAATATTTCCTTGTGAATATGAAACGTGATGTGCACAGTTATTAAGTATATCACTTATCCTCACTGAATAGTTCTTCAGATCGCATTGTGTTTTGTAAGACTGAACAGCCGGAGTCCAGAATTACCTGTCTGCAGCTGTCACCTTGTAAACTTTCATCATTTTTTATACAAATCTGTGAGAAAGAAGGTAAGAATAAATATGCTATACAGATGTAAGCGAAGATTTGCACTTCAGTGATCATTAACATTGATTCAGTGATCTAAAACAATATTAGGAACTAACTGCATGCAGAACAATAGTAAATTAACCGACAATTTCTAAAAAAAAAAAAAAAAAAAAAAAAAAAAAAAAAAAAAAAAAAAAAAAAAAAAAAAAAAAAGAGTAAGGTGACCAGGATAATAACGACGTGTACGATATGAGAAACTGATTAGGTCGTCTTGTAACTTTAGCTCATGGCTCCGCGCATGTGGACGCCTTTATCATTTTTTAGTTTTTCTATATTTCTGTATCAGCTTTTAATGGAACAATTTATTCTTATTTGTTAGGTAAATCCTTTAGAATTAATTTTAACTAGTACCAATCGAGTAAGTTTCAAATAGTTCCCAACTCTTATATTCATCCTGACTCATAGCTTCAGCGTAAATGGCATTTGTCTGTAATCTGCTAAACACAGATATGATGTACATGTATTACACATAAGGACGAAAGTGCAGTTTTGCCCAGTTAAACAATATTTGCTTAGTTATTTTGGATATAATGCAAATCCAGCATTCGGGAGCATGCGGGTTACACTCACCTTTAGGACATCCTGATTTCGGTTTTCTATGGTTTTTCGAAATCACTCCAAAAACCGGGTTGATTCCTGACCGAATTCCTTCCTGTTTCTTGCCTCCGATCCTCTCTTCTCTGTAATGACTTACACGTAAAGCTCTGACAAATAAAAAGCTGTAATCGTGCTGACGGACATCTACAGGGTGGCACGCTTTTATATTTTACCAACAAAACATAGAATTATGCTGTAATTTATTTTTTATCGAACTCATCGTTTTCATTGATTCTACCATGTATTGTCGTTGTATTTAGCGCTGTGAAGTAGGCTTTTATCATGTCATATGTTATTGCGAAAAATAATGGCGTTAAAAATCATATTTAACCACTGTAAGAAAATTACAGTTAGCTGATACTCAACCTAATTTTAAAAAATTACATGCATATGGTAGAGTTATAAGTATACTAGGACATTTTTGGGGTTCCCGTGCTTATTCTTCTCGAATTCGTTGTTTAGCTGCTGGCACTATTTATGATTTGATAAATGTCATGGTCGCCTAAGTGTTATAAAGTGAATGTTGGATTCTTTATACAGTCAAAATCACATTTCATGATATCCAACTGCCAACACAAAACCACATCAGTTACAAATCGACTTCTGCAAGCTCTCCTTAACTGCTTGTAGAAATGATTTGCATGTATAATCCATTTGTATAAGTATACATATTGCTTCTGTTCTATAGAATCACATAACTCCTCATGAATATCGCTTTGTGATAGCGAATATAATTTGGTAAGTAGTTTCTCCAGCTTCAATTAACAAACAACTAGTCAAGCCCCGTTGCTACGGAAACTCAACATTCTCCCTAAGAATAAACAAACTGGCCTTAGCCAAGGAATCTCAAATTCAAGGATACTAAAAATATTAAAATATATTTGATAACTGTAAGATATCTTATCTGTTATGCGATCACATACAAAGAGGGATATATTGTATCTATACTATTATATATCTGTCAGCAAGCTGCGTGTGTCTCTTTACTGGAACGGGTATCGCGTAATTAGTACCGCAGGAATTTGGATGTGGATTTCAAGTTTTTCGAGCTCGTGCCAGTCAAAATCTGGGAAAATAGCTATTGACTGATATGTACTGAATGAAACTGGAAATATTTAAATTCATTTCTAGATCGGTAATTATAATATACAGATCACACTATAGTTGAGATGTTCACTCCGTGCAGACAAACTGACAATAAAATCACACTCTCCTTTTTTTAGGATCATGTTTCGTTTCTTGACTTCAGCTATTTATTTAATCTATTATCCGAAATTTAAAAGTTAAAACATTAATGTTAACGGAATATCTGACTCAAATGTATCAAGTGTCATTAATACATAATTTACTGTAAGCGCAGTCGCTATGATTATTAACATCTTTGACAATTACAAACTTTTTCTCTGGTACGACATGTTTATAAATTTTCGCTGAATGCCGTACAATATTAACGAAAAACGCTAATATGTGATATGAATGCGGAAATCAGTTTTTTCTCGAAGAAACGTGCCTACAAAAACATTAAAAGGTAATGGTATGGTAAAGGTAATAATATCGCAAAAGAAACATGTGTAAAAATTTTGACTGCTGTTCAAACCACAGCCGATAGAATAAACTGTTATATTTATTAAATAACAATCATACCCCTAATTACGCCGTAATTTGATGGTGCATTTTTATATAATTCGATGAGAAGTTACCAGACTTCGCTTAGTTCTGGAGATATAGTACGTATCACATAGATTTTGTGGTTAGGTCGAAATGTGGCCTATATCAGAAGAAAAAATTCCGTGGCACCGAAATTTTACGATGTTTTCTTAAGGTGAGACATTTTGACATTTCGCTTAGTTCTAGCCAGATCGTGTATCAAAGGTTTTGTTAATTTGTTAAAATGCGGCCAGGAGCATTCTTATGCAAGATTACGAGAAACGTTATGTCAAAGACGATGTGATTAGGATGATGTGCGACCTGGATAAGAAGTAATATATATTTCCCTCTGTGCCATGAATTTAGAGATATTTAGAAATCTAGGTTAGATATCGAAAGATTTTGATCTTTGGCGTGAATAACATCATTGGAGATGGTTGTTCTATACTACTAATTCTGTGCCTCATTGTAAAATATCTGTCACATCTGGTCTAGAATACGTTTCCTTTTTACTTTTATATACACATTTTCTAGAGAAGCATGTATTCAAAAACGGGTATGGAAAATTATAAAGCTATGGCACTTCCAATTACGCTCATGGTCCTGGTAGCATATCAGCCTAACTACGTAATATTTGACCCAATATATCTCGAGAACCAAGCGAGATATAAAAAAATGTTATTCTTTACTTTCGATTTGTTTCGTCGAGTTCTATAAGAATCCATCATCACATTGTGGCGTCAAGGTAATGATAGGACTACCAATTTCTAAATTATACTCTGGTAGACAGTTAACAGTTTGTCTCTGGAAAAATGTCTATGTGGTCGCTTAACGTTGTACATTAATAAGCCAATATTTCTTCTTTACATATCATTATGGTTTCTCGAAGAAAGCTGTATGAAAAACAGCTACCATAAATATCAACAGGTAACATTACATTTTCCCCACAATGACTTGTGCGGAACTTTCCATATTTCTACGTACGTTACTCGATTAATATATATTTTGTGGCTATAAAGTGCAAATATTAGTCAGTACTATCGCCCAAGGGAACGTGTGTACAAATTTTGGCTGCTGTTCAAACCACGGCCAGTAAAATAAACTGTTATTTCTACTAAATAAGTCTCATAACCCAGATTCTGCAATGTTTATCGCCATACGTGCTTTGGGTTAATGACGACAGCAACATGGAACCAGAGAAACTAAAAATCAATTAAGCATCTTAAAACGTTATGCCACACCACGTAAATAACAATAAAACTAAATCATCATGCGTTATGCTCTAACAAAGCGAGTCAATTGTCATTCTGGTCCAGGCTGCATTTCAACCTAACCACTAATTTGACTAATGATTACGTTGGTATATCATAGTTTCTGTCACATCCGCATTGATACATTTGCTGTATCGTGATCGATTCTTGAAACTTTGGAATTACTTACAGGCGGGTGAACTAACGACATTAGTAATTTGGTGTCACTGAAAACGAATTATAATTCTTATAATTTATGCTGGGCGTACTTTGAATCCTGAAATCCTGTCATTACAAAAAATGTATTTAGCGATGAATTTCATGCGTTTAAGTGTATTTGTATCGCTTGATTTTGAAGCGGCAATATCAGTATGATTGTGGTTAGGTCGAAATGCAATCTGAACAAGAATGTTCTAGGAACAACAAAAGGTATGAGGCATTGCTATTACTGTTAACAATTAATAAGCTACTTTAATGATTGCAATGTTAGTGATGAAGTTTAATCACGGAAACAAACCAACCGCTGTGCATGTCCATGTCTATATTTTCATGTGGCAATGGCGACATATTTTTTTCTGGTCCAGGCCGTATTTCAATGTAACCATTTCGATTTTGAGATACGATGATAAAAAAATGGCTAGAAGTTCGGGTGGATGCGTAGAAGTTATAAGCAAAAAATACATTTTATTACCTACGGCTTGAGAATGTACTATATATATATGGCATACGAAAACTGGACAGCAATTTTAGATTCGTCGTTGTAAATGCTATCGTTGGAGGCAAAGATATCTTTATAAATGGCAGTTGAATGTACTGTCAAAACTATCGCAGACGGTACCTTTCGTGTCGCCTTTATGTCTAAAGTAAGGTACATTTGTTTTTGCATTAATAGGCAGTTTCTATCTTCCGGAAAATGTGTCAAGTTTCTTATTGTACCGTTAGACATAATGTTTTATGTAGCTTTAATTTCTTATTTTTCATATATTATTTTGTGTTAAAATATAAGTATAATAAAAAAATTCGAACTATAGTAATAAAAATTGAATCTCAGGTAGTAACTAAAAGGAAGGAAAATCTTTAAATGAAATCTATATTTCTCCAAGTTAATATTTGGTACTAAACTAAAAAAGCTCAGAGTAATTCCATACACGCCAAGACCCGCGTGTGCGAAGCAACGGGTAAATGCTAGTTTTATAATATATTTGTATACGTATTCTACTTCTGTCTATAAACTGATAATACGTTACTTGATAAGTACTAACATTCATTTCATATTAATGTTTTTCATCAATGTAGCCAAATATGCTCTTGAATATGAATTTTCACTACGATCTACCAGTGCTAATGGATATTTATAATTTGAAACATGAAGGAAAATAAAATTAACACGACGATAAATATTAAGCATTTGACTGTCGATAAGGAAGCAGGTAACATATCGCCGGTCGCATCGACCCACATTATTCTCGAAATTCTGGTCGATTCAAATAAATAACTCTGAAGAAAGTCAAAGTTCACCGTAGTTGAAAACGATTAATTATTCGAGTTTACTTTCAGTCAATGTTTTACGTTGTGGTATTATGGTTTTTTAAATTCTGTTATTTTTCTTTTACTGCCAATTCTATTGACTTAATTTATTTCAAGTAGTGTAGTGATATCTCCAGTACATTGTGCTCTTAATGTTTTGTATACAAGAATAAGATTTTTACTTATCTTGACACTGATAAACTTTTATGGAGAATTATAGCTACAAAGCCTGAAATGAAATGTCGCCGATGCCCCAGTTTACTGAGCAGCTGATTGACATGTTTATAGAAAATATTTAAAAACATAACAAAGAAAATTATCATTATTTATTGGTCTAACTTGTTAGATACAACATGGGGTATTGGAAAGATGATATCTACAAATCTTTCATTCTCTGAATTATCTTCTATACTAATCTATTTTGTAGTGTTCTTTGTGTGAAACGTATTTTTTTCGGTTGTAAGTTGGTCAACTTCGCAACACTCTCTTAATTTGCTATGGACAACTTTAAAACTTCTTGTAAACAGTAGTATACTGGGATTTTGATTTTGAACGCCAAACCACGACTGCTGTATGTGAAGATAATCTTTCATTTGTTGTTCTTAAGAATCAAAGCGCTTGCAAACAAAGAAATTTATACGATACGAACCTACAAAATCTAAAACATAAAAAAAATCGCATTTATTAACGATTGAAGAAAAATTACCCTAAGGAAAAGGAGTAGCTTACAAGTCATCGGCAGTATTAAGAAAACGAAGACTTCTCCAAGAAATAAATTGGTGATATAACGGCAGACGCAGCATTTTGAGAAGCGGATTTTGTTATCCGCGAAGTACGAATGAAACTCGATGACCGGGTAATGTATCTTATGATCAAATAGTCGTCAAACTCTTAATGCTTCCATTTTTACAAGCTAGCTTCTCCCAAGACTTGACTTTTATGCTGTTAATGCACAACGAAAAAAATGTTAGCTATGTACGAAAAACCAAAGGACAAGCCCTGTTATTTTCTTTTTCTTGGTTCTTCTCCTTCTAAACACCGGACGTGGTGCATAAGCGGTAACATTCTGGCCTCACATTCTGGAGGACGCAAGTTTGAATCCTCGTCCAGTCATCCAGATTTCGGTTTTCTATGATTTCTCCAAACCACTCCAAGTAAATGACTGGATGGTTCCTTCAAAAAGCCATAGCCAAATTCCTTCCTGGTTGATGCCACCAGTCCTTTCCCCGCCTGTAAGGACCTAGACGTCGATGATGCTTAAAAACAGAAAAAAATCCTTTTAAATTTAGATTGTGTATAAATGCTTCAAACGTGTTTTTTATATGTCACTAGTTTATGCTACCTCATGAAACTCCAGTACTTAGGAAGATTTTATTGTTATGTAATTTTTTTTTTATTATTTTTTTTTTTTTGTAACTGCTTTACGTCTCATTAACATCGAGGTCTTTTAGAGATGGGAAAGGATGAGGGGCAAGGAATGGGAAGGAATTTGGCCATGGCCTTTTGAAGGAAACATCCCGGCATTTGCCTGGAGTGATTTGGGAAACCATGGAAAACTCAAATCTGAATGCCCGGACGGGGATTCGAACCGCCGTCCTCCCGAATGCGAGGTGAGAACGCTAACCGTTACACCGCCCCGCTCGGTTTTATTGTTATGGATGCCTCGCAGGCATACTTCAGCGTTGTTCATAAAGCGTCCTCTATGGCGCTGCCTAGCGCAGAAACATTTTTTTTATTTTGTATACATACAAAATGTCATAAAATACTTAATCGAATCGCAAAGTCAATGTATTAGATGTATGGTTTGATCATACCTTGGTTGTGTATAAAATGCCAGTGCTGTTATCTGTTAGCAAGTAAGTGAACAATTTCCTTAAATATGAGAGTATGAGAACTATATGTACCAAAACAAAGGTAAATAAACCACTTCATTATTTTTCTGTACGTAGATTATATGATAATTACTATGGGAACTAATTAGTACACAAACCAACGGTGTACAACTAATTTTTTTTTTAAATCAAACACTGTTGACGCAATGGATTTTTCTGATATTTCCTTAGCTTCATAATATATTTGGACAATGACATTTGTATATCAACCGATGTCATAAGCAGTTACTACGTGAAAGTTTCGTCGAAATCCATTCATTAATTTTTGCTTGAATCATGCACAGTTAGGCAAACCTTCAAAAGTTACAGTTAGGTGGTTCAAATGTGGATAAAAATATCCTATCACTGTGTGCAGTTTCTTTTAAATCTGTTTATTATTTTTTGCGTGAAACGTTCATAGACCCGAACGGATTAGAAAATGGACGGTTTTGCTTCTAATCTGGATCAAAAGTGTCATATATGTTAATAAATGATATATCCTATCAATGTGGGCAGCTTTATTAAAGTCTGTTAACCTATTTTTACATGATTAGCACACGGATAGTCAAAAATTCTAAATTTGTTATCTCTATTATCAGTATTGTACATTACAATTACTCTTTTGTAAATAAATTTCATATACAGGCTCAAAGCTTTCGCAATTTTATTATGTATTGAAATTAAAACATATTACTGACACTAAATCACTAAAGCAAGATATAAAAACTTGTACATATTATAAAAAAACTAATTAACAACCATTAAACATGTAGTAGGAAAGAAATATTATTTTTGTGTTGGCTATCATCATTTGAACGTCTGATAGACGTGTTATTTCCTTATCAGCAGATCGTAAATTTAGAATGTTTGCGTATGTCGTTTACTTCAAGAGCTTAGGTCACACGAGAACCTAAGAGTTCCGTGAAACGATCAAGTGTAACCAAAAATGAAAAGTATTTACGAAAAATTCAAGTCCTGGGTAAACTAGTTTCGTCTATGTCGTCCAGGGTTACTTCTAGAAACTTTTTTTCTTATGGATTTACGCCTCGTTGAGATCATACACGGGAAAGTACTGGGAGAAAGGAACGGGAAGAAATTCGGCCATGGCCTTTTTGAAGAACTATCCCGTCATTCGCTTGAAGTGATTGGAGAAACTATAGAGAACCGAAGTCTGGATGTCCGGACGAGGATTCGAAACCGCGTCCTTCCGAATACGAGAGCAGATCGTTATCACTCACCCACCAAGCTCGGCACTTTAGGAAACGAAAATTCGGATGTTCTTTCGTGAAGAAAATGACACGTAATAATCCGGTTACACTGAACTACAGTAGCGTTACGATAACAAAAGCTGGAAGTAAGCTAGGAAGATGCAAGTCATAATGCCTTTGTAATACGAATCACAGAAAGAGAAACTTTTTGAGTGACTGCAGTCTAATTGTAATTTCTGCGAGTGTAGTTCCCCCCGTAACCAACCAGTGGTTTTCTTACAGCGGAACGTTTCAGAGAGTGTCACAAAGATGATATTTTTTGTGTTTGATTTACTTACGATTATTTAGAAACTTTTAATTTTAATGTCATTCTCACTGTTCTTTTAATCTAATTTTGCTATGCAGTTGTTAGTTATTGCTAGACAATGATTTTTTATAAGGTTTAATTGTAAGGGTTCTTATGAAGAATTCGGCAGTAATGTTCTCATAAATTTTCAATTTGCGAAACTTATTCAAAATTTTACATCTTCTAGGAATATTTGCAATGGGCCACATAGGACTTTCTTAAACAAAGTGGATCCATTTATTGTGGTCTTGATATGATTCTTCTCTCTCATTATTTTTGCATAACCTCCTATGTTTGTTCTATTGATCCCCTTGTAGGATATTCAACACGTCTTCTTCCTCGTAGTACTTTTCTATTGATCTTGCCTTGATGTTAGGGCCTTATGCATCCTCTTTGCTTGGCCAGACCACTTTGAACTTTGGTTACTGAGTCTTCTTTCACTGTCAGATCCACCTTCAAATCTCATTTCACATCTAATGTTTTTACCTTCTCCCTTCTCTTTTTTGTACAACTGATCCCGAAAGCTTTGTCCTGAAAGCTTGTGATTTAACTACTTTCTTTTTGCTCAGTGCACAGCTCTCTACACTGCAAGTCACGATTGGCACGAGATATGACTTGTAGATTGTCTGTTTAGCTGTTAAACGAACTATTTTAACTTAAATTAGTATTTGTTGGAAGAAACTAGATTGCTTCATTGTACTGTTCTGTACTTGTAGCCTCGTTCACTCATCTCTTGATACAACGCTGCAAGGTTTCTCAATCTTCTACTGATTCGATCCTCTCCTTGAGTACGAGGTTGCACTTTGAGTGTCCTTCTCATATTTTTTGTCAGTGTCTTTATTTTTTTTATTGGCTTTACACTTTGTCGATGTCGAGGTTATTAGAAGGGGGAAAGAACTGGTGACGAGGAAAGGAAATGAATTTGTCCATGGCATTTTGAAAGAACCATTTCTGGAATCCATGGAAAACCGAAATCTGGATTGCCGGACGGGGATTTAAACCCACGTCCTCCCGAATACGAGGTCAAAGCGTTACTACTCTATCACCACGAATTGTATTTCTCTTGATTACACACAAATTTAATTTTGTGATATAGTATTTCAAAATTCTCTGTACTCCCAGCTTTATCTCTCCAAATAGTCACATCGTCTTCAAAAGAGTATTGAGGTCTCTACTTTTCGATGGTTTACTTTGCTTTATATCATATCAATGGTTATGATAAAGAGTCATGGGGAAAATGAAGCCACCTTGAGCGCTCTTGTCTGTGTCTTGTGACTTAACGTTTCTCACTTGTACAGTGCTCTTACATTCTTCATATAACTGTATAACCATTTTGGTACACTCAGTTTTTTTTAAGCACTTCTAAATTTTGTTTTGGTATGCTGTCGTATGCTTTCTCTCGTCCACACAATCAACTCATTTTTCCAGGTAATTTTGTATTATATGTCTAAGTGCAACACCGAGCTTGCTGAGTGAGTGGTAATGCTCTGGCCTCGCATTCATGGGGACGCGGGTTCGAATCCCTGTCCGTCCATCCAGTATTTCCATCTTGTTACGATGTAAACTAGATAATTATGGACCTGACAGTCTACTGAAATCCACAAGGATTACAGCGATATAATTGCTGAATGATATTAACAGAATCGGGTTCTGCAGTTTTATGTACTCATGTATGCACTGTTAATTGAGTTGAATAGCTATTGAGTTTGTACAAACGATTTATTAACATACTCGTGGTGCATTATTTCAATTACTGATTTTCTGGTCAACAATTCTTAACAATGTACTCGCCTTTCCTTATTCACCAAAGAAGCATGTGTAACAACACCTATGGATATTGACGGCTGTTGCCAGAATTATAGAACTCTAGTGGTTGCTTACTGCCACAAGACGATCTTTACAAAATTAAGAGTTGGTGTGGGAACTCATTATTAGAACTGAACACTGAGAAGAGCCACGACGCTACACCTACAAAATCTGTGGGCGACACCGTTCTTAAGACATTGGAACCAGCTGAGTACTTGTGCACAACTCTCCGACACTGCTAGTTGCTTATGGAATTAGAAACGTGGATCATATTTTTGACCGAAACTTTTGTAAGCTGGGAATTGAATCGATAGTAACCAACAGATTGCTGGTGAATGAAAATTGCTCCGCCGTCACTAACCACCAGTAAAAAGACTGAAGAAAGGACTAAAAAAGGTGCAGAGAAAAGTCACACGTTTTGAAATTTAATAGGAGTAAAATATAAGAGAAATGTTGCAGCACTTGTCTTCGATATATCTTGAATGTCTTATTTTAAACCACAACGTTGGTATTGGAAAAGTTAATGGCAAAATTTTTACATGACTGAAAAGTCATTTTATTCTCTCAAGAAGTATATATCGCAACGAAATAAATTGTAACATAAGATAAAATTTGGGCGGAAGTGAGCTTTTAGTGAATCTGTTCTTCATTCGAGCAACAAGAAATGTGAACTGGCGAAATTTACAAAAGAGATACCGCGTGGATCATGTCTGACTTCGGTAAAGGAACTTAAAACATGCAACCTGCGAAACAGAACTGAAAATAGACTACGGAGAAAATTATCAGTACTGGGAATGGTAGTCTCATTTTATTCGTGAATACTCATATCTGTTGTTGCACAGTTCCAATGTTAATGATACACGATTAATCGTAGCTGTTTTTGACGTGGATACATTTTACATATCGCTGCCACACTGGGAGGCAGTCCAGATGTTATCGTTTACCATTGCAGCTTCGAATCTATTGTCTACATTAAAAATACAAGTATTGTATTCGATATGCCAACGCAATCCCCGAATGTGAACCGCGTCGCTTTGCTCACAAGTGGGGGAAGCAAATCGTCATTTGGGATGGTTTCGTCACTTTTGGGCAGTTAAAACAATATTACTTCTACCTCGGTGAAGCTGCGCTGTATGTCTCATATAGTATAATTGGTTTTCATTAAACGTCAGGCTAGTTTAACGTTATTTATTATTGATGTAATAATGCTATAATGCTGGATGAAGTTATTTTTTTTCTGAACAACTGCTCATTTTATTATCACTAGCGGTAAAACAACAACGATGGCCAAAATGGAAGAGAAAGCATTTGGATCAATATACAGAGACAGAAGTTTGATAGACAGCGTAGCAAACAGATTGCTATTTTTTTGTGTAGATTGTGAGTACTTGTTCTTACTCATTAACTTTTATGCTTTAAAACTGTCGCGAGTATCATCGGCCTTTTTTTGCGTTTCGCTTATCTGTTGTGTAGGTGGTTTAAGGGCAGTTCTCAATCAATTATTTTAACAGAGCACTTAGCAAACATTGTGCCCGAAGTACCTGTATGTTGGCGATGATCTGTGAGAGTAATGTGATAATAATGACAGTTAATCTCACAATTCTGAATCGTCCACCGACCCAATTGCTTTTATTTCTTCCCACGAATAATATTAATACTATTGTAACTGTAGTATTATCATTGATTAAACCGAGGCTTTTTTTTATCGGGTTAGGACGTGGTAGCTTCTGATCTACTCGTAGGTTTGATGTTGAAGAACTACAGTTGAAAGTTTCCTTTTGTTTGTACCAATCTCTTACGGTACTTTACCGCATCCAATGAAAGCCATCACAACCAACTTAAACTGTCAGTGTTCCTCGCACAACTTCTCCAGTGAGAGTTCTAATCGCCGACAGGTTGCTCATTTATTCATGGGCCGGTGATAGGCTATTACAGGCGCCGAGAAGTGAACGCGCCCTGCAATATGCATGCGCGCGGCGGGCGGAGTGGTGCGGGACGGCCTGCTCAAAGGGGCCCCACGGAGTCTCTCTGATCGGCCGCTGGTGTTAATTTAATTGAACACGTTGGCGATAGACACAGCGCGCAACACGTGAAAGTAATGGCTGGGCTGGGCGGGTAAACTGTTGCCGAATTGCATCAGGCAGTCCGCGGAAACTGCGCCCTGTAACGAAATTCTAACTTCATGGCAAATTTAACAGAGAACGAACGGGAAGCGAAATTGATACGCAGGACCAAGTCGAAAGGAAAACCACATTTCTTGTAACTTCGTTACGACGCGCGTTGGTAGGTGTATGCGGCCCGCAGTGCGGTAAGCTGCGATAATTATTATGCGTTACCTTTACACCAAAGATGAAAATACCCAACAGCTGCCAACTAATTTTCATTATTGCATCATTTGTCGTGTAACAGGGAACGTTAGTTATTTTAAACGTGTTTATAAAGTGTGTTACATCAATAACATTAAAATATATCAGTCAGATGATTTCCGAGAATTTATAAAGAAACTGTAATCAACCTATCACTTCGAATTTATTAAATTTTAACAAGGTTGAAAGAATTTTTTGTGAAATACTGCGCCTGCTTACTCGATCTGAATAAAAGAATGTCAAAACTGAATGAAATATCACTTTCATTAAAAAAATATTTCCGCTGTATGTTTCCGGTTCGTGTTTTAAGCAATATTGTGTCTGTGTTGTTACACAGTTTTGAAGCTAATTAATTTTACTTATAAATATACGATTTGTATGTAAAAATACTTTCAAATAAAACCTCCAATATCGACTGACGGCATTTCACAAAATTAATCAATAAAAGAGCATTTGGCTCCCTTGTTATTACTTTTGTTGCAAACAAACTTTTTTTAAATGCGTCTACTGATTTTAGCGTAATGTAACCATATATTTAAAAGGCAGTGTTCTTTCGTGTGTCGTCTATAGACTAAAAAAAAAAAAAAACTGCTTGACCGATGTAGTGTGGGTTTTGCAAAATGGTCTGGGTAGTCAGGAGAAGGCTATTGATATCCTCGATTTGACCAGTAGAAAGAAGCCACAAAAAGAATTCGTTCAATGTGAACGCCAGATGGCACTACAAATCGATTCTTATTTCTGTGATACTGCTAATCTATCTATTTATACAAAAGAATGTTCGTATGTAGACTACAAATTAAAAAACAATAGGACTGATTTAAGCGCGGTTTTTCAAACTGTCCACAATTAAAAGAATTTGTCAACAAAAAAATTAGTATTAAAGCATGACAAAATAAAGTTATAATTAAAACTTTTATTTGTATCACCCGAAATTTAATATATGTAAGTACTTATTCTTGATTTTCTGAGTTAAATAAAGGATATTTTCGATATTGCGAACAAATTTGAAGTTTTTAAGTATTACCATTTATGAGGTAGATCCCGGAACATTTTAGGTCTAAAATCGATAAGTTTGATGGCCGCTGACGTATTTATTTTTAAAGGAGAAGAAAAATATTAAAATAAATCTCACATCTCAAAGAGTTCTTACCCCTATATTTCAGACACCTCTCTTTCTACGAAAACGTCCCACAGTATAATTATAAATTCGATATTCCGTTTTGGTCAATAGAACACATAAAATGCGAAAATGTGAAGTCTCCAAAATATTCCGTTTAGGGGATAGACGAATGGTTACACAGCGGTGAGTCAACAATAGCGCTCTGTGTCTTGTTGGATGCGAAACCGTTATTACGAGAAAATGATGATACTACTTTCCCTTACGAGGAGCACGAATTTTCGAATAATGTGCAAATTAAAATGTGTAAGAATTTTCAAAGCCACCAAAACAATTCTGGGTTAGTTAGATGAGAAGAAAAAAAAATTTTCTGAAGTATATCAGCACTAGGAATGTTACGTGATATATAAGTATAATTAAACTGTGACCTGGAAAAAGTATGCAATGTTAAGTTATTTTTAATAATATGCTACACAGAAGGAATCAGCTGTATTCTTAAATCTCTTCCTGTATGCTCAGGATTAACTCAAAAAGATCTGGGTGGATTTTAATGGTGCTTGGAAGGAGGTGAAGCCACTGGTACCTAGGGTAAAATACGGATTCTTTTTTTGATGTGACGTCAAAACGCTGAGAAATTTAAACTATCCACAATTTAGCATTCGCTTTTGTTGGACGCAACTCACACAAAAACTAATGGTCGGAGTCTCATGGAATTTATAATGTACTGCCCCTGGTATCGGCAGTAAAATGTAGTATTTTCTTTCTGATATGACGTCCCAAAAGCTGAGAAATTTAAGATAAAAGTATTCGTTTTTCATGGTGTGCTATTCTCGCAAAAAAATACTGGTTGGATTTTTATGAGGTTTCAATAGTGTGCAGCCTTTGGTCCCGTTTGAGGAGTAGCTCAAGTGTCAGTGGGTGATTAATACAAAACGAAATTATTTATTTACGATATTACTAAAATGTTATCAGCTCTACCAGCGGAGGAGTAGATTAAGGCTATGATTTCCTGGTGCTATCATTCGACAATTACCTATGTCACTGGATGCAGACTTTTATATTATGACTGAAAATTGCTAAGTTTTCTTTTTTTTTCTGTCATCAGTTGCAAGCACCTTAGAATTTGGTTAAATCCTACTTTTCTTGTATTAAGGCATAGGGGAAGGGGTAAACCTTCCAGAAAATCTTTAACCTTGTAACTACAAGATAAGTGAGGAACGATTCATATAAAAGCTGATACTGCAGATCATCTCAGAACAGAAAACGTTTTAAAGGCAGAAAAGTCATTAAACACATACTAATAACCACTAGTAAACATTCAAGAACAGTTAATAATAGTAAAAATCTAGTAAACTTACCTAAAACAGCGAAATCATTAGTTATCCAAACTGTAAACAATCAGGTTTGGTTGCGTGACCATATCCTTATTTAGCAACACTTTTCTATGCAGTAAAGTATTTTTATAATAATAACTAACCAAGAGCCAGTAAAATTCACTAAAAAACAATAGTTTCAGGCCGTATAAATAAATAAAACAATTTCAAAACTTCGTGGAACAATGCTTGCATAGTTAACACACCATAATAACACGATTTTAGTAATTTTCGGAGACAACTAGTAAATTCTAAGTAATAATAAAGAACATTGCATAATATATAAAACTTTTAATACATTCCACACAGTTTAATAAACACTAAATCAGTTTTAAACAAAATTTCGTTGTGAAAGAAAACGTGCCAACTTTCAAATCAAATTATGAGCTTCTAAGACCACCTAAGTAAATAAAATCAATTTTAAAATGAATAATAAAATTGGGGAATAATTCTGAAACTAGCACTCTTTTGAAATAAACTAAAAATAAGAAAATAGTAATTTTGAATTTCTACCGGTTGCAATACCCACCACCTCCGAATTTCGAAGGTCAATAACTTTTGAAGTACTGAACGTATCAAAATTCTAAATAACACTTCGGAAAGTGCAGAAATGTGGGAACGATGTTATAATAATTTAAATAGGATATTCAAAAAAAATTAAAATCACTTGTACAACAGTAAAATTTCTTCAAAGTAATTAATTTTTTTACGGTAATCTGAGAAACTTTAGTGCCATAGTTCACATAAAAAGAAACATTCCTGAGGAGTCACTCTATATACTGTGAATTTTGAGGACTCTCAGTTGCAATAGTCTCATTTAACCATTTTTTGACATGCGTGGTTAGGATGCTAATCCACAAAAGAGCCTGCAGCCCTGACTCCAAGTCTTTTCGCCGGAGTAGTTTGATGTGTTCAGACGTAAAGCTTGAATTCTCGCGGCTGAGGCGCGATGCCTCTTGGGTAGTTGGACGAGGAAGTGAACCGTATCTCATGTTGAAACCACCATATTTTTTCCGCGTGCCGAAGGCCGCCGGTTCGAATCCGGCCACGGGCATGGATGTTTAAGTGTTGTGTGTGTCTGTGTGAATGTCCTGTCCGTCCTGAGACGTCCATACATTGTAAAATACAATATATACTGGATGATGACTTATACACTGAAAACTACAAAAATTACATTGAGCTGGCTGTATGGCCTTCGTTTCCAAATGCCATATAAAAAAAAAAACTCCATATTGAGTTCTGAGCGATGGCGCGCGTGTGAAATATCCATGATGTGACTTTAAAATTTTCTACTTGGGGTTTGTTCGGTCTGTTCTAGCTTCATAATCTGTAATTTTCGTGTGAAGAATAGTCTGACTGCCTGTACCAACTGTAACATGTGAAATTAATTGAAGTTTTAAAGAATACAGTATTTTCGTGATCTGAATATTGAAGCTTTTCCTTTCTACAATAGTACCTTTCTATCCTAAAGTTGATTAGGATTGTGGCGACCGTTTTGATTGTGCAGTTGGTAATATCCAAGGTTCACCACAGTTTATAAAAATTTCGATTTCTTTATCAGACGAAGTGAAGAATGGAAATTCATAGTTTAGTTAAGGGTAGGACCTGATATCCTGACCCCAGTATCAGGTTATTCCGTTACACAGTCATTCGGCTGGCTTGATGCAATCTTCCATCTCTTCCTATCTTTGAGTAACGTCTTCATCTCCACATATCCCTTACAACCCACGTCCTCAATTATCTACTTCATATATTCCAATCTTTGTCTTCCTCTACAGTTCTTACCTTCGACTGTTCCCTCCACCAGCAAATTAACCAATCTAACATGTCTCAAAATATGATCTACCAGCCTCTCTGTTCTTTCTGTAAGCTTCTTCCACAAACTTATCCTCACCCATCATTTCCAAAACTCATTCATTTCTTACTTTGTCTGTCCACTTAATTTTCAGCATTCTGTAGCACCGCATTTCAAATGCTTCAAATTTCTTTATTTCCGGTATTCCTAAAGTCCATGTTTCGCTACCGTAAAGTGCTGTGCTCAACACATAGAGTTTTAAAAAGTTCTTCCTAATTCCTAGATCAATATTTGAAACTAAAAGATTTCTCTTTTTCATGAAGGCTCTTTTTGCTAGTGCTATTCTGCTTTTAACATCATTCCTGCTTCGGCAATCGGTTGTAATTTTGCTTCCCAAGTAACAGAATTCACTTACTTCTCCTATTGCATCCGATCCTATTTTTATATTTAATCTACTAGTGTTGGTATCATTTCTGCTACATTTCATCACTTTTGTTTTGCTTTGATTTATATTCAGTCCAAAATCTTCGTTCGGTATTTTGTTCATGCCGTTCAGTAACTTCTCAATATCCTCAGCCCTCTCTGCTAACAAGACAATGTTATCAGCAAATCGTAGCATACTGATTTTTTCTTCCTGAAAACTTATCCACATGGAAATTTTTCTTTAACTTTCTTCATTGCTTCTTCTACATACAAGTTGAATATTAACGGGGATAGCCTACAACCTTGTCTCACACCCTTTTTAACTAACGCTTGTCTCTCATGATTCTATACTTTTATGACAGCCATTTGATTCTTATATAGTTTATATTCTTCTATCTCTATACTTTTGACCTGACTTCTTTAAAATTTTGAACATCTTGTCCCACCTAACATTATCAAAAGCTTTTTCTAAAACAACAAAATAATGCCATAAAAGTATCTTTGTTTTCTTGATCCGCCCTTCAAGTATTAATCTTAAAGACAGAATTGTTTCCCTTGCACCGCGATTTTTCCTAAACCCAAACTGATCTTCACCTATAATGTCGTTTACTACCCTTTCGATTCTTCTGTATATTATTCCGGTCAGTAATTTTGAATCATTTGATGTTAGACTAATGATGCGATAATTCTCACATTTGTCGGCTTGTGCTTTCTTTGGAAGTGGGAAGATGATATTTTTATTAAAATCAGTTGGAATTTCCCCTGTTTCATAACTTTTTGATATCAACTTGAATAATCTTTCGACATCACCTTCCTTTTCCATTACGCTATTGTTCAAGTCGTCCCCATCATACAGTTTCTCAATGTATTCTTTCCATCGGTAGCTCTATCGTCTGAGCTTAAAGGAGGTTTCCCATCGGCAGCTTTAATCTTCACATCTCTTTTCATCATTTCTCCATAATTCTGTTTTATCTTCCTATATGAAACATCTACTTTACCTACTTCTTCATACTTTTTTCTAGCCATTTTTATTTTGCTTTTTTGCATTTCCTGTTTATTTGATTTCTAAACTGCCTGTATTGCTCTCTACCTGCTTCATCCTGAGCATTTTTGTACCTTCTCCTCTGATCCATCAGTTCCAAAATTTCTTGTGTGATCCAAGGTTTTCGGGCAGCTTGTTCTTTAAAGCCTACGTAATGTTTCTTTTCCGGCTTTCATTATTTTGGTCTTTAATGCATTCCATTCGTCCTCGGTTGAGCTCCTTTCAGAGTTACTTCTTAGACCTACGTCTACCATTTCTGCAAATTTTTCTCTCGTGCTAGATTGATTCAGTTTATTCACATCCAATATGTTCTGCTTATGCTTCTTCCTTATTCGCTTGAATTTCAGCCTGCATTTCATTACTATCAAATTATGGTCAGAGTCTATGTCTGCTCCTGGGTACCCTTCACAGTCTAGAACTTGATTCCTGACTCTCTGTTTGACCATGATATAATCTAGCTGATATCTGCCTGTATCCCCAGGACGTTTACAGGTGTATATCCTTCTTGAATGGTTCTTAAACAGTTTGTTTGCCACTACCAGCTTATATCTTTCATAAAATTCTAACAACCTGCTTCCTCTCTCATTTCTTTCTCCTAGACCAAAACTTCCTATAGTATTCCCCTCTTTTCCTTCTCCCACTATCGCATTCCAATCACCCATGATTATTAGATTTTCCTTCCCCTTCACATCTTGGATTAATTCTTCAATTTCGGTGTATAATTTCTCTATTTCTTCGTCGTCTTTCTGTGACGTTGGCATAGGCACTTGTACTAAAGTGGTTGGTGCGGGCTTAGTTTCTAACCTCATCAATATAATCCTGTCACTAAAGTGTTCGTAATAACTCACACGTTTCCCAACTCTGTTATTCATTACATATCGAACACCAGTGACAGCTTGTGTGCTAATTATCCTGTTTTCTCCACACCAAAAATCCTGTTCGTCCTTCCATTTAATCTCGCTAATCCCAACAACATCTAACTTAAGTTGTTCCATCTCCCTTTTTAAGTTTTATAGCCTACCTGCCCTATTCAGACTTTTAGCATTCCACGCTCCGACTCGTAGAATGTTTCTATCCATTCTGATGATTCCTCCTTGAGCATTCTCCATCCTGAAATCCTATTGGGGGACTATTTTACCTCGGGAATATTTTACCCAGAAAGAAGCCATCATGATATATGTAATTTGAGAGTATTACCGTACATGTCTTCGAGATACCCTTTGGGTCTTTAATGCAGTGGTTTCCTGTTGCCTTCTTCATTCCCATGCCGTTGATCATTTCTGATTCATTCGCCTTTAGGGGCCGTTTCCAACCCCAAGGGCAAGAGGGTGCCCTGGACCATTCCCAGTTCTTCTGCCCCCCCTTTCGGAGGCCGTTGGCAAGCAGTAGGTGACTCCCTATACCGGGAATCATTCAGTCGCCAGAGCCTCGTCCGTGCAAACAGGGTGCTCCACGTCAAGGAGCGGTTGACATTTGGTTGTAAAAGGCTAGTATAGTCTCTTCAAAATCCTTAAACCCCATTTGCGAGGTATATGCTTTTATTAAGTCTTTTTCTCTATTAGTAACTCCACCATTCCAAGTTCTGTCAATGGTGAAGCCAATTTGGAGAGGTAATCCTTTTATTTTAATAGCCCGTTTAGCATTTTGGACTAAAAGCAAAATGGAGAGCGATAGCTACCTCGCTGTGTTAAAATAAGCCGTTACCTTGAATAATCTTTTTCACAATAAACAACTCTTTTCACGTTTATTTGATTTTAAAACATTTATTTCCAACATTGCACTGAACCATCTATTTATTTACGCCTTTAATTAAAAATTCTCAACTCCGCAGACTCAATTTAACACCTTTTTCCCATAACAACCAAATACACAATCCCTCAGCTAATGTCAGAAGTAACCATTACATTACAATTCATCTTGCAGACTAGTCAACCTAATTATATATGCGCTTATGCTGTAGCCATTTACATAAATCATTTTATATTAATTATTCCTATGGTTGTTACCTCACTGTTGAACTCATTTCTAAGAGTAATAACCGCACTGTATTTTTCACTACTCTTGCGACATTTTAGTTTATTGGAAACTAGTGTAATCCCGTGACCGCTTTTTGCTTATCGTCAAGGATCTAGAATATTTCCAGTTGTATAGTCAAACATTATGACAGGTTAACCTGATTTGATCAAATACGAAATTGACTGTGTTTCACTCTTGCGAGGGGTAAAATCTATTGATCTTGAAGAACTCAGAAGTATTAATGTACGTAGGTATTAAACAGGGACAGGGACGATCGCGCTACCGCATAATTGTTTCAAAGGTCGTAGAGTCGAACTTGCTAAAATACAAACTTGACTTGTATTTGACCCTTAAAATTCACTCTGCAAATTTTTAAGAATTCCTGTTTGCTTCGAAAGCATCACGTTGTTTTTTTATTGAGGCTGGGCAAACATTAATAATGTAATTTTTTGTCATAGTGTCTGTAACGGCCAGAGAACTTAATGCAGATTCCAGATTATTAAACAGTTGAGCATCTCTGAAGAAATGAATTGCCAAAACAGCCGATTCGATAACATATTTGGCCTGATGTCCACTTTAAATAACCTAACAACTCACGTACAACGAACATGAGCAAAGATCATTAACGAAAGTAGTCACTAAAATACATAAACAGCAAATAAATCGTAATGTATAAACTTTGGTCAAGCAACATTAGCGAAAGTTTTAATTAAATTTTAATTTAGATTATGCCGCAATGATAATTTGCATTCGTGTTTACAGCAGTAGACCATTGATAATTTAAGTTTTTTTTTTTTTTTTTTTTTTTTTTTTTATGTTGCTTTCGTTAGCAACATATTACTGAAAAGCAGTTTCCCGATTTTTCAATATCGATATTTTTATTTAACTATGAAATGCTATGAAACCTAGTGAATGTATTTTAGCTATTAATTTGGTAACAGTTGCTTAGCTATTAAATTGTTGACATAACCTCGAATTTCTTCTAATGATATCTCTGGTGGCTGTTGGTTTGCGAGTGAAGGCTGACACGTGACACCGTACTCCGGCCAGTGGCTATCGAGATGAGTGAGTGAGTAAGCTTAGTAAAGTATACAGTAGATAAGGTCAAATTGCGTATAACTATGGAGCACCTGATCTCATGTCATAACTCTTAATCAAATAAAAAACCAAGCGAACGAAGTTACAGGCAACAGTTAGTTCTGAATATTCACGATGCTTATCAGTTATTTTCCCTTGACCAGCATAATTAGAACCAATCTCAGTTCATTTTACATTACATAGCACTTATGGCGGAGGCACAACAGCTAAATACGCTGAAGGCAATCACAATCTTGTAACTTGGAAATAAGTACGACCCTAACTCGGAACAACCTAGAAAGAACTGATATGTGGTAAGCCACTAATGTTGAACACGTATGAATGCTGAGAAACCGAATTAATAAAGTTAAATTCAGAAAATAAAATATAATTTGTTTTTCGTCGAGAAAACCTATAGCCTTGGGTAGGGCGACCTGCTTGTTCGGAAATAAAGTACTACTTCTGTTTGTTTAACAGTTTGAGTCTAGTAATTAGCAAACTGTCCCTTAGTCTATTCTCACCTCTGGAAATGTTTGCTTTATATACATGATGAACTACGTTCTTTGGTAGAAGGTGTGATTAAATGTAACTTCATACTTTCAATAGGCCATTGAAGCCACAGGAAGTAATTATTACAACCTCGTTGCAGATCTGTTTACTGGAAAGATTTCACCATGGATGCGATGTATAACGATGCCGAATCAACACACATACTGGCAGACTACTTTAGTATCATATCAACAAGAAAAGGACAATAATCCTTATTTTGTAGGAATTAAGTCAATACATATTCACCTGAATCTACTGATGCTGTTACTGACAAAACAGCTGCTTGTCTTCAGATTCACTGACATACGAAAGAATATTTCAGCTATTGAACAATGCCGCTTTCAACTGAAGACACTGTCTATTTACAAAGGACTTGCATAGACACTTACTTGATGCTGAGACGATGTCTAGAGAGTACATTTGGAAGAATTCGCTGACCGGTGATGAGAATAGTGCTTATTACGATGTGGACGTGAGCATCAATGGGAGTAACAACATGCGACGTGAATATGACGTCAAGTCACGTATCTGAGTATGGGTAGACTCGATTCACTAGGCATGACTAACAAGGGGGGAGGAGACGAAAGAACCTATATTAGGGCCTAGGACGCGTGTCGACGAGTTAAGTGCGAGCTGATCACATCTTGTCATCTCGCGCTCCACTGCTCTGCAAAAACGATTTTCAAACGTTGTATGAAAGGCTCTATATCATCATACGCTTACTACAAAGGAGATTTATGGGTTGAAAGATGCTGGTAAACAAATAAGGGACATATTCTCGCCTTTAATAATTTATTTTCCTATACCTTTTAACCAGAGTTCGTTTACCTGCGGTAGAGAATCAACAGTCAATATGATAACGGAAACATACAAGTATTTACAAACGTTTACCGGCGCCAGAAGAGGATATAAGCTTAACGGTGGTCAACACATGTCCATATTCACAGTCTTTTACAAAACTAAGATGTTAACCTAAAACTGTGTTGTGGCCTCACACTGAGAATGGCACTCACAGTCACATATTATTAGTGCAACCGTTCACTGATCCCGGGCGTGTTAACGTCAGGGCCTAACATTCTGGAGGGTTGAGGTTTTCACGTTTTTCCGAAGTCACTCTATTCAAATGCCGGAGAGATTCCTGCAAAAGGGCATGGCCGAATTAATTCTCACTTCTTGTTCCAATCGTCTCCCGGTTGTAATGGCGAGCCGTAAAGCATTAGATATTTTTTTACAAATGCAAGTTTCTATCTCTTCGGCTTTATCAGTTACTGCAGCACAAAATTTATTATTTCAGCCAAAACTTCTTTTCTGTATTAACGATTCTGTCCCCAACGTACAGCTCCTCTATACCATACATAACGTGCAAGGATACTTTCTTTTCCTCCCTTTAATGGGTATAATTTCCATTCGCTGATATCATCCCTCCAAACTGAATCTGTTTCCACTGGCTTATATGTTGCAGGTCAGCGACCGCCCGCATACACGAGGCGTCCAGCGATACAGGACACGGCTCCTCTCACGTGACTAAGCACCACCACAAAGGAGGCAGGGCCAGGTGGGGGCCTCACGGGTATCTGCGTTAATGTTCCTGTGTAATTACAAATATGCTCCTTATTGATGCAGTGTCAGCTGGGATATAAGTTATACAATGTTCTGTAGAACAGAAACCCTCCGTTTGCTTAGACTTAACGTCAGCAAAGTCAACAGTATTTATGTGAAGTGCGTCAATCTGTATTTTTATAACCTGTTAGTCTTATTCTAACTTCTCACATTCCACGCTCCGACTCGTGAGATAGATTTCATTATTGTCTTCTTAATGATTTCTTGTTGACTAAATCACACGCGGGCATTCGGAAGCTAAAATATTTCAGCTCTGGACGATATATCGGAGAAAATTTCTGAAGAAAAACGTGGGCTTTTGTGTATTGATCTGCTTTTACTTTTGGACATAAAAGGAGGCACGTTCAAGGAGGCACGTTCGAGGGGGGAAGGGGTTGGGTCGAAAGCTACGCTGGGCTACGTTAGGAGAGGGGAGTGTAAGCAAGAGCCGAGTTGATTATGCGTCTCAGTTAAAATAAGGTACAGAATACACAACACCATTCGGATATTTATTTATGTCATTTAATTATCTCTGTATTTAATTTAGATACCCTATATACCGTGCCGCGCATGGGTGTGACTTGAAATCATAGCGTTGGTTTGCACGCGGCCTACGAATCTGAAATAATCGACACGCGACGACGCATTACGATTCGTTCACCATTAGACATGCCGTACCTACACTCACATTTGCTTACAGATCTCATCCGGAATTTTATAAGATAGTGACAGATCGAATTGTTCTGATGGTAAGGATCGCATGCATGTAACCACACCACTTGTTCTGTCAAGTTAATTTCAGTGCAACTTTAAACATAGTGCTCGCTGAAGTATTATTTAAAGTTCAAAGTGTGGTGCTGCTTCACTTCACAAGACTTATCGAAAATAAGTTAGAGGAATCTTATAAGCAGACCAAAAAATAATTCCCTGGTAATGTATAAAAATGGTACAGAACTTCAGAAAATAAAAAAATAAAAAAATATGTGCATCTCTTTTTAGTTTTTTACGCAATAGGTATAGTTTGTCTTACTTATCAATTAATCAACAATGATGAATAAGAAAAAGAGAATGTTTTTAATAACATCTCAAGAAGAAACAGATCTCGGATCATAAGTAGGCACAGCTAATCCAAAGTTAAACTACGTTAATCCTCTACTTACCAAGAAAGTTAACTTTGATAATCATATTTTTGAAAATATAACGAAATTTAAAGTTAAAAGATTCTCCAATGCTTTGTTGACATAAACTTTTTTAGCAGGTGGAGATGAAAACAGTCCAACAGCATTTGAAGTATGCTTTGAATTATTCTTCTTGTCCCCACGAGTTGACCCTGCTTTTACTTTTTCTTCAAACATTACATGCTTGGATGTATGCATCTTCTTCATATAATGTTAAAGATTTTTAAGGCTACAAACGTGATCCTTGACTGTAGAAAGTTTAGACAAACACAGTTTGTATTCATAAATCAACTGTTCTTCCAGTCTTGATTTAAATGCAATATAATCACATAAATGTGGCCAAGGATTCTTAACCTTCTCTTTGGTATTAGTAGCGTTAGTGCTTTCACTAACGGATTCTAGATCTTCAGTTTCCATGGCGTAATAATGTAACGAATATCAGTTTAATTTATTTCACTAACAAACACCGTACCAATACAATCTAAATGTGACACTATTTTCCTCGTAGTAGAATCAATAATGAGCGTTCGTTTTGAGACGTAAAATAGAAACATTTCACAACTCTAGCGTTCTTGCTCACACTCACTCCATATGTAGCATAGTAGTTATAAATGCATCATACACGCATTCGCACTTCGCGTTACCTAATTCGCCGAACGTACGAGCGCGGTATGGCCCGCAATTCTAACAAAAAATTGCCGCCAACTACCACTGTAACCGACTAAAGTTAGTAAGACCGTTAATAATTTTTTAGGTTAACTTAAAAGTTGTATTTTTGCAATTTTGTTAACTTCGTTAGTTAACGATTAACTGATTAACGGTTTTCTGTCCAGCTGTACCTCTGACTGTTCCTTAGAATGAGATTTTTTCCAATAATTGATGATTCTCATGCGTGGCTGGTGTTAAAATTTGATTAAAAATATTTAAAATTATAGAAAAGTACGTAACTCAAATAACAGTTGTGTTCATTATATGCCCAATAATTTTAACGATGTTATTTTAAGAGAAAGCAGAATAAAATATCTTCTTAATTAATGGGGAAAATGTTACGTACCACACGTGGGGTTGGGTGGGGGAGGAGAGATTGGGGGGGGGGGGTCGCCGAGGCAAAAGCCAGGTCAGGCTACGTGAGGGGAGTGGGTGTTAATGCCAGGCCACAATGGTCCATGTATGTTATGGACGCTCTATAATGTAAGGCAGATGTCTTAGTGCTAGCAGGATCACATTTGTTCCTTGTAATCAGAATGTTTTCGGATATGACTTGGTATGTTGATGATTGATAGTTGAAGTGATTTCAGCGAGATTTAGTTCACTGTCTTCCTGGAAAACTTTAAGCGTTACCTGACGTTGACATTCCTTTAGCTAAGGTGGTCAGTTAGGTATCCTGCAGTCATCGTAGTGACTTCTGAGATATTCCTGATTCCTATGCTATCCCGTCAGTTAGTGTCCTGCAGTCATCGTAGTGACTTCTGAGATATTCCTGATTTTTATGCTATCCCGATAATCGAGAAATATGAGCATGTCGGAAGAGAGGATGATAACACAAGATGACATGAAACTAATATATATATACCAACAGGAATATATCCACTGTAGGATGTGGGACAGTATTATACTCAGTCACTGAATTTTCTCAGCATGTGACGTTTGTATTTTTTTATAATACAGAAAATGATCATAAGCAGGATTTGATTTATTTCTTACTTTGAATGGAGTACTTTACGTACGTATCGTGGAGTGATTCTTGTGCCTCGAGTCATTAGGTACTATGAACGTGGGGGTGGCCAGGGTAGTGTATTAGGCTATTGATTACCGGAGAGCTGACCATTACCACCACACACCTGACCCCTGTCTCGGGTGTCCCACACTACTATCTATCACCGCATCAACCTCACTGCGATTATCACTCACTGAGATCTAAAAATATTAAAATGTCGGTAGTTACGACTCGGATTCAACGAATGTTATCATTTTGTCTTACCCAAAGTTTTTTAGCTGTTTTGGAGAAAAGGTCTTCTTGTATCGAATAAAAATGTCCAAGGTACTTGAAACTTTGTAGAATTCCCTTTCTCCATTCATTGCAGTTCGTCCTATATTTAGATATTGTATTAGAAACGGGCTACGCTGGTAGCGGTGAGTTGATCTTCTGCATAAAAAGGGAGGGGGGGATTATTATTAATTAAATATGAAAATGAAATGCATTTAAAAATATAATAAAGGTGAACTAAAGGAACTAGAACCATGAATATTGTACACAAAATAATATCCCATTTATTGATTCTTATGGCTTATACAAGGCCGGGTAATAGTTCACTTTACGTTAAACATATTCAGAGACCACAAAACAAGCAATACCCGACGTTTACAATCCGCCGATGAAAAGCAAACACAAAACTGAATGAAATATTTCAACAAATAGCAAAGTTAACATATGATCAACGTGGCAACACAGGCCATCAAATTGAAGCTAACATTTACTACAACAAAGGAGTATCCCAGGGGCGCCATATAAAGTTAAATAAAAGCATCGTCTTGAATTTACAATTAGCAAGATGCTTGGAATTTGCAATGAAACATAAAATCAGCTAGCTCAGTGATTTTGTGGCGGGAGCAGAGTCTTATCTCAGTGCCATTTAAGGGCTCACAAGTCTCGTCAAAACCCAATGAATTGTGACCGTATGCATCCGATACTTTACCATGAATGCATCGCCGTGATGTAGCGTGACACGCACAGTGGCACTGCAGCTGTGAAAGCCAGGTTAGCGGGTACGACCGCGTTACCAAAACAGCTTCCAGGTAATGGCAGGCATGCCATACAACTTCTCGCTTCCCAGAGCAAGAGAGTGATCATAACCAGACAGTGATCACCGGACGAGAGCGTGTCGGCTGACACGTCTGTACAGTAGCTCGTCCCGGCAGCAAGTGTCCTCAAAATGGCCTCTTCTCGTCTTCTTCCGCAAAGTTGTCTCCCACTCGCCACATGCAACAGAATCCCCTTGGATTAACATTTGGGAACCCCTATAATCGTTCACGATTGGTCATCGATACATGTCCGTCGTCACGTGTTTTATATTGGGGCCAGCATTCGCTGTCTCCGTTCGCGCACTTTCTGCCTGACCTCGAGTAAGCAGCGGAGAGGGGTGAGTTCACCGCCCTCGTCTAACGGACCAGCGCTGTTGTTAGCATCGGCGCCGCTAAGTCGCAGGGACGCAGCTATTGTCCCGCTCTCGACCGTTCGAAAATGGCAGTTCCAGCTTTCCATATTCACTACGTTACTGAGCAGCAAGTTTTGCAGAAATTAAAATTATAATAATGATACCTCTGGCCGCCCGGGTTTAATATACAATTATTTACCTATGCAATATCCCTATTATTTACGGTATCTACACCTTACAAAATTGAATATTATTAAAGAAAATCTGAATATTAATTAATTTATTTAATTATATTCATTGTGGGTGACTCTGTCATACCACAATATTTAGTTCTCTGCTGATTACTATAATATTATATTTTGATTAATTACACTACACTGACCTTTTGAATTAGTTTCTGAACAATGCAATTCTCTCAACCATATTTTTTTCCCCAACTCTCAAGCTATTGGTCTAACCGAATCCGTTGTTTACTCCAGTTGCCAAGATAATTAAGAAACCTCAGATTTTATTTTTGCAAGTTTTTCATCAAAATTGACTTTTTTTTTTGCAGTTGGATCAAATCAAAAACAAAATTCTCCCAAATGTATCAAGAAATAGTGATAATAATTTTGTTAGTTGTGTTTATTTTCACACTACACAGAGTCAAGTATCATTTTAGTACCATTTGATCAACGGAAAGCTGGAAATTATTATAAAGATTGAGCATCATGATGGAATGGAATGCGAAATTGAATTTAGCAATAATATCCCAAAGTATGCATCGTATAAATATTTAGTGAGAATTCAGAAAACAACTTGCATCCAAATAAACGAAAATGTAATTAAATTATTATTCTTTCAAGTGGTCAAATAGATTATGACAATGCAATAGTTTTGGATTAACTCAACGTTTGTAGTCAGAGAGACAGAAAGAACTAAATCAATTTTCGGACGTGACAAATTTTCAAGAAACATTTAATCAAGAAGCTGTTGAGAACATAACATTTATTATACACTAACATGATGTTAAAACGTTTCATCTGATACAAGGAACCTCCGGCGACAAGTATAAAATAAATGCGTGGAACGCCCAAGGCGAGGTAATTATCTGAACCCTCTCTGGTTTTGAAGGTATTAACTGAAGATTGAAATTTAAATACTTCGGTACGAGTACTGGTGCCATATGTTAGACAGGTGCTATACCACACCTGTTGCTTATACTTATCATTCGGCTAATTTGGTAGTGGAAATCGGGTTATGACTATCCGATACAATCATACGACTGCGGCATTTGGTGTGCCGTGATACCAACAATGCAGTGCTGTGACATCACTAAACAAACGATGATATTCTGGCATTATAAGTGTTATGTTAAAAAAAAAATCACCGCTCTTCGTTTGTACTACCTGCAATTAATTCCACATAGCCTGTCAAAAATAATGGAAATTTTTATCGTCATTAAAATCTATCTAAGAAAAGTATGATTTCAAAAATACATTACGATGATTTATTTTATTGATATGTTTGGTGATTACCTACGTCTATTGTAAACGTTCTCTGACTTTTTAATGAACTTCCCTGTTTCTTATCTTCTATGTTGTGATCTGATTCTACAGATCCTTACATGAATTTATACATTTAATCGTTGTAAATAAACAAATAACAACATCGATTCAAACGAACGTCGCATTGTAACTTCTTATATCTGTCCTACATATTTCTGTGCAGACAATGTTGCCTTTTAGCTGCTGTCACAATTATACTTCCTTTTGACAATAGAAGCGCAAATAAAAAAAATATTTATTTGAAATTTACACTTCCTTATAAAAACGTAAGTACAAAATTAAAAAAAGTCAGTGCAGTTATTAATTTGAAATTTGCTGGTTATCCAAACAACATTGTGGTAGTCAGGGTAACTAACACTTCAGCCATTATCGAGAGTCGCCTAAGGCAGCCGAATCATTGAGGTGAGTCCCGTCTCCAGGCACAACGCATTTTAATAAATGTACATAACGCAGATGACCAACGCCAAACGTCACAGCATTCAACAAGTGCCTCAACCACAGCTCGCAAAGATCATGTCAACATGGGAATGAACGAGTTGTGAAACAATTCTATTTATAACTACGTTCGCGTAGATTATCAAGGCAAATATCACTATCTCAACGGAATTTTTTTTGCATGACCCCAAAAACTATAACTTCATGCTTCCCAACAATACGATCCGCTGCTTCGCTGAAATCACGATAAAAATTTCGAATACGAGAAGTAATTTAACTTTAAACGAATACTAATTTGTGTACACTTTAATTTCCTTAGCATTTCGACGTCTCATAAAAATAAAATATACCTTATTCTACTCATAGGATCACACGTTGTACAGTAATCGAAATTCGACTGGTAGCTTTATCACACCACATGAAATATTCAATATTTTATCCGTGGGACCACGAGATATCCAGTAATCGAGACCCCATAAAAATCTGGTCAGTAATATTTCGGTCAATCACGTTTATCCGATCCTGCAGAAAGACAGAAACCATTTTTAAAAAAACCGGTTGATTCATTCTCTGCAAATTATTAATAATATCCCAATTGAACTTTTTTTTTTAAAAAAAAATGTCAATAATGCATAGACTTTGTCTCGGTTATGTTTTTATTATAATTATAGATGTTTTAAATTTCCACCAACATTATCTGAATTAAGCGTTTGCCACTGACCTCTTTGATCCTAACCTGTCTTATTGAAATCGATAAGCTTCCCGATTTGAAGTTCGGCTTGTATTTGTAAAGGCCTTTATACTGTACATACCTTTACCTTTCACAATTCTTGCTATGTGTATGCGAAGTTCTTTCGTGTTTCGGATTCCACATAAAACTGTAGGCTGGGTGTTGGTGGCTTAGCTTAGGTATTTGCGAAACAAATAGAATGCGTAGCCATTAGAAAATGTCGCCAGATCTCTGAGGCCACAAGGAAAATTTATTATCTCCGCAATTCTGTTCCCCCCTCATAACCCACATTCTTCGATGTTTATTCTTGTTAATGATGCGGCATCCTGAAATTTGTGGTTGCGATTTTGTAGCAGGCTGTTAGATGGTAGGATGAACTTGTTTGTACTGTTTTTATTCCTAATACTAGCTAATGCCCACGACTTCGTTCGTGTTCGTCAAGAATTTTGAAGGCTCTTATGTTTTTACACCGAACCTCAGCATCCCAAATCAGCAACCTGCCAGGGAAAGTCCCTTCAAAATCAGTTCACACACTAAATATGTCGCGTATAACTTATTTTATTTGTTAATGGCTGAAAAAGCTGAACATTACTCAAAAACATTATAGAACATTCAATAACATACAGACGTTCTAGAAAATTCTAAAGATTTTTTTTAGAACACTTTGGTCCAAATACGAAAATCTCCTCGGTCGACCACTTTCGACCGCCATATTTCCCACACTCTTACAGCTACCGAAATGCAACCATCATAGTGCACGATGGGAGACTACCATATATAAACACGTGTCATTCGCTAGGTAGTGGGGGCTGCAGAGCGAAATATAGGAACACGCACGTCCATTTTTATAAATATATATATATATAAGATTTCCATTTCGCGATCGGGGATCTTAGTATAAACTTATTCTGTATTTCATATATGTTTCGTTTAAAGAGGATCAAAAAATTTTGCATCCTTCTGTTTCCTATCTTTGCCTTTTTTTAACAATCTTTAAAATTTCTCCAATGACAATGCTATGCATCTCAAATGTAGAGCAGATATTTAGGCAGTTTTACGCAATCAGCAATCACAATTTCCTTATCACAACCTACAAGTTTCACTAATAAAAATTCACGTATTATAGAGAACATAATTTATACGAGTAACAGACACCTAAATTCCCTTATTAGAATAGCTACTTTCGGCAAGCGGGAGGGTTATCAATTCGTCCCTGAAGCAAGAGTGGTGAATAAGCTTCACATCTTAAGATTCATGATGATCAGTGCTGTTGACTCTATTCCCTTATTAGAATAGTTACTTTCGGCAAGCGGGAGGGTTATCAATTCATCCCTGAAGCAAGTGTGGTGAATAAGCTTCACATCTTAAGATTCATGATGATCAGTGCTGTTGACTCTATTCCCTTATTAGAATAGTTACTTTCGGCAAGCGGGAGGGTTATCAATTAGTCCTTGAAGCAAGCGTGGTGAATAAGCTTCACATCTTAAGATTCATGATGATCAGTGCTGTTGACTCTATTCCCTTATTAGAATAGTTACTTTCGGCAAGCGGGAGGGTTATCAATTCGTCCCTGAAGCAAGTATGGTGAATAAGCTTCGCATCTTAAGATTCATGATGATCAGTGCTGTTGACTCTATTCCCTTATTAGAATAGTTACTTTTCGGCAAGCGGGAGGGTTATCAATTCGTCCCTGAAGCAAGTGTGGTGAATAAGCTTCACATCTTAAGATTCATGATGATCAGTGCTGTTGACTCTATTCCCTTAATAGAATAGTTACTTTCGGCAAGCCGGGAGGGTTAATCAATTCGTCCCTGAAGCAAGTATGGTGAATAAGCTTCACATCTTAAGATTCATGATGATCAGTGCTGTTGACTCTATTCCCTTATTAGAATAGTTACTTTCGGCAAGCGGGAGGGTTATCAATTCGTCCCTGAAGCAAGCGTGGTGAATAAGCTTCACATCTTAAGATTCATGATGATCAGTGCTGTTGACTCTATTCCCTTATTAGAATAGTTACTTTCCGCAAGCGGGAGGGTTATCAATTCATCCTGAAGCAAGTGTGGTGAATAAGCTTCACATCTTAAGATTCATGATGATCAGTGCTGTTGACTCTATTTCCTTATTAGAATAGTTACTTTCGGCAAGCGGGAGGGTTATCAATTCGTCCCTGAAGCAAGCGTGGTGAATAAGCTTCACATCTTAAGATTCATGATGATCAGTGCTATTGACTCTATTCCCTTATTAGAATAGTTACTTTCGGCAAGCGAGAGGGTTATCAATTCGTCACTGAAGCAAGCGTGGTGAATAAGCTTCACATCTTAAGATTCATGATGATCAGTGCTGTTGACTCTATTCCCTTATTAGAATAGTTACTTTCGGCAAGCGAGAGGGTTATCAATTCGTCCCTGAAGCAAGCGTGGTGAATAAGCTTCACATCTTAAGATTCATGATGATCAGTGCTGTTGACTCTATTCCCTTATTAGAATAGTTACTTTCGGCAAGCGGGAGGGTTATCAATTCGTCCCTGAAGCAAGCGTGGTGAATAAGCTTCACATCTTAAGATTCATGATGATCAGTGCTGTTGACTCTATTCCCTTATTAGAATAGTTACTTTCGGCAAGCGGGAGGGTTATCAATTCGTCCCTGAAGCAAGTGTGGTGAATAAGCTTCACATCTTAAGATTCATGATGATCAGTGCTGTTGACTCTATTCCCTTATTAGAATAGTTACTTTCGGCAAGCGGCGAGGGTTATCAATTCATCCCTGAAGCAAGCGTGGTGAATAAGCTTCACATCTTAAGATTCATGATGATCAGTGCTGTTGACTCTATTCCCTTATTAGAATAGTTACTTTCGGCAACCGGAGGGTTATCAATTCATTCCTGAAGCAAGTGTGGTGAATAAGCTTCACATCTTAAGATTCATGATGATCAGTGCTGTTGACTCTATTCCCATATTAGAATAGTTACTTTCGGCAAGCGGGAGGGTTATCAATTTGTCCTTGAAGCAAGCGTGGTGAATAAGCTTCACATCTTAAGATTCATGATGATCAGTGCTGTTGACTATTCCCTTATTAGAATAGTTACTTTCGGCAAGCGGGAGGGTTATCAATTCGTCCCTGAAGCAAGTATGGTGAATAAGCTTCGCATCTTAAGATTCATGATGATCAGTGCTGTTGACTCTATTCCCTTATTAGAATAGTTACTTTCGGCAAGCGGGAGGGTATCAATTCGTCCCTGAAGCAGTGTGGTGAATAAGCTTCACATCTTAAGATTCATGATGATCAGTGCTGTTGACTCTATTCCCTTATAGAATAGTTACTTTCGGCAAGCGGGAGGGTTATCAATTCGTCCCTGAAGCAAGTATGGTGAATAAGCTTCACATCTTAAGATTCATGATGACAGTGCTGTTGACTCTATTCCCTTATTAGAATAGTTACTTTCGGCAAGCGGGAGGGTTATCAATTCGTCCCTGAAGCAAGCGTGGTGAATAAGCTTCACATCTTAAGATTCATGATGATTCAGTGCTGTTGACTCTATTCCCTTATTAGAATAGTTACTTTCCGCAAGCGGGAGGGTTATCAATTCATCCCTGAAGCAAGTGTGGTGAATAAGCTTCAGATCTTAAGATTCATGATGATCAGTGCTGTTGACTCTATTCCTTATTAGAATAGTTACTTTCGGCAAGCGGGAGGGTTATCAATTCGTCCCTGAAGCAAGCGTGGTGAATAAGCTTCACATCTTAAGATTCATGATGATCAGTGCTGCTATGACTCTATTCCTTATTAGAATAGTTACTTTCGGCAAGCGAGAGGGTTATCAATTCATTCCTGAAGCAAGTGTGGTGAATAAGCTTCACATCTTAAGATTCATGATGATCAGTGCTGTTGACTCTATTCCCATATTAGAATAGTTACTTTCGGCAAGCGGGAGGGTTATCAATTCGTCCCTGAAGCAAGCGTGGTGAATAAGCTTCACATCTTAAGATTCATGATGATCAGTTGCTGTGGACTCTATTCCCTTATTAGAATAGTTACTTTCGGCAAGCGGGAGGGTTATCAATTCGTCCTGAAGCAAGTGTGGTTAATAAGCTTCACATCTTAAGATTCATGTTGATCAGTGCTGTTGACTCTATTCCCTTATTAGAATAGTTACTTTCGGCAAGCGGGAGGGTTATCAATTCGTCCCTGAAGCAAGCGTGGTGAATAAGCTTCACATCTTAAGATTCATGATGATCAGTGCTGTTGACTCTATTCCTTCATTAGAATAGTTACTTTCGGCAAGCGGGAGGGTTATCAATTCGTCCCTGAAGCAAGCGTGGTGAATAAGCTTCACATCTTAAGATTCATGATGATCAGTGCTGTTGACTCTATTTCCTTATTAGAATAGTTATTTTGGGCAAGCGGGAGGCATATCAATTCATCCTGAAGCAAGCGTGGTGAATAAGCTACACATCTTAAGATTCATGATGATCAGTGTCTGTTGACTCTATTCCCTTATTAGAATAGTTACTTTCGGCAAGCGGGAGGGTTATCAATTCGTCCCTGAAGCAAGCGTGGTGAATAAGCTTCACATCTTAAGATTCATGATGATCAGTGCTGTTGACTCTATTTTCTATTAGAATAGTTACTTTCGGCAAGCGGGAGGGTTATCAATTCGTCCCTGAAGCAAGCGTGGTGAATAAGCTTCACATCTTAAGATTCATGATGATCAGTGCTGTTGACTCTATTCCCTTATTAGAATAGTTACTTTCGGCAAGCGGGAGGGTTATCAATTCGTCCCTGAAGCAAGCGTGGCGAATAAGCTTCACATCTTAAGATTCATGATGATCAGTGCTGTTGACTCTATTCCCTTATTAGAATAGTTACTTTCGGCAAGCGGGAGGGTTATCAATTCATCCCTGAAGTAAGTGTGGTGAATAAGCTTCACATCTTAAGATTCATGATGATCAGTGCTTTTGTCTCTATTCCCTTATTAGAATAGTTACTTTCGGCAAGCGGGCGGGTTATCAATTCGTCCCTGAAGCAAGCCTGGTGAATAAGCTTCACATCATAAGATTCATGATGATCAGTGCTGTTGACTCTATTCCCTTATTAGAATAGTTACTTTCGGCAAGCGGGAGGATTATCAATTCGTCCCTGAAGCAAGTGTGGTGAATAAGCTTCGCATCTTAAGATTCATGATGATCAGTGCTGTTGACTCTATTCCCTTATTAGAATAGTTACTTTCGGCAAGCGGGAGGGTTATCAATTCGTCCCTGAAGCAAGCGTGGTGAATATGCTTCACATCTTAAGATTCATGATGATCAGTGCTGTTCCCTTATTAGAATAGTTACTTTCGGCAAGCGGGAGGGTTATCAATTCGTCCCTGAAGCAAGCGTGGTGAATAAGCTTCACATCTTAAGATTCATGTTGATCAGTGCTGTTGACTCTATTCCCTTATTAGAATAGTTACTTTCGGCAAGCGGGAGGGTTATCAATTCGTCCCTGAAGCAAGCGTGGTGAATAAGCTTCACATCTTAAGATTCATGATGATCAGTGCTGTTGACTCTATTCCCTTATTAGAATAGTTACTTTCGGCAACCGGGAGGGTTATCAATTCATCCCTGAAGCAAGTGTGGTGAATAAGCTTCACATCTTAAGATTCATGATGATCAGTGCTGTTGACTCTATTCCCTTAATAGAATAGTTACTTTCGGCAAGCGGGAGGGTTATCAATTCGTCCCTGAAGCAAGTATGGTGAATAAGCTTCACATCTTAAGATTCATGATGATCAGTGCTGTTGACTCTATTCCCTTATTAGAATAGTTACTTTTCGGCAAGCGGGAGGGTTATCAATTCGTCCCTGAAGCAAGTGTGGTGAATAAGCTTCACATCTTAAGATTCATGATGATCAGTGCTTTTGACTCTATTCCCTTATTAGAATAGTTACTTTCGGCAAGCGGGAGGGTTATCAATTCGTCCCTGAAGCAAGTATGGTGAATAAGCTTCACATCTTAAGATTCATGATGATCAGTGCTGTTGACTCTATGTTATTAGAGGTGAGAGAGGATTGGGACAATTAACTGAAAGGAATTCGGCGATGGCCTTTGTGGGATTTATCCAGGCATTCGCCTCAAGTAATTTGCCGTGGAAAGCCGAAATCTGGATATCCGAGCAGGAATTTAAACCCGCGACCTACCGATTGCCAGACTCGGGTAATATCGTTCACCCATCGGGGCTCGGTATTTGTTCAGATCAACGATTTTCAGCCGGTGCGTCTCTTGTGTGTCTTGCTCTACAAGTGCTTGTTGTCTGCTATCCAGATTTCTGTTGTCAATCATTTGTTCCCGTAATCACCTCAGGCGAATGTCGCGTGGTTCATTTCCGTCCCGCACCCCCCCCTCTCGTGAATTCGGTGTCGATGCGGTGTAAGGCCAGAAAAAGCTTGAGATCTGCAATTTTGAATAGTGATTGATCGGAACCAATGAAAATATTCGGTTCTTTTTGTTTTATATTGTGAACAGAGATCTTATGAATCCTTATCTCTCTTTGTAACTTATTCCATCATCTCACTGGCGATACCTAGGCTTTCACTAGGTGATTACTTTGCTGTTGAATACTGCAATATAACATATGTAATACCAGATTACAGTTTTTAAAATCAGGGAGCATCGTTAAAAATGTGACTGAAGTTTGGTACTCCACTATGTTCGTTGCGAAGTATCTAAATGATCGATTATTGAGCTTCTTTTGGGAGAATTTTTGAATATCAAATTCCTCTTCCATGAACATCCCATTGCTGTGTCCATGTTTGTGGTTTTTTATTTATTTACAGGAATTTTTTTTCTAGAGAATGAGCAACATATTTATAGCGACTAAGACAGTGTGGTGGAGACAGTTCAGACAGAAGTGAACACCTATTATTAGGACAAAGTTTGAGAGCTCCGTTATGATTTTAAATGGAGCATTATGACATGCTAATATGTTAGTTTTGTTAACCGCCTGTATAAACACTGTTACGTGGTCCATCTACTCATACACTTTACTATTACTATTATTATTACTCCGCGGTTCACTAAAAGTGCTTGGTGAAAGAGGGGGGGGGGGTGTTGTAATGTTTTGTGCGAAGGGATATATGGGATATGTTAGGAGCACTCATGGGATATTTTGAGGAACCATCCCGATATTCGCCTGCAGCGATCTGGGAAAACCATGTAAAACCTAGATCAGATATCGAGAATGGTATCACGAGAGCAACTCCTGTCGGATTCTAAGTTTTCTCGCTCGATGAATCCTTCCTATTTCAATCCCTAATTTTTTGTGGAAAAAATGAGAACAGAAAAGATTCGGTTCTGGCCCTGATGGATCTTATCTTATTTTCTCGGTCATTTCTAGATATGAATGTTACTGATAGTAATATGTGCTTGCTGTCATCATGAAATAGGTCTGTCGTAAATTTTTAATTAGCTTCTGTCGAGAGAAACTCCTTCAGTGTTCACGAGCTTCTCAACCTAACTCCTTTTTTACTTAGAGGCGGAATGGGACTGGGGACAAGGAACAGAAAGGAATTCGGCCATGGCCTTTTTGAAGGAAGCATCCCGGCATTCGCCTGGAGTGATTTGGGGAAACTACGGAAAACCCAAATCTGTATGCGCGGGTATTCGAACCGGCGTTCTCCCGAATGCTAGGCCAGAACGTTAACCACTCACCCACCACGCTCGGTATCGCACTTACGCTTTATCTCCAGTTCTATTGTGTTGTTCGACAAAGGTTTAGTTAAGTATAACTAATGCCAGAATTTCTACTACATTTCTCTTCTAATAGACCAGATGACGGTATTGATTTCAGTATTCAATAATTGCATTACCTGAGGGTTACATTTTTCACTTTTTGCTCACGTTTCATCAAAAGATATTTTCTCCAGTAGGTGTGTTACAAGGTATTGCTTTTTTGTGGGATATCTTATGATAATAGTATCTTTTACTCTTTGCACCACATTCTTCTTACTACTCCTACTTTTATTCTATGTAAAGATTTTAAATTCTATGATCGTAATAGATACCATTCTTCATACATTGCTTTTATACCATACTACCGTCCTCTGTTCTTCCTTCATGTCCATTCTGTCTCTTTTAGGTTTTTCTCATATATCCAGCTTTGACACTCTTTCAAACACAGTCATAATGATTAATGATTAATTTCACGAGTGTAGTTTTCTTTTATCAGAAACATAACATAATATTTAATAACCTATAAAGATCTTACAGTGTTCTCTTCCATAGACAAGACTTTCCTCTCAAGAACCAACAAACTAAATCCATTTCTCGTCACCATTTTCATTGCCCTACGTCAGGTTTTTTATCTAGTAACATGGCTCGCGGTGACGGCAATTGTAGCAATTATGGATTTTATAAAGAGTTTATTTCAATGCACCATTCTGGACAGATCTATTGTATCGTTTGACAAAGGCTTATTTCCGTATCACGAATGCCAGAATTCCTGTTAAATTCCTCTTCTAATGTATCAGCTGACGATATTGACTTCAGTATTCAACAGCTGCATTACCTGTGAGTTACATTTAGCACTGTTTGTTCTCGAAAACCAACAAACGTTTGCAAACATACACGATACACTCACACGAAATTTGTTTATGTGCAACACGCGCTATTGCACCCGCCATTATTCAATTACCCGGCCGGAATACTCAATTGACTGAGTGGAATAGGTCATCTGGATTGGGATTTTGTCTGTCAATATATTGCTATGCAACTTTCTGACAGCTTTGAAACGTTTTATCAAACAGGCGTTCTCCTCCCGATGGGTGCGGTCTTCTGAACAGTTCCCCGCAACGGACAATTGAGTATAAAACTGCGACACGTGGTCCATGAAGCGATGGTAACTTCTGCAGCATTATTGTCAGCAGTGTCAATTATTCGTTTCCAAACATTTCTTTGTTCTGTATACGAATCATGTGAACAAAATTGATCAGAACGTACAATACGACGTTCTGTGTGATTCTGTGCCAGCGTTTAGTCTCAAAATCATGAAGAGGTCATCGATATTTCCCCCTTTCTCTCCCCGACCTGCGTCATCTATCAACTACCACCAGGTGACAACATTGGAGAATTTTTTCCTCCAGTAAGTTCGCACTTAATACTCGCATAGTAGAATGTCAACAGTAATTAAAATTAATTGCATTGTTTTTTTGGATACAATCAGACGCTCTGATATTCAATACTTTCTCGAATAAAGGTGAGGAAGATTAACAAAACTAAAGACTAATTTACAAAATAGATTAATAACCCCATCACCGAGTAGTAAGGCAATTTAGTAACTGTTGAGAGCTAATTTTCTCAAATTCCTCTCATCTGAAAAAGCTACACTTCCTCAAGACAGTGACATCAGGTCGTTAAATTTAGAGGCGTCTTCAGCTTCGTGAGAAACTCATTTGATGGATTGGTAGAAAAAAATCGTAATTAATTTATGAATCAATTTATTGATGTGTAACGGATTCCCCTGATTCTTACCATTGAAATAAGATAAGGAAAATTAATAACTGAGCTCATGCTGCTAAGACATTTTCTAGCTACAAAATGACTACAGTGTCTTTGTTGGATGTACAGGAGTTATTAATGAACTATGAATCTTTAATACCACCAAATTAAATTAATCTTTCTCTGCTGGAGCCAATTCAATCCATATTTCTCTATGTTCTTTACTGGAAACAACCGTGCAGTAGTACAGATAGTACACTGAAGACCCAAAGAAACTGGTACAACTGCCTAATATCATGTAGGGTCCCCGCGAGCACTCAGAAGTGCCGCAACACGACGTGGCATGGACTCGATTAATGACTAAAGTAGTGCTGGAGGGAATTGACACCATGTATCCTGCATGGCTGTGGGTAAATCTGTAAGAGTACTAGGGGTGGAGATCTCTTTTGAACGGCACGTTACAAGGCATCCCAGATATGCTCAATAATGTTCGTGTCTGGGGAGTTTGTTGACCAACGGAGGTGTTTAAACTCAGAAGAGTGTTCCTGGAGCCACTCTGTAACAATTCTGGACGTGTGGGGTGTCGCATTGTCTTGCTGGAATTGCCCAAGTCCGCCAGAATGCACAATGGACATGAATGGACGCAGGCGATCAGTCAGGATGCGTACGTACGTGTCACCTGTCAGAGTCGTATCTAGACGTATCAGGGGTCCCATGACACTCCAACTACATACGCCTTACACCATTACAGAGCCTCCACCAGCTTGAACAGTACCCTGCTGACATGCAGGGTTCATGAATTCATGAGGTTTGTTTCCATACCCGTACACGTCCATCCGCTCGATACAATTGGAAACGAAACTTGTCAGGCCAGGCAACATGTTTTCAATCATCAACAGTCCAATGTCAGTGTTGACGGGCCCAGGCGAGGCGTAAAGCATTGTGTCATGCACTCAGCAAGGGTACACGAGTGGGCCTTAGGCTCCGAAAGCCCATATCGATTATGTTCCGTTGAATGGCTCGCACGCAGACACTTGTTAATGGCTCAGCATTGAAATCCGCAGCAATTTGCGGAAGGGTTGCACTTCTGTCACATTGAACGTTTCTCTTCAGTCGTCGTTGGTCCCGTTCTTGGAGGATCTTTTTCCGGCCGCAGCGATGTCGAAGATTTGATGTTTTACCGTATTCCCGATATTCACGGTGCACTCGTGAAATGGTCGTACGGGAAAATCCCCACCTCATCGCTACCTCGGAGATTTCATCTCTAGTGCGCCGACTTACAACAACACGTTCAAACTCACTTAAATTGTGATAACTTGGCATTGTAGCAGCAGTAACTGATCAAACGCCTGCAACAGACACCTTTTGTCTTATATAGGCGTTGCCGACCGCAGAGCCGTTCTCTGTGTGTTTACATATCTCTGTGTTTGCATACGCATGCCTATAACAGTTTATTTGGCTCTTCCGTATAAATCAACTCGCTTTCGCACGGGAGGACATCTATATACATATTTTCAGCTACATGAAGAAAAGCGTCATAAATTCCTGCGTGGAGACAACCTTTTTTCAGAGCCTCAATAGACAGCTGATTATATGTCTTCAGTGTAAATCGTTGACGATATAATCCTCATTAATACTGTGTTCTTTATGTGAGGAATTAAACTACCTTTGACGGATAATACTTATGGATAGAAGAGCTGAAAGAAGACAACATGGCAATGTGCTCCTTTAAATACACATGAGGACGGGGGTTGGGCGGGAGAGAGAGAAATAGGCAGCCCCCTGGGGGCTGCAACCTGCCACACGCCGCACGTCGACGCTTCCAGAGGTACGGCGGGGTCTTGGGTCGCTCCACGCGTGGTTAAACGAAAGTTAGAGGCTACCTCACTGGAAAACGAGTGCTCGTGTACCTGCATATTGTATGCCTGAGAAAGAGCTCTCAAAACAGAATCACGAATTTCTATTTGATTGTTCAGGAAGTTGTTAATGTTATTAAGAACATAGAAAATTTTTACTTGTCACATACGCGCCCTAAAACCCGAACAAGAAAAACATTATTTGTCACATAACGAGAAATTGATCAGACTTGTGATTTAGCACCCATATTGCGGTTTCTGACTGACTAAATATTTATAGTTTCGTTTAATTACAAGTGACTAAAGTCGGTATCCTGAATGTGTCAAAAATTTGCTAATGAGGAATGTTTTTGTTAATTGACACTGTTTTTATGCTGCTTTAATTAATATTTAAATTTGACAGTTTCACCTCATAATAATGATCAGTATAAATATTCGTGTTCAAGGGATATTTCTACTCAATTTCTGTGACGCTTTTGCTACAAAAATGGTTTACAGGCTGAAATGCGAGAGATGAGCAACTACAATCATAACAAATCTGACATTGCCGTGCACCCGCCTGGTCGAGTCAACGGCGGCACCCTCCCTTTTCTGGAGGGGAGTCGAGCCATTTTTGAATCTCAATTTCTTCGGTCGTATTCATGATACATATCTCAAATCTGTGTTATGCATATATATCAGCAATCATAGTAAACGTAATTCGTTTTATTTCGTTACTGTTCTTAATGCGGATACAAACTTCCGCGATTTTGTCCCTGAATCACTGACTGATTGACTGACTGACTGATGATCATCAAAACTATAAGATACTTCCGGTAGCCGTAGTAAGCTGAAATTTGATACACAGAGAACACTTTACCACATATTTTAAGAAAAGTCTCAAATTCGTAAATTTCCATATATCTACCCATTACTTAACCCTAAAATGAAATCGATTTCTACCCTAATAACTTTATATACCTCTGATTTTCTTTGTAGAGTGAGATTACTAAGTTTGACTAATGTGTTAAATTTTACCCCTTTCCTTTTCTTACTTTGGAGTTTATTGAAATTCAGAATTTTTTTTTAACCACAACACCCCGACATCAAAATTCCAATGTACTTCCAGCAATCCTAGAAACAAGTAATTTGGTACAACATATATAGTTTCGTCCCAAAATCACTAGAAAAGTCTAAAATTGGAGTTTTTACCGTATTTATTTAATTAAAATCCCAAATACGAAAATTCTGGCACATATTTGCGGTTTAATTGCTTTGCTCCATATGAAGCTATATGCCTGGGAATTTATTAAAGCATAGAGATCAGCAAGTTTAACTAATATCTTAAATTTTACTTTGTTCCTATGCTTAGTTATGAAGTTACTAGTAATTTATTTATGGTAGTAGTTAAACCATCTGCAATCTGCATTGCTCGGCTACGGCGCACATCCATTGTTTGCAGAGAATGGGGCATTGTTGTTAACGTATATTAATGTCTTCAATTCTGAAATTTTCGTATTCACCGATTTTCAAATGGAATCATTACATTTTAGCAGCGATTCAGATTAAGCGATAGTCTTACAAAAAGAAATAAGATCCCACAAAAACAATTCTTGTAAAAATAGGCCATGTCTCATGTTCGTGTAGTGACAAAAAGTTATGAGATTTTTCTTTTCTGAGCCAAGTCTGCACTTTATAGTGTGTATTAACTTCACTTTGTGAAACAGAATGGTTTCTCTAGATATCATAGATCGTATATTAGATTTTAAATTTTTTTTACTGAAATTGAAGGTATAATATAAACTTGTCAAATTCGAAAAAGAGCGGGGGAAATCTTGGCTTTTATGTATTTTTAAGTTTGATAAAGCAAATATTTAAGGAATTTATATAGGTTAAGTAAAACATGGCGCCCATAATGGCCAAGTCACCAGAACTTTTTTTTTTTTTCCCCCCTAAACAAGCGATCTATGACACCGTGATAAACCATTCTGTTTCACAAAGTGAAATGAATACACACTGTAAAGTGTAGATCTGGCTCAGAAGAAGATCGCCGTATCATTAAACTTTTTGTCACTACATGAAAACGAGACTTGGTCTATTTTTACAACACTTGTTTTTGTGGGATTTTAAAATAACTGTATACCTTCCTTAAAAGATAATAAATCTAAAGGGACAATATTTTACACTACTATTATTGAAATTTTTACATTAATAATTTATTTTTGGAGTCTGTGCCAGCCAAATCAAGGAAAAAACAAAAACTATAAGGAATGACAATAATACACAGAAATCACGTTTCTACTTACTTACGATTAATGCTAGAGATAAGTTTCAACAAAACTGAAAAATATAGATAATACGCCGGTATTATACTAATTGTAAAGCGTTTACCGCATGATGCAGCCTACCAACTGACAATGTAGCGCTAGATATGCGCCTCGATCACCAACGAGGCCGAACCACTGATTAAAATACTGTCTAATTTGTTTCCCTAAACTGTCTCCAGCAAAAACAATATCTGCCTCATTACATACTGTAAAGTGTTTGGAATTTTCTTTCGTACTCCCCGCATCGCCTCGCACAGCAAATAAATTGCTGTAATTCGTTCCTAGCGATGTAACAGCTGGCACCGACTTCAAAAATAAATTATTAATGAAAAATATTGTCCATTTAGATTTATTTTCTTCTAGCCAAGGAATAAGTTTATTTAAAAAAAATTAATGAGTTCTTTGAAGGCGGTTTTTATTTTTGTGACAAAATTATTTTTGTAACTTAATTTCTTCAGTGTTATTGGTGTTTCATATTTATATTATACAAAGATAAAAGCAATCTTAGCAAACATACAAAATTTTGTTTCATTCCTATGTTTAGTTTGGATGCTATTCATACGCAAATTTCACTGTTTTTGTCACTGATTGATTATTATCAAAACTCTAAGGTATTTCCCGTAGACGTAGAAAGCTTAAATTTGGAACACTGATAAAGTTTTACCTCCAGATTATACGAAAAACTATCCATATATCTACCCCTTATTTACCAAAAATGTGAAATCACTTTCTACCCTAATAACGTTATGCGTCTCAGATTTTCATTATAGACGGTGCTTACTAAATTTAAACTATGTGTTAAATTTTTTTTCTTTCCTTCCCTTACTTGGAAAGTTAGTGGAGGTAAAAAAAAAATTATTACGACACCCCGACATCAAAATTCTACCGTGTATCCCTTGGTTCTAGAAACATGTACAATTGGGCACATATATGGTTTCATCACCAAATCATAAGAAAAGGCTAATATTGATGATTTACCACGTATTTTTTAAATGGCGACTCAAAACGTGAAAAATTTTGACAAATATTTACAAGTCAAATTATTTTCCCTGAATGAGACTATATGCTTGAAATTGCTTTTGTGCACAGAGGTCAGCAAGTGTAACTAACATTTTCAATTTTACTTTCATGCTAAGCTCAGTTTGGAAGTTATTCGTTATTTACTTATGGTGGTAGTTAAATCTGTGGCAATTGGCGTGCTCGGACGTGGCGTACATCCATTGTTTGAATAGTGTGTGAGCACTGTTGGCAGCGGATGTTGATGCTTTGAATTCTGAAATGTTCTCATCCACCGATTTACAAATTGAATAGTTACATTTGAACAACGACTCAGAATAAACGAGCAACTGACAAAAAGAAATGAAGTCCCACAAAAACAATTCTTGTAAAAACAGACCAAGTCTCGTGGCTGTTTAGCGACAAAAAGTTATGAAATCTTGTTCTGAGCCAAGTCTGCACTTTTCAGTGTATATTCACTTCCGTTTGGTGTTATAGATCGTTTATTTAGAACTAATAAATAAAAAACTCTGATAACTTGGCCGTTATGCATGTCAAAATTTTTCTGAAATGATATATATGATTACATATATATGATTTATTCGGTTGTCAAAACCGAAAGACGTGCAAGGAAAATCTTGGCTTTATCATTTGTGCATTTAACCAGTCAAGACATTAATAACAAAAAAAAAAAAAAAAAAAAAAAAAAAACATTGTCAGGCATTCGATGGCAAACTATTAGTTGAAAAATACCATTGGAATGGGAACATTTCATTAAGATAATGTGTAAACAAAGTTTTGTTTCGCGCTTCATAAGCTGTTGTCGAAATGTAAGTTTTATCATACAGGAAAGTCCCGCACTTTTGAACAAATTAATAAGCTTTAAATGTAGAAGCCCAAGTTCCTTAAATCACAACTGTGGGAAGTAACTAAATCATCAACAAAAATAAAAAATACGATTAATACACTTTTTTATTTATTTTGCAAAGTCATGCTAATATAACAAATTTAAGAAATTTGTTTAGTTGTAAGATAATACGTCTATTACCTATTATAATAGGTCTATTAACAGAGGACTCAAGCTACTAATGATTTCTAAAAACTTGTTTTTTTATTTTTTTAATTCTGATCAGGGACAGTCAAACGATCAACATATTGCTGCAAATGAATCTGCCATTGGAGGTTATGCTGTATACGTACACTTCACTTCTCATGGTCGAAGGAACAATATGAAAATATCACTGTGTCGGTCAGCAGATGGTAACAGAAAGCCGGAGATATCACAGGAAAAATTTAAGGAACAGAGAACGCTCCATGGAAAATAATATCTTTAACCACCGCTTCCTTGTTTTCAGATTGCTGAAGCCATATGGAAGGCAGCTGGAAAATTGGCCAAGGACTCCGCGGTGCACTGATACTCCGCACAGCTCTCTAAGGTCACGTGATACTGAAATGACTGTCGTAAAGATAACCACATGAACAATCTTATTAAGTTATTTACTACAGTCTACTTTTACTGCGTGAAAATCATATAGTGATTTTATAGACGTATTTTTATGGTCTTAATCGAAATATACTAATGTATTTACGTATAAGTAAAATATCAAAAATTTTCGCATTAACGTTTTACTGGATGTTCTCCACATAGAGTGGCTCTTGGATTATTGTTATGCTTGTCTACTGTTCCGTTCAACTCTCCTGTCATTTAAATCTTGAGTGCATGTTTTCTTAAAATTTTTCTTGTTTATAGATTTTATCCGATACATCTACAACATGCCATCTTATACATAGAGTTATTTTTGTTAGAAGTTATTTCACAATATTTCGAAGAAACGATGCGTTTGACTCATTTTAGAATTTTCAAAATTGATTTTAATGCTTTCTACCAAGTTACAGCTTGATCATATTAGGTTTGCCGCTTTTCCTAGGACTATTGTTGAAGTGTATACTTCACGAAAATGTCTGTCGGTACACCCATTTAATCATTTTAATTTCCTACTCGAATTCGGCGAATGGTATAAAGCTATAATATTGGGTTGCAGAGAGAACCAGATTTATTATAGCTATGTTTTAACGCCTTTACCACTTCAGTCAGTTTGATGAACACCGCAAATTATTGAAATCCAATTGCAGTGAGTCATAATAGCGAAGTGTCGTTTGTATTTGACGCATAGTATTTCTGAATGATTCTTTTATCTTCGAAACAAAATTTTCATAGTTTTCATCCGCAGTCGTGAGTCTTAATCTGCATTAAGCGAAACACGGAAATTATCACTAATTGATTAATAATGTCTGCAATCAGGAGACAAGCTACAAACTGGCATTCACTTGCTCGTTCGTCAGTGTAACGGGCAGTCTGTGGATTAAGGTTTAAATTGGTAGTTTCGATGTTTTAATATGTGAATATTCAGCCGGAGGATGGTCTCCCTGAAAGTGACTTCAGACTACGGTCGAAACTACAGGAAATTTGGAGCAGAAAGCAGACTCTGCTTAGCCTCCCACAAGGAATTTACCAGTACTCATTGTCGGCTGTTGAAACAAAAAATAAAAAAATAAAAATGATTGTATGTGCTAGCTATCACAGCACTAAAAATATTTTACTCATTCAATGTCTCACACAGCTTATCGCTGTGTGTCACAGAGAATCCGTTTCTCAATGCTGCAACGCTAAATAACTCTACAGGGCATAAGTTTCCAACCTTTTTTGGCACTCACTATTTCAGAAAAAAACACACAGTCTTCCTTTCTCGTAATAAAAATATAATTTATAGCCTCGTAATTCACTTTCTGAAACAATGGTTTGATGGCGGCCATCTTACATGAAATGCGCAATATATTATGTGGAAAACCAAGTACCGATTTATAAAATTACTTTACTGAAAGGTGTTAACCACAATGGTAAATTGTTCACACTTTGATAAAAAAAAAACCATAGTATGGAAAATTATTAATTAGAGGGCTCATCTCGGTGCAATGACATTAATTTTTCGATTTTGGTTCCTTATTTGTCATTAGCAATCTAAAACTGCTGAGTTCTTTGCTAATAAATCCTCTCCTTGCTGCGTATGATCATGCGAATGCAATTTAAAATATCTTTGGTGCAGTCCTTGAAGCCGGATATAATACTGGAAAGGAGAGGGCTGCGGTTGGTCCTCAACGTCCCCTATACTTCCCTTGGACCAGCAGCGCCCCCTGCGACCTCTTGAGCGCCCACGCGAGCGCGGTACCCACTGTCCTAACGCCTGTTGTGTTGTGCGGCACACAAGCTGAAGCCGGCTACCTGCCTCGGGCTTCCGGTGCACACACGGACCGCTGCTAATGGCGCACAGTATTCCGGCCGGCTAAACGCCTCGCAGTCCGCCCCTCTCCCGTTATTGTAGCATAACCCGAGAAATTTGTATTCAGGGCTGTCACGAGCAATAAAACCGCCGCTTTAACATCTCCGGCCGGAGGAGCTTCAGCCATCCGATAGCTGCCATAAAATGGCAGTATTCTAGGTAACGGTCGGGCCTCCTCCAGATTAATATATAGCGGGCGTCTTGGAGTGAAAGTTTACAGCGGTCCTCTTTAGCGTGTCGTTACTTTTACGCGGTTCCGGGGAAGAGCCGGACGAGAAGCCCCTGCGGGCCGATTCGACTGAAATCTTCAGTCAAGAGTACACCGGTTACTGCTCAGCTACAAGGGCGGCGGGAAGTAATTTTCCGCCGACAAGGAAACCTGATTACCGCAAGTGGATGGAGCTATTTCAGGTGCGGTTATTAGTTTTGTTTATGCTCCGAAAGCTATACAGTAGTCATTACTGCGGCAGTAAATAATATGAACTTGTACTAAAACTCGCAATTGCTTACTTAAGGCTTGGCCAGGAAACATTGATGTTTGATGACGAAATTTTGCCCGATTTAAACATTTATAAAAGGGGTAAGGCAGGTGTAACTATTTTCGACTGTGCACCTATAATCGACTTGAAATTGCATCAAGTACGAATTTAAGGATGCAGAGAACCCTGAACGAAACCAGCACTACCTTTTTACAAATAAAGTATCAACCCCTTCTTCCCCCTCCCCCCACCCCACTCACTCCCTCACCGACCCCTGCTTTTTGAGCATTTTGCTCATATCAACATAAGGGGCAGTCGCAGAACTATGCGATCCAACAAATCCAGAAACATTGTCTGGATTTGTGCATTATTCGTCAATCCAAACGGGTCCAAGTATTTGGTAATGGGTTCGTCTGCAGATAGTGAAATAAAAATAAAAAAATTAGAGTGGAAGCACGTATTTTACTAGCGTCGTAAAGTGCTTTATCTCTTATTTAATCTAATTTATTTTACTTTATATTATATTGAACGTGAATATGTGAATGTGATTACGATGAAATAAATAAGCGTATTATTTCGTAATTTAAACGAGACGAATATTTCTACTATGTAGTCCTTCAGTGTTGAAAATAGGAACCCAAATTCTTGAGTGTTACTTAAATCGAAAGAGGTGTCGAATTTATGTCGCTTACTACAAATTGAGCGTCAATCAAAAACAGTACTTCATGTCAAGACGGCAGATATTGAAAAGGTGTATATTTGCACAATTGGAAGTGTTTTGTGTTTAAAGAGACGTAGTGTAGAGTTTCTTCTGTGAACCTAAATTATTCCATGAGTGCTCGCGAATTGTGGGACCTGGGTTGCAACCCAATCCATATAGGAGCAGGTGCAGAGGTTCATTGTTTTTTGTTTTAATTTAGTATATTTGCACTTATAACTTACAATAAATTGTTATATATAATGGAATAGAAATATGCAGGATGCAGAAAATGACTTTAGAATGCAACGGTTTTACAAGTGGGGTCAGAGGCTTCGGAAATGGAAAAATAAATTCTTAAAATATCAAAACTAAATGTTCCAAAAAACATTAAAGGTTACTAATATGACGGAGAACTATGCGCGTCCTCGACGTCTGGGAAGGTCAGTTAATGAAATATATATATCTTTTTTTCTGTAGGACTGGTAAGCTGCCGGCGGTACACAAATGAAAAAGAAGGGGAATTACACTTAGGATTGTGGTATATAAGCTAATTCTAAACGTTACTTATGAAACAATAGTATATAAATTTAATGAAAAAAGAAAATCTAAGAAAATCCTAAACATTAAATATATTCGTGAAAAGAAAATAATGGGTACAAGCACTGTAAATAAGCTAAAGATAATAAATCAACCATTTTCTTAATTTTCGTGTTCCTTCCTATTTCTCTGGTCTTAATTCACGGGAAAACAACTGGAATGGGGCAAATGTAATCGTAGGCTTCCGCGGCCAGTGTCAGTTGATTCTTGGCTGTCCGGGTGGCGCCGCGTCATGTTCATCGTAGCCGACGTTTCGACCCTCATTCTGGGGTCTTCTTCCAGGGCAGGCTACGATGAACATGACGCGGCGCCACCCGGACAGCCAAGAATCAACTGGAATGGGGTTTCAAATACTGAATATACAGCGGTTTAAGGAGTTAAATGAGATATGTTTCATTTTCATGCCACAACATCAAGCTGAGAAATAAGGGCAAAAGAATCAATAAAGTTAACTGTTTTATTGTACCATTTAATATTGTTTATTCCGAGGCGCCTGATCACTACTCGTAGTCGTAATTTTTGTGGGATGCACCGTGGAAGTAAGCGATATCGTTCAAGGACGGGTTCAAACTCTCCTCCAGCCATGCTGACTGCGGCTTTCCACGGTTGACCCAGTCACTCCAGGTGAAAGGCGGGATGGTTTCTTCCAAAGACCACGGCTGAATTCCTTCCCTTTCCCTCCCCTCAGATTTGCTAGAGTCTCAAAAGAGATCCCGAGACCCTCCAGCAGTCCTACAACGTGGAAGTAGCTTCGTGCTATATTGAATGAAATTAAACCGTATTTTTTACTAAAAACTAAAAACAAACAGTTTTTACATAAAGATATTTTTTTAAAAAATGAGTTTGAGGCAGAGACAAGAAAATGATGATTTTTTAAAAATTATTTTCTTCTTTCTATCTTTTCTTTTTCGATTGCGACTCATACAAAAACTACTGGAATAATTAAACATAAGGTTTAATAACCAAAATATTGAGTATATTTGTGTGTTCGTGATATATGTTCTTCTCTCGTCGCTACCTTCAACTTTGGTGAGTGATGAGTCATTTTCCCTTTCCTTGCAATTATAAAAACTACTGGAAGTATTTCCATGGTTTTTCAAGTATTATACAGATCAAGAGTAGAATAAAGTATGATTCATCTTGATGCAACGTAGGAAAGCTGAGAAATAAAATAAATGGACGCATTTAAGTCCATAACACCGTACTAAAATGTCAGTGTTTACGCAAATTTAATGTATTTGAAGAGAAATAAGCTTCTGTGGCAGCCGGGTCTCAGGCAAATACTATTAATAATACACTGTAGTGCCAAAAGTCTGGGATAGGAAGATACGAATATGCAAATGGTGATAGCACCGCGGAAAGGTCGCACATATGTGCCGTGCATTGTCGGGACTTTCATTTGTACTGTCATGATTCGTGTGAAAGGTTTTCTCACGTGGTTATGAACGTACAACATAACTCAACAGACTTTGAAGGTGGAATATTAGTTGCCTCTAGGCGTACTGGGCGTTCCATTTCGGAAATTGTTCTTGACTTCAACATTCCTAGATCAATAGTGTCAATAAAGTGTCGTGAATATGAAATTTACAGCATTACCTTCCACCATGGACAACCCAGTGGCCGACTACTACTACTTAATGACCGAGTCCAGCGACATCTGCGTCGAGGTGTGTTGGCAGACAGGCAACACTGTGTGAATGAACAGCAACATTCGATATGATACGCACGGGAGACCTGTCTGTGCGGACAGTGCAGCGAAATTTGGCTTTGATGGGCAGCAAAATACCGACTCCAGTGCCTCTGTTAACAAAATGACACCGGATGCTGCGCCTCTCCTGCACTCATGAACATATCAATTGACTGGAAAAAGGTTGTATGGTCACATGAGTCATGATTCTAGTTGGTAAGAGCTGACGGTAGGGTTCGAGTGAAGCGCAGACCCAACTAGGCCGTGGACCCAGATTGTCAGGAAGGCACTGAGCATGCTGGTAGTAGCTCCATATTGGTATGGTATGTATTTAAATGGCACTGACTGAGACCACTGGTCAAACTAAATCGTCCAATGACTGGAAATAGTTATTAGCAGCTACTTAGAGACCATTTCCAGTTATTCATAGCCTTCATAGTCTCAAAGAACGAGGGCCTTTTCTAAGACGACAATGTACCGTATTGCCGGACCAAAATCGTTCACCATTGGTTCAGAAACATTCCTGAAAATTGCAGTAAATGATTTGGGTTCCTAGATCGCCAACATGAATCTAATCGAACATATCTGGGGCATGGTCGCAAGGTAAGTGAGTGAACGTATTGCACAGGAAACATATTCACAATTATGGTTACCTGGAGAGGAAGCATTGCTGAATATGTCTTCAGGGACTTCCGGCGACTTGTTGTGTCAATGCCACGTCAGGCTGCTTCACTTCGCCCGGCAAAAGGTGATTACTCACGGTACCAGGACATATCCTTTGACTTTTGGCATTTCAGTGCGTAACGACTTTTCAGCTGTTTTTATTTGCGTTCATAAATATCACTAGATATTAATTTTTTCTGTTCGGAAAGTATTTATTGTGTATGGAAATCTATACTATTATAAATCTGTAAGCAAGAAGCATGAGTCTCATTATTTGAACGGGAACTACGGAAAAAATACCGCAGCAATTTGGATGGGGTTTTCAAAATTTTTGAGCCAATGGCACGAATTAAATTCTGCGGAAATAGCTAGTGGCATATTTGTACCGAGCGACAGAGGAAATAATTAAATACATTTCTAGAAAGGTAATTTTGATGAACGGATTACACTGTACTTCAGATGTTCACTGCTTTCAGGAAAACTGACAAAATCACACAACTTGTTTTAGGATCATGTTTCGTATCTTGACTTCGGCTATTTATCCAATATGTTCTTCGAAATTTAAAACGCTAAAATTAACGGAATATGAAAATCAAACGTATCAAGTGTGAGTAAGATGTAATTTACTTGAAGCACAGTCACTGAGATTATTAACATCTTTGGCAGTTACAAAATTTGTGTCTTGTACGATGTGTTTTCCAATCCTTGATGAATGCTGTAAAATGTTAATTAAAACGTTAATATGTGATATTTCTCCTCTACGTCTCATATGGATGCGGAAATCAGTGTTTTCTCGAGGAAAGATGCCTACAATAAATATCGACAGACAACAGTACGTATTTTATGCGTGAAAATATTGTATGAAAATATCTCCCAAAGTACGTGTGTACAAATTTTGGCTGCTTTTCAGCTCACAGTCAGCAGACTAAACTGTTCTTTTGATTAAATAACACTCATAACCCTGTTTGTGGATGTAGCTTTTATCGCCACAAAATTGGAACTTATTACGTGCTATTGAATTTTTGACGACAACATGGAACCAATGAAATTAGAAAGTAAGGAGGAATTCTAAAAACTTATGCTGCACCTCGTAAATTATAAATCTAAATCCATCATGCCTTATGCTTTAACAAAACGTGTCAGATGTCATTCTGGTCCAGGCTGCATTTCAACCTAACCACAAACTTCGTTAAAGTCTTCGTTCGATAATTGTAGCTTCTGTCACATACGCATTAATACATTCATTGTATTGTATCGCGGCGGTTGAAATAATGTCATTAGTAGTTTGGCGTCATTGAAAGCAAAAGAAGATAAAAAATAATTCTTGGCTGCATTTCAAACTTAGACAATGTTTCCGTACGAAAATAACATGTCAGTTAAAACATTCGTAGTTTTGCGATCGTAACTTGGCGGGCAAATGTTAATCTTTATATATAAAGATGAATGTATGTTTGTTTGCTTGTTCTTCATACTAATCCACAGTTTTCATCCGATCTCGATGAAACTTTGCACACTTATCCTTTGAAACAAAGAGAAAAATACTGTCTACATTTGGTTGAAAAATTATCTGTATAAATAACACATGTTGTCTCATTACTTCGAAATACGGCGATAGACAGACACGTTGGAAATGGACGTCACCGTACCGTGTTTCCGTGTAGTGGACTGGCAGCTCAGTGGTTAAAGCGAACGTCGTGGTCTCCGGTTCAAATCTCCGTGGAGGCTAAGATTTTTAAAAATTGTTTTTCATCGTAAGAGTCAGGCCTGGGCAGTTCGGATTGAATGTTAAACTGTAGATATTAGAAAGTTAGGGGTGCATTGCGAGGAAAATCGTAAGTACTCTTGCAATGTTGTAGGTGTACACTTTTTTACGTTATAATGATCCCTCAGGTGTTGTTCGCAGTCAGTGTGTGAGTGTAAACCACAGTAATATTATTATAAATACGGAAGTAAGTCTCTTTGTTACGTTTTGACGACTAAATAGCTACATCGTTGTGATGCAATTTTATAAGGAAATCTGTATGAAGGGCACAGGATATTTTTTCCAGTATGATTAACAGTTGTAGTCACGAAATTTTGAGACCTTATCGAATGGTGACAGAAATATGTTGGAAATTGATTCTCTTAGAGAGACAGGTTTGACGGTACAGTGATATAGTGATAGCTTTCCTGTCATATTATTCCTACTCGATATTGTTTGGGACCAATCCTTCGTTACCAACAACTTTCTATATTTAATTCTGGCAAAAAAATTCTTAATCCACGCGTACGAAGTCGCGGGTGCGAGCTATAGGAAATAAAATCGTCTGTCCGAATAACATGACTTGACTTCCTCTCTGTTGAGGGAGGTTTCACAAATAGCACCCGGGATCTGCGAGAGATTAGCACATAAATCGAGCAAGCATCTGCAATCACAAAGAGCACTTTGTAAACAAAACAAACATAAAAAAGATGTAAATGAGATGTGCTTTAATAAACATCGTGGTAGATCAAAATAACGCCAGCGATTACATGGTAGAATTTCTAAACTCTCTGAGGGCAGCAAGACTCATCGAGAGAGAATTAAAGTTGATGTTCCGATTATGCTTGATCGAAATTTCTATAAAGTTGTACTACGGAATACGACTCGAAGTAACTCCCTTGGAATGGAATAAGATTGAAGTAGAAATTTTGACGAACTTTAGCTCAAGCTGAGCTCATACTACTCACTAAGTGTTCGTTGCGAGTGTAAGTAAGTCAAATCGTTCTTGCCAGTAGCTTGAGTGAAAGCTAGGTGTGATTTCACAAGTAACACACCCCCGAGTGAAATATAGATCTGTGAAACAGCCATTTTAGCGCAAAGATCGAGCAAGCAGCAGACACCAGCAAGACCAATAAGACAGAAATTGGTGCAAATGAGATGTGATAAACATCGTGGGCAGTAAAAAAAAATGATTACGATTAAGATGAAGAATTTCAGAATAAGAGATTTATATTAAAAGGAGTCTGATGGATTATGGCACAAGTTGCGCTTGTGCTCTTCATTCGTAACAATTTTACCTCAACAGATTCCAATTTTTTTCAGCATATCTATTTAACCACTCTGATCAAGAAATACGAGTTATATACAGAGCGCCAGACCGTCCGCGCCGCAGCAGTTGACGTCGTAGCTCTTTTATGTTTTGTCGAAGGTAGTTTAGAAAGTACTGCTATCTGCATTATTCCCGTTCATATGATTCCTCTAAATGTTTCAGACATTGAAAGTACCACTTTAAGTAATTCTTGTGAGTACCTTTGCAAACGTTCTTTTCATCTGCAGTAAAACACTGTTTTCCAAATACGTATTGAAGTAGCTTCCACAAGAGATTCTTCCATACGTTGTTTTCTGTTCTAAAGATAAATTAATTTGGAGCATTGCTTAATAAACTTTTAAATTGTATATATATATATATCAGGAATTTCATGATATGTAGTTCACCTACCAGTAGGGGTTCCCAAGTTTATCGTATTACGCCTCCCTTCCGTCAAAAGATGAAAAACGGTTAGAAGCGTTAGAGATGTGGATGTGGAGGAGAATGGAGAGGATAAGCTGGGTGGATAAAATGAAGTGCTGGATAGGATTAGTGAAAGGAGAAAAATACTCCTACTCATAAAAGAGAGAAAGAAGAACCGGATGGTACACTTGCTGAGAAGGGAGCGCCTGATAAAAGACGCCTTGCAAGGTCTAGTTTGTGGGAGGGGAATAAGGGGAAGAAGGAGGCGCAAGATTACAGACAACATCAAGGAACACGGCAACTACATGGACCTTAAGAGAAAGGCAGAAGACAGAAGAACATAGAGAGCAGTCAAGTGAAAACCTGCCCGAGGGTAGAAAACTGATGATGATGAGGAGGATACAAATAACACAACTAGTTGATATATTATGTTCTCTTGGCGTACCTTACATGCACAAAAAAAGAAATTCGTCTAGCTTTAAGGCTTTCTGTGATAGAATTTAAGTTGCCACCATTTCCCCTTGAGTCGTGTCTGCGCCTACAGTGCAACGCTGAGTCTTAACCATGAGCCTCCTATCGCGCGTATCAAGAGCAATCACTTTTTTCAGATTTTTATCATATTGTTAATTAGAGATAGGGAAAGGGGAGGACATATTTTAAGAACTCTAGAAGTGAAAATCTCGCTAAATGCACAAATAAATAAAAATGTCCCGACGCAACATTTTTGAATGCTTGTTCAACAATACCACACTCGGTGGCGTATACACACAAATTTATCGGCTATCTACTGATCCGTTTCATGGCCAGTAGAATACATCTCCCTGTGTTAATTTCATCACTCTAGGTCTTCCTCAAATGTACCTACGAATTTATCCCCCCATCTTTCCGCCTAGACAAAGAGATGAACTTTTTTTCGGGTACCACATATAGTGATTATGTCGGTCACGCCGTACCTTATTGGAAGATTTACGGAGTTGAAATATCTAAAACTTTTTATCAAGAATTGCAACAGCGAAAATCTCTGTTCTTATATTGCCAAATGTTATATTGAAGGTGGCTGTCTAGATGTTGGAAAATATGAGTATGTCATGCAAAAGCGTCTATTGGCTCCACGTGTTCAGCTGGATAACCATATAAGACGGGCGTAGACCCTATATCAATACTGAAAGGTTCCAAGTCCCCCCCCCCCCTCTCAAATCACACATTCTCTATTATTTCTGTTCTCGCGTCAACTTTCTTAGACGCTAACTTGCACATACGGTATATTCTTCTACTGAAGGCTACTAATAATATTGTAATCAACAATAGCACAATCCCTAGAGAGCCATATAATCTTGTCAACTGTATGTGAAAGTTGTTTTTTTTTTCTTTTTTTTTTTTTTTAAATAAAGAAAAGTTCAGTGGTAAAATTTGAGCGACTTCATTTTGCTTTAACTCTTACGTTTCTAGTCTCTTCGTGTCGTAACAGTGTATTGATATGGTGTGATAGAAAATATGGCGATGAATCAGTGGTAAGAAATCCAAAATCTTTCTGTTATTAAGTATACTAGCAACTGACGTTGATATAAGAAGCTGAACTTGAAAACTAAGAAAGAATGGTGAGAAGTTAGATTCCTAAAAGGTTTGTAAATTAGATGGTATAATGAAATAAAAAATAAAATTGTGAAAAATTTAAGGGTTCATCCATTAGAATAAATACTGAGGTAGAAAAAATGACATGTAATGAGCATGGAGCAGAGAAGAATAATAAAGACAGCGTTAGGTAGTAAGAAGAATTGAATAAAACCTGCTGGATGGCCACGGAGATGATATGTGAAGTATGTGCAGAAAAACATGAAGACCAAAGGAACCAAATTAAGAACAGTGTTGACGTGAGAATATTGGACATATCCACAGAAACGTAGGAGAACAGACCATCCGCAGAGGTGGAAATGTCAGAAAGTTGTAATAAGTGAAAAGTCAAAATCCACTAAACGCTGTGTGCAATCTGCGGGACTGGCAATCGGTTACAGAAGAACTACTCTTGCGAAATTAGGGAGCGTCCATAAACCACGTAGCTCCATTCCTGCATACTGATAACCCCCCTCCCTTCCACGTAGCCCGACGTGGCTATTGTCTCTATAACCCTCTCCCACATGTAGCACGTAGCTTTTTTCCTTATTTATTCCAGAAGACATTTAGTACTGGTTTCTGTTGTCAGACTATCGTAAATTACATACGGAGATAATTACGTGACGGAAATAAATATTCTGTTATGTTTTGTTCCTCATTTTAACTGTGACAAATAATATGAGTGAAAAGCTATATGGTATGGCTCGGAACCCACTCCCTCCCCCCCCCCCCCCCCAAGTAGCCCTGCGTAGCTTTTCAGCCAAACCCTCCCCCCCTCCCAGGTCAAGTCACGTAGTTTATGGACGCTCTCTTATGGCTGACTTACTGAATGAGTCCCCAAATGGTCCCCCTCTGTTTTTAACACACGCAGAAGATTCTTCCTTTAAAAACTACCACAGGAGTACATTGAGTATTTTTTGTTTGTTGAAACAACTGGGTAGTAGTTAGTTTACGTAAAATTAATTCGCCCTTTACTGGAATATTGTGATATCTAGTGTAACATACAATGGTGATCAAGTAGAAAGTAAGTAGCTCATCTGTTGAGCGGCTGTGTTTATTTTTTGCCTGGTGACCCAGTGCTGTGCATGCGCAACTCCCCTAACACTCTCACTGCGTCCAATAAGTAGGGGGAGAGGACGCCCTGCGTAATAACAGCCAGCAGCCAGCCCGGAAACCTATAAACCGGGCTCGCGTTTATGGGATGGTGGGGGTGCTAGCGCCCTTGGGCTCGCCTGCATTATCGGCCCTTTAATAGGCCGCTCCCGTGTACAAATGGGAAGAAGTTAAAACCCATCCACCCCCACCCAACCCTCTCGCGGTCGTGGTGCTCCCTAGGTATTAAAACGTTCCGGCTCGTAAAAGATATATCCGCGAGCGCGGGAGAAAGCTCCGAGTATTGTTTGCATCGTAAATCATAAATCCCCTCCCCCCGCCTGCTGGCACTTTTCCTTTGTGTCTGTGTATAGACGCTGTCTGCCGACGAACGCGTCACAAATAATGTCCGCTCGGCTTTTGTGGACGGGCCGTAAAAACTTAGGGAAACCAAAGAACCAAAACAGCGGTGGCGAGGGCTTGCGGCGTTTAATGTCCCCCAACTCTGTTCCGAGGACTTTACGACGCGGTTTACTTTTTATTTGGCGTTTCAAGGGACGTTATCGCAACATAATCATTGCTTTCTCTTGCTGCAAGCTCCGAGGTCCTACTTGGACCTCTGTACTCGCTCATTAAACCCTGCAATATTACCCGTTACTCGTTTATCAACAAAACTTATTCTGCTGAATCTCTTGTGCTGTAATAGAACAGAAACAAGGCCAAATTTCTTGATTAAAGTAAAATCCAGGAACTACAGGGAGACATGAAATAGGATATAATAAACTGTATCCATGCAGAAAAAAAATCTGTAAAAGTAAAAGATATTCGTCTCCTGTCCGTTGATGCTCTTATATTTGGATTGGCATAGGTATGGTTCGGAATTTACTTCCATGAGCTTTTCACTACAGTCGAAATGTTTCCGTTTACAACTGAAATCGCAGATAAATAAATTCATCAAAGCTTTATTTTGGCAATTTAACTAACGTATTGTTAAAACAATAGTTGAAATTTGATATTAGGACTCAATGAAATTGTTTATCTCAATAATCTATTCTCGGATTTTATTTAGGAACCCATTGGCGGTAGACATAACATTTGTCATTCCGCTAAGCCGCACTGAAAATATTACTAAGTGATTACCAGTAACTATGTTTATCCTCTAATAATCAGCGTAACTAACTACCCGTCCCCGCGTTGGACAATAAATGATAGATTCAGTTACTGCTAAAACGGTCAGGTGTCTCTCCGGTAAAGTGTTCTAATGGAGATTAAAAGGTTTCTGGTACAAATTCCGGTCTAGGCTAGGATTTTCGATTTTTTTTAAACCTGTATTTTACGTTTGTAAAATATTTTTTCTTGATAGTGAAGCACGCAATAACCCTTTCGAGGTTCGATTGTCAAGTAGAATTGTACATAAGCTTTATCCTTTAGCATTAATGAGTTAGAGTAGGCGGTTAATGTAGAACCAGATAGAAACTCAGTCAGTATGTAATTGAACACATTTAAATTCTTATTATTTTGTTAAAACGATAAATGGAGGTATCTTGTAGTCTTTTGTTTCAAATTGTTCTGTTTAATATTATTACTCGCTGGGAAGCTTCCGTACTGTGAACTTAGCGTTAAAAATGAATTCGTCACAATAGTGTAAAACGTTACAATAACCAGCCATAAACAGACGATAAAGAACGGCATGATAAATCTTAATGCAATACTTGGAACCATCATTCAAAATATTACACCGTAAAATATGTTACTCTTTCTGTACAGTAACGTCGAAGACAGGAAATACAGATGGTCATCAAAGACAGAAAGTAATGAGAGGCGAAAAACGTAAACTCTGAAAAGAGTAAGGAGTGAGGAAGTCGTCGATTGTTATTACACATCCTCACAGTTGTCGTTACTAAAACTAGAATCAGTGAACGGTTAACCAGTACTGCTGCCTTGTCGACTGCCACGAAATCTACCAATACTGTACATTTATATTAGGTTGTGAACATTAGTAGAACTCTAACTAAATGAACCACACTAAAATAGGCAGCATAAGTGTTTGTAAGTATATAAATTAATAATCTGTGAGCGGTTTACCTGTGTTAAGTACGGGTCAGTCCTCTGTCTTAGCGGTGAGTCAGTAACGAACTCACAAAGAGTTAAAAAGAGAAGGGGAAAGACCAATAAAAACAAACAATTTCACGCAGTACCAAAAAGAATAGAAAAGTTAAAAAAAAATAAAAAAACTGTTGTTTTCTTGTGAGCGGAGAGTAAAAATGGGTGTCGGTGGTGGATTTTGTGAAAATATTTTACCATATTTTCAGGCGAAAAATCAGTAAAACAGACGTGGAACAATTATTTCCTATTTCATGAGTGTTGCCGTACCTGCATTTCTGTAGCGGATCTGTAGCGTATTTTAAATCCACCAGTGTGCTTAGTGATGGACAAAACAGTGAATTCAGATCAAAGACTGGGACGTTAATGATTGAGAAAATATGTGGTAAAATTATACATGAAAATAAAAACAAGTCGACAACAGCGAATTTAAATCTGATCGTATTGTTCCTGCAACGGTAAACGTGAGTACGGTGTGCACCGGGAAGCCTAACAACAGGCGCTGTGGGTTACTGGTCCGAGCACAGAGAATTAAGCCAATTTTTGGGCCCCTTTATAATCAGAAACGTGGACTTTAGGAATACCGGAAAGAAAGAAAATTGAAGCATTTGAAATGTGGTGCTACAGAAGAATGCTGAAAATTAAGTGGACAGGCAAAGTAAGAAATGAACGAGTTTTGGAAATGATGGGTGAGAAAAGAAGTTTGTGGAAGAAGCTTACGGAAAGAAGAGACAGGCTGGTAGATCATATTTTGAGACATGCTGGATTGGTTAACTTGTTAGTGGAGGGAACAGTCGAAGGTAAGAACTATAGAGGAAGACAGAGATTAGAATATATGAAACAGATAATTGAGGACGTGGGTTGTAAGGGGTATGTAGAAATGAAGAGGTTAGCACAGGATAGGAAAGGATGGAGGATTGCATCAAACCAGTCGAAAGACTGATGACAACAACAACAATAATCAGAAACTATCCAAAAGTCACATATCGTTCGTAGGAGTTACTTCAACTGTAATGATATCCTTCACCCTGCTTCTCGGATTTATTAACGCTATTCTTAAAAATAGAATCTTTTTCTTCCAACTTAGAACCAGTTGCCCACGGCATCACGTTCTTTCTGTTTCAGCAATAAAACTTAATTTTACTAAACTGTATTTCCTTGTTAATACGTAGAGAAAATGAAGTTTTTTGGTAAAATCTTTCATCTTTAGGTGTCCGGCATATTTATATGATGATATTTAAAACTGAAATGTAATAACAGCTGTCAAAATTATCTTAAAGTTTATTTCACTGATAGCATGTGAAATACTAGAATTCATACGTACATGATTTGAGTACAAAGTTTTTCGGTGATTTCGGAACGCATGTTACTAGAGATCAAATATGATTGTCAGATGTCCCTTTGTCGAACATTTTAGGGCAAAAGGAAGGACTAGTAACCAACATTTCAATTAGATTGATATAGTGAGATTAAAAGTAATTACCGCTGGATGGGATACGCATTTTATCAACTCATCCGTTAGGGACCGTGCACAAACTACGTGGCTCGGTCCAAGGAGGGGGGAGGGGTTGGCTGGAAGGCTACGCTGGGCTACGTGGGGGGGGTTCCGAGCCACGCCGCGTAGCTTTCCTTTCACAACATTTTTCACAGTTTAAATGAGGAACAGAAATCACAACAGCATGTGAATATTTATTTCCGTCAGTTAATTATCTCTGTATGTAATTTACAATAGTCTGACAAGAGAAAACAGTATAAAATGTTTTCTGGAATCAAAAGGGAAAAAAGCTACGTGCTACGTGTGAGGGGGGGGGGGGGGTAGAGACAAAAGCCACGTACGATTACGTGGGTGGTTTATGCGCGCTCCCTTAGCAGTATAAAGCTTAAATATAGAAAATAACCCAATATGTACGAGCTTTGTTATTATAACACATAAACGTAAACAGCAACGTCTACGAACTTTGATATTATTTATTCATTTCTCATAAGATTTTATGTTTAATAGTTTCTTTTCAAGTTTTTCTCCTATTGAAGCATATCCAAACAGGTAATTTAAGGTCGGTAAATTGAACTAAATTCCATTTTAATGGATATGAGAAAAATATGTTTTTTAAATATAAAATTCTGGTAAGTCACCCATATAATAATGAATAACAACATGCCGTCAATCAGTGGGGAAACAATCGGTTATTAGATGCAGATATAACTGCATATAAATTTTCTCCTTCAACGCAACGTGGCAGGATGTGACAGTACACCAGTATCCAGTGACGGATACCACACTTAACATAGTGTACAGCAATTCCATGTTGACTATATGTTTTCTTGTCATATGTTATACCAGCTGAGAATTAAAGTATGTTAATCACTCCACCTAATTCTTGAGGGTTTCACTTTAAGGAGAACTTCATGCTAGAGATACGCCAGAGCAGGATACAAAATCTGACATCCTGCTATCACCTGAAATGTTGACTTTCAATACCAGATTGAAGTTTTTTGTACCAAAATTAAGACAACAGAACTAATTATTACTAGGAGAGCGTCCATAAACGACGTAGCTCCATTTTGGTCTCCTGTGAACCCCCCCCCTCTCCCCACGTAGTCCAACGTGGCTTTTGTTTCAACCCCCCCCCTCCCGCCCGCCCCTCCGTAGCACGTAGCTTCACATTTTGTTCTGTTTCTCTTGTCAGACTATCGTAAATTGCATACGGAGATAATTAAATGACGGAAATAAACACTCTCATGATGTTGTGTGTTCTGTACCTCACTTTAACTGTGACAAATAATATGAATGAAAAGCTACGTGGCCTGGCTCGGAAACCCCCTCTCCCCCACGTAGCCCAGCGTAGCCTTCTAGCCAACCACTCCCCCTAGACTGAGCCGCGTAGTTTATGAACGCTCCCTAGTCTGTAAATTTTTTTGACTGTTCTCAGGTAAGCAAGGATTGTTAGTCATTGTCATGAAACCTTAGAGAGGCATGATTCCAGAAACGTTTGTTAGCAGTATTGTTCCATCGTAAAAAGTCAAAAGATGAGTAACAATACTGAAGGTAATCAGCCACAGAAGTTCTAAAACAGAGGCAACGATCTTGGTAAATTTTGTAACACTCTTAGTTGCCATCGGACAAAGATAAATGAGTATGCAATTGTTGGCCGGGATTCCCCTAAGAGTTTTTCGGCCGACAGTTAAGAATTGCGGCGCATTTCGCTTGTGTCGTCGTTTGTTCGACGGTTTATATTTAATCCGATCCACGTGGTGCCCTGGTGTATGTCATTCGAACAAAACAAATTTACTATCGACTGTTTGGAAATGTATTAATGAGTGGCAGTATTGCTATAGTTTTCAGAAGCTTCACTTACTCCAATTGTCAAATTTGTGTAGTTTTGCCTCTGATTTAATAATTATTGTAACCGCTATGATATCAGTACTCATAGGAACACTGTTTATGTGTCTTTTCGGCGAACGTTCAATAGTAAACAGCTGAATCACTAATTAGGTCTGATATGAAATTACGGTCTAATGAAGCGTTTCATCAAGATCGACATGGTGTTCCTCGAACTCCACCACATCTGCAACTGAATGGATTGCAGGTAACGCAGTTGATGTGGCTTCACCGAATCACTCTTGGTGTTTGCTTACAGGAGTTGCTTCGCAACGTAACAATCACTTATTTCAACTTCTATTCGAGTCAGCAATCCAATAGGTCTTGGAAAATCACCGATTCAAAAAGAATAAAAATCATTTCATTTACCTGATATTTGTTAACCGTGGAGATTAAGAAAAGAATAATCATTTTTGGCCACAGATTTAATTTTAATTAGCTTTCTTGGGACACTAAAATTACTTTAACGGTTGCAATTTCCATTCTTCTGCGTTTTCTATTGCTTTATCATTCCTACCAGTCGGGTCAAAACATTGAAAAGAGTAGCTCACTTGCAAATTATTTGGCCTACTAACAAAGCTTCAATCTTTTCTTCTTTTTCTCCTTTCTGTCTTTCGGAAGGTCCTCATTCTTTTCCTTCATTTAACCTCATCTTTACATTTTCTTGGGAACCCTCAGTAGTACTTTTTTTCCCTCGGAAATCTTTTTTTTTCTGCCATCTTACCACCTCTCAAAGCTACGCGGTTTTGTGTTTTGAAGATTTTATCGAAGTTGTCAAATATCATTTTTGCTAACATTTTCATGTTCACTTTTTGATATGGTTGTAAAAAAACTCCAATTCTATCAGTTATTTTCCTAGGTATTTTATACGATTCTTTGTTGGTGCTCTTTCCATATTTTGCATTCTTATATTTCAGTCCATTGGCTCTGATCTATCAAGCTGTTCTGATTAATATTTTACAAATTTTTACATGCTCCACGTTATTACTGAACGTAGTGTGTAGGCCACTCAATTGTAAAGGTCTGTTGCTATGTAATTTCGTATTTTTATGCTTTAATTTAAAAAAGTTTACATTATTTAATACCATATTTTTAACTGGCTTTGAATGACTGAATACCAACAATAAGTATTTCATCTGTAGGAAGAACAGTGAATAGTGCTAAGCGAATGTAACTTATACTAGTTTGCATAATGTTTCTTAAGATATGATGCAGCTCAGGAGAAAGAGCGTAACAGCAAATTCAGTACAAAAAACGCTGTTATACGAATTAATATTGAATCGGCAAGATCTTTCTGAAGAAATGGTGATATAGAGGCCGAGAAGGGCCACTTAATCGGAGTGATTATCATCCAGGCTTCTAGTGAATAATGGGTGGGTATGCGGAGAAATATAGAAAGGAATTTGGATGAGAAAATGCAAGAAGTATATTTAGAAATACTAAGATATTTAAGCATGAAGAAATATTGTTACACGTGTGTAGACTCTCGTATATTTGTTGCACTGATAAGTGGAAATTTCTGTAATATTGAACAAAGGTATCGTGACCGGCTGGATGCACAGAAGGAGCTGTACGCAGGACTGAAATGAGATGTAAATATGGAAATGAACGAATCAAAGAGAAGTGGGTAAACAGAGGACTGAGACCTGGAAGGCGTATGTCACATCATACATTCGATAGGCTTAGCAAGAAGTTGATAGAGAAATACTTGTAAGGGACAGTAGAAATTTTAACGGGCTACTAAGGAATATTGCGTACATGGAGGTACCAACATTACTCGCAGAATCGGAAGAAGAGCTTTAGATAATAGTGGCGAAGGAATAAGACCTGAAAACCGACTCTTAACAACCTGAAAACAAGAAAGCGTTGGAAATACTATGCTTGAAGATAAAAAGTTGATATGAATAAGGGTTACACACACGTGGTAAAGTCAATTTTAACTGAATAATAGGTTTGGTTAGTGTTTTGTAGAGTGCAGATTTATATGATTCGGAAACATAAATATTTAAAAATGTAGAAGAAAATTGTTCGAATTACTTCAAAATATGATTATGGTAAGAATATACATACCGAGCGGGGCGGTGTAACGGTTAGCGTTCTCGCCTCGCATTCGGGAGGACGGCGGTTCGAATACCCGTCCGGGCATCCAGATTTGGTTTTCCATGGTTTCCCCAAATCACTCCAGGCAAATGCCGGGATGCTTCCTTCAAAAGGCCATGGCCGAATTCCTTCCCATTCCTTGCCCCCATCCTTGCCCCCCATCCTTTCCCTTCTCTAAAGACCTCGATGTTAAAAAGAGACGTAAAGCAGATACAAAAAAAAGAAAAGAAAAAAAAAGAATATACATAGTGATGATTTTGTGCTTATAAGAATAAGTACCTGGGTGACCGATCTTTGCTCACCATCTTTCGATTTCTGTTCAATCTGCAGGATATTGAATAAAGTTTGATTAATGTTAAACGTTTTCCTTGCAGGATTCCTAGTTATTTTAAGTGCACAGTATCTTGCTCTAACCAAAGAGAAGCTAAAGTAACTAATTAACTAAAGTAGGCTTACTGGTACCTGAAACTTCTGCGAGATGAGTTTAGAGCCGTTTCCAAGATACCAAATACAAGAATCGCTTCTTTTTAACTTGAAAAGGAAAAAGTTATATACATATGAAAATTCATCCAAATTGATATTACTATCTCATAAATTGTTTTTAAAGAGAAATGCTATTATTGTGTTAAATAAAAATCTTAATACTAATCAGGGATTAATTAATGGTGCAAGATTAGTGGCAATTCACTCCGATAAAACTATGCTCATACCGCGCATTATCATCACATCTCCTGATCAACCGTGCCTTTCCAAATGATAATAAAATAGTTCCCAATAGACTAAACTTCGTTATGAATATTAATAAAGCACAAGGTCAGACGCTTCAGAAGGCAGGATTAATTTGTGTTAAAGACACATACGGTCAAAAAGTCAACGATGATCACATTATAACTGCTAGCATTGTTTTGAAAGACGTTTTGTAAAGTAAAGAAGATCGAAAAAAAGGACTTGTGACAGAGCCAATATTTTTTAAACATCTACTTTTTAAAACGTTTTACAATTATAGATGTAGTAGTTAATTATACCAACTTTTTACAGTAAATGTGATATTTATTACTTCTCTTCAAAATAAAATACCTTCCATTAATAAATACTTGCATTTAATTATTTTCACATTATTATATAACCATTCGGTGACTGACCACGGTACCATTCGCACGGGTCAGCTAGTGTATAAAAATTATTCATTTCAATATATGAGTTCCTTGTTTTAACCAAAGAGAACTTAACTAATATCAGCCCATCTTACTGGTACCTAAAATGTCTACGAAATGGCGTTAGTACCGTTTCCTAGATTCCAAATTCAAGAATAGCTAATTTTTTACTGTAAAATCGCGTTTTTTCCCCAGGGAAGACAGCTATTTTGGTAAACTAAAAAATTAAAATGTTTATCTAAATGTGAAATTTCATCCAAATCTTATGTGCCGTTTCCGAGCTCCCAGATATATATATATATATATATATATATATATATATATACAAAAATTGCTCGTTTAAAGATATAAGATAGAGAATAAAAACCAGATGAGGATAGTACAGAAGAAGGTAAAATTACTAGGAAAGTGCAAGGAGAATAAAGAGGGAAATATGGTTTCTGAAGAAAGGAATTAACAAGTGAAGGAAGCTTCCCACCGATGAGCTGGCCATTTGATGTGTAGCCGTCGTCGACCTTTAGACGGTCTGAAATATGTTCTACAAAATTCAATGTAGGCCTACTAACCAGTTTTGTCTGCTGATTCTGTTCATTGCATTTGCCAAATACAGGGCGTTCACCGGTAAACGCTACCCTCCCAGTCTGTTGCCGTCGGCAACTTGCTCGGTCAGTCGCGCCAGCAGTTTCCGCCACACGGCACCGTGAATCACCGCACTGTTTAACACCTCCGCTGCCCCAACAGTGCAGTGCAGTGACCCTTACATTGTTAAGAACGGTTTCTTTGCATTGTAGATAGTTTGTGACTTCAGTATCTTATTAATCAGTGTTGTGAATAAACGTTTCTTTGCGGTTTGGCTGGTTTGGGGCTTCATACTCTTATTAATCTGTACCGTGTTTGAGTGTGAGTAAAATTATGGTACGTTACAGTTTGCAACAAAGAATATTTCTTTACGATACATATGTGAAGAAGAAGTCGTTTAAAAAGTGTCGCAGTAAATTTCGTCGCGAATTTCCTGGCGCTTTACTGCCAGCTAAATCAACAATTCTGCGTCTGGTTAAAAAAGTAAGAGAAACGGGTTCATTTTTTAACAAAAAGAGACTGTCGGTCAACCGTATTCTCACAGAGGAGAAAATTGACGATATCGCTTTTCGACTAGAACAGTCACCCAAAAAATCATTAAGTCAGTTAGGGCAGCGTGTGTCTCGAAATATGTTCAGAAGATGTGAAATGTGCATTACACAAGAGGGTCAACACTTCCAGCATCTTTTATAAGGGAAGCTAATGAATTACGTCACATTTAAATGCTTAGCACACAAGTTTATGAAGTTTATGAAGCGTAATTATTATGAAATAGTCCGCGGCCGACGGTCGAACAATGCCGGAAACTGAGCGCTCGCTCGCCGGGAGCAGTTTCTTCCTTGTAGCGCTAACAGTGGGTTGCGTTTCCCGGCGAACGCCCTGTATATCTTACTCTCTTTTGGTCTCTCCGGTTATAAACAAATCATCGAGAGACCTCGCAATTGGTTTTCTCTCGCCAACCTCCTGGAATCACCATTCCGACATCCGAGAGAAAGTTATGGCTTCTTCACACTGTCAAGATCGCCCGAATCCCCAAATGACATAGAGATAATCTGCATCCACTCACCCCAGGGAAAACAGCTTTCCACTGACGTTCATTGGAACGATTGAGGGTCTATTTCAAAGGAAAATACATCGCTACACACATGTGTCTGTGTCAGAATACTTTGTATGAATCCGGAATAAATGTGTAAAGGAACAAATACAGGAATTGAGTTTAATTTACACTAATTTATTGATACCGAAATTTTCCGGTATATTAATTTCCTTGTGACAGAGAGGCAATGCTTTAAAATATGGCACTGATCCACTGTTCTGCCTCTGGGTTTGAAAGTTGCGATTTTATATCGTTAATGGTGTCTGGGCACGGCGTGCTTTCAAGCGCAGATAATCTGTGACTTGGGCGAACAGTGACAAGTACCTGCCTACGGGGCTGGCCCGCCCGACATTCTGTTGCCGACTGTAAAGTTTCCTGTAATAACTAAATGTGGTATCACTCACTTACTTAGTGTGATAAGTTCTTCTACGTCTGCTATTGTGGCTTTCCAGGTATTGAAGATTCTGTCTTAAATGCTAATGTTTTTCCCTTCATGTTAGTGTCCGCCTCAATCTCACTATTTTGAAGTATCTACGACTTAATTATCGGGGAATTTTAATAAATATGTGGCGAAAAATAAAATATTTATGGTCACTTGTGGTCAACAGCAGAAGATAAGGATTGTTGAAGGCTATTAGAATTACTCTTATTATCGATCGATTTTAGAAGTGTCGTCTACTGAATGTGATGTATCATCTTCAAGCTTTGGTAGCTGCCGATAAACGCTGTTTGTATCATACCAAGGTATTTCGGACAACGTGGCTTAGTTTCGTTAGACAAAGCAATGAATTATCTTTGCGTTATCACTGACATTGTGACCGCCGTAAGCTATATTTGCTCTCGAATCAGTTATCTAGTTGTAAACATTGTACAGGCTTACACTGTCTGCTGCTTGCATTCCGAGAGTAGTACGTATTAGAATATTGAGCCACTGGAACCATCTTCATTCAAAATTAAGTAACTTAATAACTTCAGTCCATCACTTCCAACCTGCCAACAATACCATTCAGTGCTATTTTATTTAACTATTTTATTTGTTCTGTCTCAAACGGAGATTAATGAAAGTTCTGTCAGCGACAATAGCCTCCAGGTCCATAATATTGTTGCTTTCATGCACCATCATCATCATCTTTTTTACGGACTTTATCTCTTTCGCGGGTCAGCACTGACACTTTCCTTTCCACCTTCTTTTGTGGTTATTTTGAAAGCATATTTTTCAATAAAGCCTCTCGCAGTGTTATTCGGAAGCGGATGTGTTGCCATCTGTCACTTGTAAAATTATTATTATTTTTATATATCATCTTTCATTTTTACTTTTATTGCTGCTTCTTTACATTAACCAATACAATTATACTTTCATCCAAACTTCGCCGTTGTACATACCATCTCTGCTTCTCATCTGTTCTCTATCGTCCAAAGATCTTCCTCCTCCTGTACTGTCCAGAGATTTTCATGTACTTTTCATCTGGTAATAACGCTGCTTGGAATTCTTTGATACAATACTTAAGACATAATAATAACCCGATATAAAACACTTCCCATTGAAATAATATAAAACAAACATTAATTATTAATTATTTAAAACTAAGAGGCTGTGTATTCTTACACATCCCCTCGGCCAATTTGTCACCAAAAATTTGTCAAATTTTTGTGTGATTTATCATCACACCACTCACCCATACATACATTTTCAGCCATAGTTACATTCATTCACACCCCCGGTATAAGTTCAGATCACATTTTTTTTTTTTTTTTTTCTAATCCCAATAATTCCTCTGCTTCAATATTCTCATGTGTCACTCCCTCTTCATTTTCACTTTTCCCTTCGTTGCTTCTTTTTCCTTGTCCTCTCCGCCATCCTTCTTCTTTTCGAATTTTATAATGTTGCGGCCTTCATTATATATATCAAGCCCTCTCTTCTTCTTCACTTTGCCTCTCGTTGATTCTTCTTCTTCACTAACTTCATCACACTTCTTCCTTATTAAGAAACATCTCACCTCGTATTCATCTTCTCTTGCCTCCTTGTCAGCTGACAAGTGTACAGTACTCCTCCTCTTCTTCTTCTTCTAACTCTTCTTCGGTATCTTCATAACTCTTCTCGTCTTCAATTTCTTCGTCCTCTTCAGTTCCCAAACCATAATTTCTGTCATCATTTCTAGTGGAAACAATAATCGTTTCATCTTTCCTTTCCATCTCTTCTCCTGTATTTTCCACGTTACTGTCCCACTGAACCATTCTCGCCAGGCCAATCACTTGATCTGATGCTATGTCATCTTTCTTAGTATCTCTAACTTTGTCTTTTTCCTCTATCTGTTCTAGACATTCCCACCATTTCACTGGTCCACTATTCTCACACATTGTATTGTTTTCTTCATCGTCATCTCGCCGATTTTCTCCGTTTTCTTCTCTCTCATCCTCCTCAATTTTCATTCCTAACTTGTCTTCGCACGCCCTTCTTACTTCTTTAATCCAGTGATCAGTTTTGTCTTCTGTTCCTTTGTCAATCGCTCCTTCAGAATTTCCAACAGGATGATCGGCTTGATTGTTATTATCTTTAATCAACTTCTCTTGACACTTTCTTCTCGTAAAGTCTTCATCAAAATATGCCGTTACTTCTTCCAAGATTACTTTTTTGTGTCTATCACTAGTAACGGACATTTTAACTTCACCACCAATATCTTTCCCCGTATATCCATCTACGTTATTATAGTCATAATCTGGCTTATCATCCTCACGTTCAACGCTTAACTGTACATCTTTTCTATTTTTCCAATATTCCATTAATTTACGACTCATAAACCGTATTTCATTATCGATTTCGTATATGGCAGAAGTGATTTTTGACATATCCAATCTGCCACAGTAATTCTCCATACTCTCTTGATACTTATCCAACTCTAACCCTACTTTGTTTCTACACAGTTCTATATTTTTCACCATACCATACTTCCTTAACTTTTCAGAGTATAATAAATTCACTTCACACTCCCAATTAAAATATGCGATCATCCTCTCAATATTATTTACGTCAACATCAAACTTTTCCACTTCTTTCACATTACATCTCAGAGAAACTATTTTATCCATCCACTGTTTCGTCCTCCCAAACAAATCACATACCTCTATTATTTCCATGTTCAAATGACAATTTTAACCTCTTCTAGCTTCAATCCGAAGATTACAGGATTCTTCTATTACGAGCTAAATAATTAGCTCTGTGTCCGGTGACAGTCGCCACGTGTAAAATTATTATTATTTTATATATCATCTTTCATTTTTACTTTTATTGCTGCTTCTTTACATTAACCAATACAATTATACTTTCATCCAAACTTCGCCGTTGTACATACCATCTCTGCTTCTCATCTGTTCTCTATCGTCCAAAGATCTTCCTCCTCCTGTACTGTCCAGAGATTTTCATGTACTTTTCATCTGGTAATAACGCTGCTTGGAATTCTTTGATACAATACTTAAGACATAATAATAACCCGATATAAAACACTTCCCATTGAAATAATATAAAACAAACATTAATTATTAATTATTTAAAACTAAGAGGCTGTGTATTCTTACACACTGAAGCACTTGTGACTGTGTTCTCTGTGTGGGAAGCGCTGTATGGTGATCCCTTAACGCGTGCAGTATTACTTGGATGAAATCTCTGATAAACTGAGCAGTTTTTTATTTCATAATTATTCCGAATCCTTAGTACAAAGAACTAAAAAATGTTATGCAGTTTTTATAATTTCGTTTTCTGGCCAGAACTTTGAATTACGGGACGATTCATGTAATTAAATTAATCCAAGACAGGAACTGGAATTGATGCCAATAATCCGTGATTACAGCTTTTCCTCCTGCTACTTATCGACAGGCCTTTTATTGAAGCTTGTCAGCTCGAAAATTTACCCTAACTGGTAACCTTCAATTAAGAGGGGCAAACAGAGAGAAAATTGGTTCATTTAAGGATGGACTCGTCAGATCTTTTCCTCCGACAGTTTTTCGTCTCCTTTATTGAACATTTACGTTGTGACCATCCGCTTTGTGTTAAACTGAAGTTGGTAGTAATGGAGAAAAATATTATCAATTGCTTCGGTGTTCTTACAGCCTTCTAGGTTTCAGGGCATAGTTTGAATACTGATATAAAATTGATCATGTTCAATTTCGCGAGAACATTGACAATGGTATTAAACTAAGGGTTCATTACCTTTTTAGACATATTAGCATTGGACATCCATTAACGATACGAGTACTGTATAATGACTTTGTGTACATTTCTCTGAGAGCAGCAATGAAATTTATTTTTTAACTATCTCGCCATGCTACTAGTAACGCGACCCGCACTGATTCAGTCAATACAATCAGTCCAGTCGCGATTCGACTCGTAATGCGACTAGTGAGTATGGGGTGTACACATTTGATGGGAGTAAGTTCGTTTACGTTATAGTTAGAAAAGAATTGTTCATCCTCCAAATAAAATCTGAAGAAGTAAAAGTTACTACTTATTCCATTGTAATTAATTCTCGGTTAATATGCCAGTCAACACCCGATGTACAGTACTTTAATGGTGAATAAAGTTATTTCAGTAAATACGAAGATCAGGTCATAACTACGAGGTTCAATAAGAATCAAATGATTCAGAGTCTATCAGAACAATTGATTGGAATTTTAATAGAAGTGCATGTGTTGGTACAAACTGAACTGCACCGAAATTATCCTCACATTCGGAACGGGTTCACAATGTATCAGAGTCCGTTATCATAATTCCATAACTGAGGGATGAAACTTTGATTCAGATCGCTCAGGGAGTTTTCACCGATGACAAAAAGTATATAAAACATTTTTCGCTCTCCACTCACTAACTTCTTTGTAAAAAGTCAGAGCCTATCTTCTTGCTCACAGTCTCATGGAGCCGAACTCAATGATATCGAAGACGAAATAAATTAACCAAGAATTTTTTGGAGGTAGTCAAAAACTAAAGAAAAATAAAAATATTTTGGTAACATTGAACTAAGATAAAACAAAAAATAAAACGAAGAAACTAGATCAAAACTATTTTAGAAAATAAACTGATATAAAATGATGATACTGGTACTTTAGAACACCGGCGAATAAAAATTTCCTTCCGGCTAATAAATGAGAAAATATAATGTTAATGAACTACTCCTAATCTAATCTTTCTATCCCTGGTTGTAAATCTGTTATATTTGTTACCAGTTTATAATTTCTCTAATTCCCTGATTGGAAACTATAACTATTATTCTGTTCGTCTCTATTCAGATCTTAGATCTCGTTTGTTAATCAATATCTATTAACAAGTTTAATACTCAAATTGTCTCTTAATGTAAGTCTAAACTATTCTAGTTTACCTTAATCGCTCTCCTTGGTGGTTTCCAACAGAAAAGATAATGTTATTTGTTATCTCTTGCATTTAAGATGGTTTTTACGATTGCCATCCGGTTACAAATTTATCTTCCTTTTTTTTCTTACCTGTAAGAAAACAGAACACTCTACCTGACATTACTTCTCTTTATACGAACATATTTTCTTTGGATGTAGCCGTAACTATTTTAGATAATCAACTTGCATTTAAATCAAACTATCCTTCATGAGGCGTCTTCATAAAACCATTATTCTCATTAAACAAATTCCTTCATCTTCCGGCTGCCACAATTCGGTACAATCTACAATCATCCACTATATCGCATAGTCTACCATCTTCCAATAACTTCTTCTTTCTGGTCTTATGACTCCTACTTCCCGTTTACTCTGTGCTGTCAAAGATTCTTCCAAATATGCCATTACTATTTTATATTCATCAAATTGTAATATATAAAATAAACACTTTTCTAAGCTTCTCTCTACATTTATAAGCTGACGTAGCGTAAGAGCGTTACACTGTCTCACAACAAACTGTCACGTATAGCGGTGCAGCGTATCTTCTTTGATAAAATGCGTTGAACCCGGAGACAGTTCACCTCAATAGCCATTGGCTAGAGAACGGTGACATCACGTGCCAGCCTTTAATCGCAAATTAACGGCGACCATAGTTAACAGTAATTAGAGGCTAGGTGCACAGTTTTATAACTAAGTAACTACTATGAAATTAATTGCCTGAATACTGTAAGTTTGCTTTTCGTAGCATATCATTGCTTTTTTTTTAAAATTGTAATACTTTACGGCAGAAAAAAAAACGTTGAACTACTTTTCAAAAACGTGTTCACTTTGATAACTTAAATTAAACAGGGAATGCCAATTGTCTTTCCGGCCTAAGTTAAATTTTGTGACCAAAGTTTATACATCTGTTAGTTATTAAATGAGCTTTAAGTTTACCATTTTATGTAGATTTAAATAGTCAAGTATATGACTACATATACACTGTATGAAATTCATTAATTCATTTGAGTTTTGCCTTCAACTACAGAATTTAGTGTTTACATCACGTAAATAAAATATTTTATTCTTCTTCTTATTCCAATAAAAGACAACAATCATTTTATTTAACTAATTTAAAACACAACAAACAGCTTTTTATTTATTAATCGTAATTCAACAACATATTCTTGTCGCCAAATAAATGCAACCAGAGATATTAGAAGTTATGTGCATTGTTTAATACGTAAACAGCTACTAGGAAATTAATTGCCATAATACAGTCAATAAGTTTGATATTCATAGCATATAATTTTTTAACGGCTACAAAAACGTGAAACTACTAGTGCTTTTCAGTAACATGTCATTAATGAAAGTAATATAAAAAAAAATCTTTTAGGGTACTTAAATTTCTCATGATCTTGTAACGATGAATGCGGAAGGTCATTCCGATATGGATAAATTTAATCTTCGCTAATTAAATTTTCGCTGTTGCTCATTGATCAAAGTGTATACATTATGGTTTATTTGATTTTTACGTGTTTTAATTACCACTTTCGTTAATAGTCTTTGTTCATGTTCGCTGTACGTGAATTATTAGGATATTTAAAGTGGACATCAGACAAAATATGTTAACGAATCGAGCATTCCGGCAATTCATTTCTACGGTATTGTTTAAGCTATTTAATAATTTGGAATCTCCGGCTATTACGGAAACTATGTTCAAAGATTACATTATGAATGTTTACGCAGCCTCAATAAAAAACAAATGATGCTTTAGATGCAAACAGGAATTCTTTAAATTTTGGGGAGTGAAATTTTGGGGTCAAATATAAGTTAAATTTGTATTTCAGCAAGTTAGCGTCTACACCTTTGAAACAATTAAATGATAACGTGATCGTCCCTGTCCGTGTTTAATACGTCTGTTAATACTTATGAGTTCTTCAAGCTCAAGAGATTTTGTTCACCCTAAGCGTTAAACACAGCTCAAGTTAGTGTTTGGTCTGAACAGGGCAACTTGTCATAATCTTTTACCCTAAAAACTGGAACTATTCTAGACCCGGTCACGGGCTACACTAGTTACATTGAAAGAGAGCAAAAATACAATATCACTTATTCGAGAGATTGTGTGCGTTGTTGAAATGGACTCTGAGACAAGTGAGTGAATAAGAAGGGAAGGTATTTGATAGCCGGTCGGCGGACCAGTCCATTGAGATACCTGAGAGGGGAGATGGGCCAATTAGGCAGGCCTCAGGGCTGACCGCGGGGCGCGCGAGCAATATTTGATGAGCTGCACAATGGACGCCGACATCCAATACGCGCGGACCGGACAATGTGGCGCTCCCTCAGGCAGAAGCCCTTGTCCTGCTCATACCTGTGCTTAACTTCACCTGTCACACTCAATTACTGAAACCACTGTCTTAAAGTTCATACAGTTCTAAGAACGACTTCCTACGCAGTCGCTTATGACTTATTTTGCCAGACAAAATTCCTAAATATTCAGAATGGCATCAAGAGAGACATTGTGCAGCTATATTAGTTTTTACTTTATGCGTGTGCGGTGGTATGAAGAAATTTACTGATAATATTAAATCATGGATTAGCTATAATTATTAGTGAGAGTTTAGCCTGTCTAGAACACCATATTGTGTTCTAGTTTTGAGTTGGAAGAATGAAATGAACCTCGTCACAGGGATGCAGAAAACAATGGGAAACCACGTCCACAAGAATTGTGGTCTTCCAAATTTTCGACGTCGTAAAGGAAGCATCAGACAAAAAATTTATGATAAATAATAAGCCTTAATTTGGAATTCTGGGTTTCTGAAGAAGGCAGGGAAGTTAAACGAATCAAAAAGGTAAATAGGCTATATTAGATTCAATGCTGTAGCACTTATCAAAATAAAATGGAAAGATGTGTAAGTTTTCTAACCATGGGGCTGGAGAATAATTGAGAGGAAACCGGTACGAGGTTGTAGCTATGATTTTTATCATAAATAAGAGAAACGGGAACAGTTACTGTAAAAACACATGCCGACAAAAATGGTCGAATGTCAAAGTAACTTATTACACATATACTCTACCTACGGAAATGTAAACGACTGGAGTTGCAATGTTCTGTGACATATAGAACGTCCATCAGAGTACATTGGTGTCATTAGTGTTTTTGTCATGTGTGGTAGGGTACATAAGGGCGTGAACAGTATCAGATGCTGAATGATCACTGTGTGGGACACGGCTGGTCGAATCGCGCTATATCCATATTTTTGTGGCATTCGGATGTGACAGCGGCCCGATGTTGGAGTGCACGGGAACATGAGGGCATGCATACTCGTCACCAAGGTTCCGGTTAACCATGTATTACTACCACATGGCAACAAGGACATCGTAACCCCTTCACACCTGCACCTGCGATCCGAGAACAACAAGTAATGGACTCCCTGCAACATTCTGTGTCACCTTGCACCATTGGCTGGAGACTGACAGCAGCGGCCTGAGGGAATTGCCGTCCCATGCATAGTCTGCCGTTAGCAACACAACACAAACGGCTTCTTTTAGAGTGGCTCCAGTTTACACCACTGTGACGTACAGTGCACTAAACGAGGAATCAAGCAGATAACAAAGTTGAGGAGTGCGACTGTTGAATCCAATTTTAAGCGGCATTAAATGATGAGAAATGTGTTTGCTATATCCATTTTTTAAACAGTCAGCTACTTTAAAATTTCGTGGGAATGATGTGAGGTGTTAAGAGTCATGCAACGCCGTATACACTTTCGTTTTTGATGCGTTTCAACTATTTTCATAAAATTTATTTATGCGTTTAAAATAAAAGACACAATCATTTGTGTCCCATGGTTTACGATTTTTGCAACTTTATTAACAAAGGTACAAATTATTCAATCTAATCTTCGATATAAAAGAATATATTTTTAGAAAAAACTAAATCATCCACGATATACAGGTAGAACTTACAAGCAATGGAACGAATATTGCCTTTTGTTTCATAGATTATAGAAGTAGATAGTTTTGTCTCATGTGAGTCTGTAACAAATCTTTTGTCATACCATTTTTCCATTTATGTGTATAGTTCGTAATTTTCTTGTTCTTCCAAGAGGATACACATACTGTGTAGTAGTTTCTCACAACACATTCTATTCACGCAGTCACAGCAAATTGATTATTTTCTACCCATGGTACCCAATACCATCGTCGCTTTGCATAATATTCGGCTAATTTCTCATTGTTGACTCTTTCTAATATTGACCCTCTAGAATCGTCTGAGATAGACCATTACGGTTGATTTAAGTTATTTTTAATATGCTACCGTTAAAATTGTTGTTACTTAGAGTACTTTAACCGAAAGATGTGAGCTGTCCATGTTGTTGTTATGCTTACATTCTTCTACTACAATGTGTAGTTAACAGTATTTTTATAACATTATTTTTTATGATTAGCACAGCTTCTTTTCGTTTTCAGTTGGTATCAACTTTAATCCTAAGTCTAGAGTTATCTATGCCTGTTTGTATGAACTGTGAAACCCTATACTGCAGATTCGTATGAGCAATGCATGTCTGAAGAGGTTTAAAAAGTTTGGGATCAGAAGTACTGCTCTTAACGTCAATCCGAAAGCGGAACGTTTGAGCTGCGTGCCAGTCACGTACAGTGTTTTCCTGTACCGATCTTTCACCAGCACCAAGTGCAGGAAACATTACGGGGAATTGCACTCAATCTACGATACAGCTTATAACCTTTAAAACAGTTGCAGGTTAATTGAATTAGGAAGTAGTTGTCTAATCTGTAATAAATTTTTTTCTAATGTCTAATAACCAGATAAACAAATTCGTGATGAGGAAGTGCAACAAACTTACGTTTTTGACTAGCGCTTTCTCTGTCATAGCATCTTCCATAAACATGTCACACTCTCCATCACCCACTATTAGTAACATTCTTTGTTTCTAACGATTATTGGATTCGTTGCCATTCCTCGAAAAAGTAAAACCATAATTTATTAAACTAATTTAATTTAAGATCGGGGTTGCATTAAACTGTTACTTTACAGAGTGACCCTAAATGGATTTGTTACCTGCAGTTCATCCTTTTCATACTGTGATTATCACACTATAATGCTTACTTAAAAGGGGATATAAATTTCTACTGACTTCCAGACTAACAAAAATATAACAGCGAGTGTTAAACTAGCTCCGTAACAACACTCAATTCTGCTGTAGTTGAAGTGATACGCGTGTTTTTGAAGCTATCACTATCACGTACTCCTCTTAAAATCTGTGGATTTTTTTAGTAGCAGATTTATCCTTCATCCGTTACCTGGCGTATCTTGTTTATGAATTTATACCATAGTAATGTATATTCCGTTAAGGTCCTAGACTGCATTCAGATACCTTGCATAATTTTTTTATGTCCCAAACACGAGGTACATTTGTCAAGAAGCTGTTCATATTGATTTTATAAGTACCTGGATTGGAGGTATTTCAAGTACATTTAATTCAGTGTAAATTGTGTAGGTATTAAAGCAGATGCTGTGGAATGGTCGAGAGCATTAATTTTTTGGTCTATTGTTTGCGTTATATGATTATAGCCTGTGAGCAAACAGTTGTTTGACACTGTGGATGAAATGATTGAACAGTAGAACTCTCTCTCGATAATTTAGAATTAAATTATAGTTAATTTACATTCCATGACAATGATATTTTAGATTTTATATAAAAAAAAGTTTACGTCATTTCTGTCACTTGTTTGTTTGGGAAACATTTACTAATTTATTAAATATTTGGGTTTTGTGACACGTCTCGATTTTTTAAATTGGTACATTAATTGCACCCTAGATATAACTTTTTGAAGTAGTGTGGAAGTATTCATATTATAATATTATATATTTTAATTTGCGGAAAATGTTAAAAAAAGAACCTATGCGAATATTGAAGAAATTACAATTATCGCTTTGGAAGAACAAGTTTCCAACCATGAACAAGAAAGGGAAATTTTTATTTCAAATATAGAAGGTTCTTTTACTTTTTAACAATACATAAAGCGAAGCATCGGTGCTGTTACAAATTTAGATCCGGGATATTGCAAGTTTATTTGATTATTCAATTATAGGCCTATTTTTAAAAAAAATTTTTTATAGAAAAGCTTCATACCATTATTTTAATTGATGTACTATTCGAATTAAGTGGTTTAACAGAATAGTGCTTAAAATCAAATGTTATCTCAAAAATTCTGATGCAGGTGATGAAGAACATAAATAATATTCGAAACACCTATCACTTATTCTTTAAGAACTTCTAGGTTGCTCCATACGCTTTGTTGTTATAAAAGGAAACTGTACTGATTGCAAGCAGTAATTTTGGTTGCAATAGTTAAAATTTGCATTGCTTATTATTTAATTTACGGCAAATAGTTAAAAAATAACCCATGTTGATACTGAGTAAACTACAATTGTCGCTATGGAATAAGATTACAGGCTTTGGTGTCAGTGCTATGTTCTTTTCTGAAAATAACTGACATTGCGAAGCTAAATGAAGAACGTTGGTATAAATACACACGATAAAACGTACTCGGGCCAATGCCTGAAAACTGGACTCTAAATACGAACAGCAATAAACCGAACATCCTTTGAAACATCGAGATATATAGTTACAGAACGTCTGTATTTTACAGCATCGTAAATGAGGAGTGACTGATACTATTGGTGGTCTTTTTGGCCTGAAATCAGCTTAACACAACCAGCGACATATTTTCGTTAGTCGAGTTTGAGCCGGTCAGCTGGAGGGGCACAGAGAAATCTCCCATCTCTCTCGGCATTTCACTCTCGCGAATTTCTCGCCGTAGTCCGAGCCGGTGCAACCTCGGCGAGCGCTGGGAATTACCTGTGTCGTTAATTACGGCACGCCAATGTGGCACCAGCCGGAACAAGCAACCACACCGCGTCCAGCAGGCAGGCGAGGGAAAACAGCTCCCCTCTATACCACCAGCACGGACACTGCAACAAACCTGCAGGTGAACCCGTCTGTGAGGCTTTTGTAGCGGCAAGATAGCTATAGCTCAGTTTATGTCATACTCTGAAACATAGATTCAACTCAAAAAAGGTATTACACTGCTTAATTCTCAGGCGAGATGTAGCGGACAAATGCCAGCTGAGTTGGTGTGGCCTAACCTAACTTTGGTCTTATTACAACGCTCTGCTTGTCCACAAAAAGAATTACTCCACTTTAAACGACGGTCTACATTAAATCTAGTTTTTCTGTCCACGACACTAGTGTGACGCTGTTACTGCCTCCGTATTAAAATCATAGACGAATGTCTAATCATGTAAACTTCAAGGACATACCAAAATCTATTAGTACCTGTTGTAAAATTACGCTATACATGCGATTTTAGGATGGCTTGTTTAATCTATTTGTTAGTTTGTTGTATTACTGTTCTCCTTGATGTTTACTTGTTCAGAAGGTAGGATTATTTGTTGCCAATAATAGGTGACGTTATATTTCAGTTCTTCTACACTGATATTGTTTGTAAGCATAACTACTACAGACCTAAATAACCGAAGACATACCAGGTAGCACACCTAATAAACCGAACGCAAGGTATATAACATTGTACTGCACCCAAATAGCAAATTTTACTCCTACGACATTGAACATATGTACCAAGGCAAGCATGAACTCGTTCAGAACAGAACACTCCCACAGGAAAACGCGTGTGTCAGGTAAGCTCAAAGGAATGTTTCATAGCAGCAACAAGAATATTAATAATACGTAAGCTGGGTCGAGAGGCGTGATAACAATCCGGTAATTATAAATGTTAATGAAAACAACACACAGGCAGATAGAGTAGCAAAAGAAATAACAAATTCTCTATGGATACAGTCTGAATTTCTAAGCACTGAGAGCAGCCACTGACTTGATGGATACAGCTATCACGTGACACCACGATTTGATGGTTAAGTTATAACAAGAATCACAACCAACTATATTAAAAACATCTGTGGGAAAATAAATGTTTTGTAAATAATCATCCTGACCTGAAGAGAGGTTATTCATATGAATCTCATTTAGCCGGTTATGTACGATACATTACAGACGGAATAGGCGATGTGGGCAAGTTGATAGAGCAGCAACAGATCCCTCCAATGTGCCTGATACAGTGAAGCACAGAATGGCGCCCAATAATTCCAGAAACTTTGTGGTTAGTTGGGATATGAGTTCCTGCCTAGAGGAATTCGTGGAAGATAGAAAGCAAATGGAAGGCAATTCAGTTTGTGGAGAGGTGTAAATGAGAACAACAGTGGCACAGAGTATTAAGACCAGTGCTTTTCATCATTCTAATGAGCGATTGCTTTAATTGCATAAAAATACAAAGGAAAACTTATTAGGTAAATAGATAGGAAAAGAAATGGAAATCTGGGTGCTTAAAAAATTCATGTTTCTATTTAAATCTGAAGGATGTAAGGTGATACTGTATATAATAGGAGACGCGCGCTCAGTCATTAATAAACGTTGCTTTTGTTAACATAATTTCATCTTAACCTTCCTTTTTTGTGGTTTACAGAAACGAATGTATTCCATAATTTTCAAAAAGCTTATGTAGACAACCGTTTATTAATGAATGTCTCTAAAATATTGTCTGTGATTGTAATTGCTATCCGTTCTGCTGAGAGACTTCTCTGAAAATGAAACTTAAACAACCAACTGCATCTAACACAGACAGAAGAATAGAGGTTCAAGACAAAAGTGCGTCTGTTACTTTGGCTTTTACTGTTAGATTCTTCTTTGTTTTGTTGATGGTTGGCATCATACTTAACAGTTAAAGAAGAAAACGAGATAAGAACTTCTCAGCTTGTAGTGAACAGTGCGAGATATTTTTTGTCACCAAATTGCAGTTCCTTCTTAGTAGGATAGTGTAACAGCCCTCAAACCTAAAATTAAATGTACCTAATTGTATTTTATAAAGTATTGGTAGTAAGCTAGAGTTTGGTTGAATATGATCTGGTATGTTTGTTTTGCAATTTACTGTAAATCAGTGTATATAGACTTTGTTTTACGAAAAGAAATTATTTAGAGGCCATTTAATATGTTTAAGAACATAATTATGTAAGATAATTTCTTAAATGTTCGTAATTCCAAGTGTTAATGCAAGTTACGATGTCTAAAGGATAATTTGCTACAGTTTAAAACGATTTCTATGAATAATTTTGTGTTTAAGTATCTTTAATTTCCTTTTCTGACCATTTTGTATTAACTGTAAATGATTTGGTATTAATTCTGATTGTTTTTAATATGTTTCAATTGTTTAGTTATTGTTAATGTTCGAGAATTATCTGGAGGAAGCTTTTGAAGTGTTCTAGAAATTTCGGTAGAGTTTATTTAACGAGATCATCCAAGTTACAGTTAATTAGTTTTCGGCAAAGTTTTTCACCAACTCAGTTTGCGACGGCCGGGAACTGTATTGTCTGTGAAAGAAGTGTTGTATGCAATCTCTGGATTGTATGAATGCATGTAACCAGTATCTTTGACGACGTGTTTAAGAAAATAAACAAGTTTAAATTGAAACTTATCGTGGACTACTTAATTATCGTATTAATTAAACCACGAACAATCTTATAATAGTCTGACAAAATTCTAGGCTATTTGCATAGAAGGAGATGTGTGAAACATATATTTTATTAACATTTGCAGATCATAATTATAAAAGAATTCTAGTTTGTTTGAAAACTAAGTAAATTTATTTCTTTAATTATTGTGCAGAATCTAGGTAAATGATTTGTAGGCCAAACTCTTATAGACAGCCATACCACCGACCTGAGTGTAACGTGTGACATCTAAAGACTGTTTATTCTATAAATGGTAGGTGTGAATCTACAATAAATACTTTCCGACGAAATATTTCATTTTTTAATGGGTTTACAGCTCGTTAGCAGAAGGTCGAAGTCCAATTTCAACTGTAATTGACATATCCGTTTAATTGAGGGGAAAGGGATTAATAAGACAAAGCCGAACATGCTTATAATTGCATTTATTATCAACATGATAATACGAGCAATTAATTAAATTAAATAAACAAACAACAGGATCAATACATTAATAATAAATACATGACCATTGGTGATGGTAACGAGGTGCCTGCCGGGTCGGCAACCCGGCGCGCAGGAACCCAGAGTGTTGGTTGTGTAGTTGAGGTACGGGTACTCCACTGATACTAAATATGGCGCCAGCATAGGAACAGCATAGGAACGCCTTTTGTGGCATTCACTTTAGAAAGAGATGTGTCCTAATAACTACGACCAGCAGAGTACACGTATGGGTGAATTAAGGATTATCTAGCTGTGGCAAGATAAGTTGCACTGTGAATATGTTTCTCAGTATGGCGCTGGCTGCAAATGCTGTATCTTCGAGGATGATATGGTTCTTTTCCCCTGTGGTTCCATTTTTATGCGTCTAGAAGAAGTGGCGTCCCGCGTTGTAAGGGCGACGGGCTGAAAAAAAGAAACTGCATAGTTAAATAGTCAGACTACTCTGCTACATGTTGTGGCACATGTAAATCAAATACTGGCTTGAAATTGGTTGATAGTTTATTTCCACAGCAAACAGACGAATGCGAACGAAAATTTCATGTTGGTCTGTGCAGTCCTTATTAAAAATTTCATAGATTTATTTTCGCCTATGTAGCTAGTCGTGAGAAAAGTAACGACAAAATGTTCGCTGAGTTCTCTTGTTATAATCATTACTGCAGTGCAATACCAATAATGAATGACTGTGATTACTGTGTAAAGAGCACGTTCTATTGGTAGACACAGAGGAGAAAGGCAAATTAAGATATTCTCAGTATTTACTTATTTCGGATCATTGTACCAGGGGACAAAGATATTCATGGTTCTAAGGATACAGCAGAAGTTGAAATAACCCGTTATTCAGTTTATTGTGTACTGGAAACAATGGAATAGAGAATACTGTAAAAATTTTTAACATTTAATATACGTTGTTGTTATTCATGCCAAAGTAATTCTGAATCTCTGTCTGTTTGTTACGCCTTCACGACTAAACCGTTCTTGATGAAATTGACAAGGAAACATTATGTATCATTATGAAGGACGTAGGATACTTTTACGGGATAAATAATGTACTTTGTCATGAAATTTTGAAAACTAACCGAATGGTGACAGACAGAGAGATAGTATGTGTAAGTTTCTGTATATCGATCACTCAGGCCTTATTTCTCCCGCAGTCGGTTTATAGAATACCTTCTTACAGGTTTCTGTATTCAATTTGAGCAATAAAGTTCTAAGTTCACTTGTACGGAGTCACCGGGAACAGCTAGTTCTTTTATAAATTCATGGTGCTATCAGGTGGAAATATTATGGTTCTCGAAGATTGTCAACGATCTGCCGAAGCGACGGCTATAGTTTAAAGATTTTTTTCTTTCTGTGAGTTGCATATGTCAGAAATAAAAGATTGATCCCAATTTACGTTCACATCATCCATAAAACTTCCTAAACAGCTTTTTTACAATATGGAAACTCAGCAGCTGAAGCATTGCTATAAAACAGTGCTAAGAGTGAGTGGTTCCCGGTAACAGAGTCGTCTTCGCGAGGGTACAGCGATTGACGAGCGTCGCCATGGCAACGCGTGCGGTGTGCGTGTTTACCACCCTGCGCGTCCCACAGGATTCAATCTAACTTTACTAATTTGGCAAAACTGAGCAGCGCCGTGCCAATGGCCCGGCGGGTGTGCCGAGTGAGTGACGCGACACCGAGCGCCCTCTAATTAGCAGTCATCGATAGATAGGCCGTGTCGCTTTGGGCCGAGCTGCGATATTTACATTTATATTGTAGGGGTTCCCCAGAGGCGAGCCGGCCAACAGAACGCTTTTAAATCGCAAAATACGGCCAGAGCGGCGAATACAGTCACCTCACCTCGCAAAAACATCCAAACGCCATTTCTCCGGTAACTGAGTGGGGGGAAATGCAACGGTTCGGATTTAGACTCACTAGGATGGAACAAGTTGGTTTTTGCAGGATTACATTAGACTGCCCATTCCAGTGAAAATTAAATAAATCTATTCAGAGAATCTCCGTAAAGTTGCTACATGCGGACTGTAGTCGGTTTGATTCACAAACTTTATAACTGTAGAGGATCCTCCATCATAGTGTATTCGAGGAGCCTTAAATTTCATAATAGCTGACGTTATCTCCCAAAACGTAAAAATTGTTCTAGAAATTTTCTGGTTGCTGAAGTGTTATGAATATGGTTCAGAAATGAGATGCTTTGGCCCTATCAACACAACACACAATGAAAAGAAAATTCTGTGGGGATATGCAGAACTTCTTCATCAAAAGAACAATACATCAGAAATTTTACTAAACTTTTCCTTTTGCGTAAAAATTCCTTCTGGTTATAGGTACCTCTACATTCATTTTATTACTTCAGTATATTTACTCCGCGTCAAATATGATTATTTTTTTAGTTTTACTGTTTCCTCTTGCTGTTAACTATTTACAGTTTTCTATTGTGCTTCTTAATAATAAATTGGAGTGTACCAAAAATGGAAACAAATATCTTTTGTCTCCTTTAATTTTACAGCGACTTACTTTCTTCCAGTTGCATTTATTACTGGTTGAGTGGGTATCTATTTTGTCCCAGAAGCTTTTCCGTTGCGAAAGAGAAGAGTGAGGATATGCACACTGATTATCTGCATAATCTCCATACTAAAACCAATCTTCATAGTGAACTGGATGTGTTTAGAAATTTTGAGGAATTTTCATGGAAGACGACACAGTTTAATATAGTTCATTGTTTCTTTTTTGTTTTTAGCAGACTCTAATTGCTTAAAAAATTTCTCCTAACGCAGAAAGAAAATCGGAACACCAGTAAACATAACCAAGTTACATGTAAAGTTACTTCCAGATCATTTAATCAGTGAAATTTACGAAGTGTGACCTCAGGGGAATGTTTTGACACCATGTGTTATTTACGACTATTTTTAGTGTATAGAATGGATAAAATACAACTCATTCTGATGTGGTGTAAGATAGAAATGAGAGGGTCCTAATTGGCGTGCTCACTTACCACTTTGCGTGCCTGGAGGCACGAAGCCGTACCCAGAGGCTCCCACGACGACGCCGCTCGTCTCGCCACTGTCCGGGGCAGTGGGGAACAGCACAGGGCCTGAAACACGGCATCACATTACACCTATCAACACAACACTGTGCTCAACAGAGTACTGAGTGGTAACCTAGACTCTATTGTGTTAATGAATGTTAAACGTTTCTTGTTTCTTTCCACTAATTTCACCGTCACGAGGCAGTATTTTACAGAAACTTGTTTCTGGTAGCAGCGTAGTGTTGCCAAATAGTGCCGGCGGGCAGTAAGACTAGTTTCAATTGATAACCATGGCAGCCTTTGGAGAAATATATGCTATTGCTGCAAACCTTCGGTTTAAGTTCCATGTTAATGTCCCTAAGTCAGATCAGATGTTTCACATTGTGGAAATAAAATTATCTTCCAATTGATCGTGATTACAGGAATAAGTCTTCATCATAAGAATATTCTTTTCAGTTCGCTTCGTGCTAACTTCATTTATTCCAGTGAATATTTAAAATTTAATGTTTGTTCTATTTTTTTTTATCATTTTTAATTCCCTACATCATACCGCCTTTTATTTCGTTTACGTTTAGCTCCATTCGGAGGTTCATGAGTAAATCTTTATAGTAACAACATGATAATTCCTTGTTAAGATGCTCGTAAAAGATTTATAAGTTAGTATTACAGTTAACATCTTCCAATTACTGTCCCACTTCTGTAATGTATAGATATCTATGTTCCCATGAATTTTCTGGCGATTTATTTTTACGAACGAGTTTTTCATCTATTCCACATATCTTTACTGATCTGTCAAGACATGTAAGTAATTGTTATTAACTTTATACTTTTAAATTACTCCAGACAGTCATGTTTCTGGTTAGAAAAACTACTAGACATTATTTCCCTCAATTGAACGAACGATATTATGTTGCTAACGTGAGTGCAAGTTATTTTATAACATCATCGCATTATTTCGTTAGTATAATAGTGTAAATTTTGTTACAAACATTCGACATTGTTAGAAGGAAGTCCTAACTAAATTATTTTTGTTACTTAAGTCTCACAACCATAGCTCGATTCCTGTTTTAGTTCAGTTTGACTTACATTATGTTTCAACTCTGCCTCAAAACATAAATTATTACAGTGCATTCGTCATCTGCTGACGATCTAGCAACAACCAGACTAATAGATAACCGAAGAGAGATACATGATAAGAGATTTACTTAATTACATGCAACATTTCACGTGTCTACTGTATAGCAGTTTGGAAAATAGAGAAGAACAGGAGTCTCATAAACTACTTGTGAAAAACATGTGCAGGTACGGATGTGCAAACTGTGACTACTTCTATAATGATTTAGGAAATTGTGGAAATATGGTAGTCATATTCACCGTAACTATATGCGATATAACACGTTTTAACACAGACAGAATAACTCCTCCGAACGGGGTATTCGGTGATCATATTCCTTCGTCAGCTATGAAGAACGAAAAGTATCCTTCACCACGACAGTGCTGGTTAGCGTGACCTCGGGCTCTCGTAGGTAGTGGTTACAATCTAGTGTCTTTAAAAGTAAATTACTTGAAAGTAGTTTGGGCAGAAAGTGATAATTTCAAGCTGTGGCAGCAGGGCTAACCACTGGCAGCTGTCAGGAAGTAAAAGGAATCAGCCAGACAAGGTCGAATCTCTGATAGCAGCCGAGGTTCACTTGCATGCAGACGTGACGAAAACCACGTGTGTGAAAAAATCTTCGGAAAACAGCTACTAGAAACAGTTTTATAAAAAAATAAAAAATAAAATAATTTATGGGTTTATATGGATAAAAAGAACAATTGGACTGAGTTATAATACAAATTGCTGTAATTTTTACATTTTCTTATTATGAGCTCAAGATGTCTGTTATCATCTATAACTGAAAAATATCATTTAACGTGTAACGTAAGACACGTACAATGTCTTCACGTTTTGTTATCCCACACAAAACAATTTTACGATGTTCATCTCCTTTATATTTTAAATCGTTTTATTACAATTGTGAATTTATACTGGCAATGGCAGGAGGAAAATATTAAATTATGTAATACAGCATGGGTCGTCTTACCAGAGACCGCCAGGATTAGAATTGGAGGACGTGTGAATAAGCAAATTCTATACTCAAAGATTTATCTGTCAAACAGTAGAAATGAGATGCTTCCATTTCGAATAAACTGTTAATCAATCTTCGCTCCATGATTCTCATATGTCTTATGTATTATAAGTTTAAAGCGATTCACAAACAGTACCTATCAATTACAGATCATTGTTAACACGAAACCCTGGTACTGTGTTTATAATGCTACTTAAGTGGCAACTGGAGGGGGTTTTTCCATACCGTTCTTCCTCACAGAATATATGGTGTTTTTAAATACCAGGCAAACTTGATGAACAAGTCTCTACATCAAACTAGTTTGTTTTACGTAAGATGCAGATAGGATGAAGGTCGCATAGAAGCAGGGAAGTAGTGTTGCTGCAAAGAACCAAAGTGGGGAAAAACTAGTCAAAGAACATTCATCAGAACGCATGGAAGTTCATCAGGAACAGTGATATGAATAGAAGATGAAAGATCTACAGTACAACTGCAGAATCTGTTAATTCCTAAATATGGAAATTATGCTACAAGCCCTAAAATATATGAAATATTATTATTGCTTGTATTTTTATTGCATTTTACACTGCTAAATATTTCACAGCTGCATCATACGAATTGCTTTTAATTTTTAGATATAATGCCTAATCAGAATTGTGTTCACCCAATGCCCTTCTGTTCTTTTACAGTGAGAATAATTTGTAACTAACGACATTCAAAGGAGCTTACAGGCTCAGTTCGCGCCCAATCAGTATGTTTTTCGTTCATCTAGCTGTATTCGGTGGGACCAACACCATTATCCCTGAACAACAGAGCCTTTGCCAGCTAACTGATTAAGTAATCTCAACAATGTAGACAGTGTAATAATTAGTTAACCTAACAACCAACAAAAGTACTCACTAAGTTCTGTCTAACCGCATAATCAGATATCTTGTGGGCTGACATCGTTACGTAAAGGTGTTGATATTAACTCTGTCCTTCCTGCAAGTGCGCTGCAGGGCCTTGCAAGGTCGCCTCCTCTCTCCAGAAGCTCTTCGGCTAACACAGCCGTCTTGCGTCCCCATCCCTACATCGTCATTGCCACGAAACAGGCCAGATATATAGTTTGCACACTCCCTAGAAATGATGTTTGATCAACAACTGGCCTTACAACGTCATGAACTACACCAAGCGATATTTTAAAATCTTGCAATCGAGACTCCACAGCGTTTTTATCTAAGTAGGTAAATGTTCTGTAATTGTAATATAATCTTGGCGGGTTCGCTGCTGGATGATGTTGATCAAAGACAAGCTTTCGATGGCGTACTCTGCCACCATCTTCAGGTCTGATGCTTACTCTGTGAAAACCAGAGTTGCACTCAAACATCCCGCAATTATGTTTCGACTACATTATTAGTCCAGCTTGGAACATCGATTCAACACTTCTCTGTCTTATGGCATGTACGGACAGCTACGTGGAGAAATTAAAGGTTATTAATCAACCTCTTTCTCAACAAGTGGAAAGCTGCTCATTATTGTTTCATAAATAATTTATATAATCCTCCAATCAGTTTTTGGTGACATCACAAGGATCCATCAAAGTGACATTCACATCCATTCATTTATCACAGTATCCGTCATAAGAAGATAATTTTAGCCTTAACGTGATTCATATGATAACAGCTAGTCCCGCTTTTGTTCGTTAATATTATTGAAATACATTTCACTTACCATGACCCATTTGATTGGTTGTAACGTTCTAGTGCTTTGTATTCACGCCGAGACACTAATTCTTTTAGCAGACAACCCAAGCGAGATGCACGTGCACTGTGGTCTCCACGTGGCTACCACGTCATTCAAGGTCTGATACCAGTCACGCCTTCAAGATTACATCACGCCAAGGCCGCTTTCACTGCTCTTCTGTTCGGAGAAGAGGCTTGGACAATGAGAGAGGGACAATTCTAAGATATCAGACACAGCCATTGTGTTCACTAATATCACGATTGTCGTCATACTGGTATATCATTTCATTTAGAGAATAAAACGTAAATCGGCCTAAAATTTTTGATTTCGTTTACATGGCTGCACATGTATGTACAAACCTAACAAGAATAATATTTTAGATAGCTTATTCGGTACATAAACTATTGTGTTACGACCAGTAACGAAAATGTATAATAGTTTGTTAGGTTGTAAAGGGCCAGAGGAAGACTTCGTTTTTACTGATGTTATTTTGACACGTCGCGTGCAGACAGATAACCCATGCTCGTGCAGAAAGTGAAGTGCTCCGTGCAGAGAGAGTGTCAGAGTGGTCCCACAGCCTCGAAGGTAGAAGACTGGCGCTCCGCGTTGGAGGAGCGGACGGACTCACCCCTGTTGTTACGAGGGTCGCGGGCGGCGTAGTTCGCGCCGAAGAATTGGTCGTACGCACCTTGCTGCGCCGACACCACGGCGACCAGCAACAGGATCAGCACGGCTACCTGCACACACAAGCACAACCGGGGAGTCAGTACAATAACGAGACATCATAGGGTGCATATGCTAAACAGTGAGCTAAATGTACTGTATCATCATATACACAGGGTGATTTCGTGATTACGTACAACTTTCAGGGACGATGGAGAGTGGTAAATCTATCAATTTGAGGTAAGGGACCAAGGTCCGGAAACGACCAACTCGACAGTTATAAGCGATAACCTCTCTGATGTCTCTGACAGTGAAACAGATGTAACGGTACTGTTACTGCTAAGATTCTAGGGTTGGTAATACCGACGAGTACTTGCAGTAGGAGAAGAGGTTGGGATTTATTCTTGTGAGGCCATGTGAAAATTCTTTATTACGAGACCCCTGTCGAGATTGAAGAAGATCTGGCAAGAATTCTCGCTACACCGGGGATACTGAATGAGTACTACAGAACTTTGTGCGACTGAGCCATGCCTGCATTGAGAACTGTTGTAAATGTAGCAGCTTGTGAAACTTGTGCAGGTAAATGGGATTCATTGTTACTGTACCGTAGACTTAGGATTTTAGGTCACGAGTGTCGCTATTAGTCCATCAACAGAATGTGCCCGAGTGTATTGGGGAGTATTCAGAGGGAATTATTTGCGTCATGATCAGGGTTCTGAAGTTGGGGCCCCTAGTTTAAGCGCTGCTCGAGGGTAAGGCAGAATTTGAGTAAATTTTGGCTTATAGCTCGCGACTAGGTTGTTTCTGAACCAGGGTCCTTTACCTGAAACTGAAACATTTACCCTTCTCCATGATCCCTGAAAGTTTGTAACATCATCACGGAATGACATCTCAGTGATCAATGGAATGTGTAATGGTTGTGGAGCGTGAGAGACATCCTATTCGTACAACGCCCTCGAGTGACGAAGCAATGAATAAATTGTCCTGCCCAGTCAAATAATTCCCACATCAGTGATCACGGAAAAATGTTTCCCCCTATAGTATAACACCGTAATACATTCTGTTTCAAAACAAAAAATAAAAAAAATTCTTTCTGTGATCATCCCAATTACCAAATTCAATGCGATATCTGTCCAGTATTGACAGTATAAATTAGACAGGTGAGAAAATAATTTTCATCCGAAAACAAATGATCCCCGTTTCATACGGACAGAATATTTTTTTTTTTTTTTTTTTTTGTAAGTTTCGTGTCAACGGTGCGCTTGAGAGTATTTTTTTAGGTGATTAGAATCATATGGTTAGTATTCAAGATCTCAAGACTGATTCTGCTCCCACAGAGTCAGAAGGCGATATGATTTGCCGTAAAATACTGTTCTGTTGAGGCTTCTAGCTTACAGACACTTACGGCCGTATGTTACACCGCCCATCTTATTTGTTCGAATTATGGAACGGTTAAGCACTTGAAAAACAATTAAGATTAAAATAAAGCGTAAGATTTGATCTGTTCTTTGAACGTCGGAACGCTTGAGAGTTATGAAGCTGTGATTGTAGTACACCTATACTGATGATCCTGGACTGTGATTTATTTTGCCCGCAGATGGTTGATCTCTGCTTGCGACCTTCACGCTCTACCATATTTCGTTCGTCTGAATGCCCAACACTCGGTTTTCCTTAACCGTCCATGAACTGTCACGTAGCCTGCCAAATTCGGAATAGATGATCGACACCATAACGAACCTAAGAGTTTCTGAAAGACGTTTGAAAAATTCACACTATTACATGGTCTTAATGGTATCAATAAATTTGCAACAGAAAAAAATCTAACACACAGAGAGTAGCAGAAACCAATGCTAAACTTTTTTGGGGCTTTAGGAAGCGTCGAAGGGGCGGTCCTTAATGCTTCGTAGTAAAAACTTGAGGTAAATGCTACTTAGTTACTTGAAGGCTATTTATCATGGGTTATGGTGAAATCGCAGATTGTTGATGCGTAGCTGCAGCACCGTATAAGATTTTGTATGAAAAATTTGCAGTCCCAACTGATGCAAAAGAGAAATACAAAAACGCGGTAGTATTTTACTAATTGTAAGATCAATGTCCAAAGTTACAAAGCAACTACGTACTTTCTTTGAGCCAAGATGAAGGCTCATAATGGATTCATAGCTTAAAGGTGTTTATCGTGAACTTTATAAGGATGTTCGGCTGAGGAAAATATCACTGTCGTAGACTAAACCTTGGGCCTCAGAAACTTCTTTAAAACAACACAACTAACACGTAAAGTAACAAACTCTTCTCAAAACTAGTGCAGGCTTCTAAGTAGCCTGCATGCACCAAAACAGTAAAATATCAAATAATTAAATAAAGTCAATGAATGAATCAGACATTTTCTTATTGAAGTTCTATTTTTATTTTGATGTGTGAAGTTCAGATGTTAAAGGATTCCATAAATGTTTCATAAATCTTAACCATTGGGCAAGTACCTTGTTAGTTCCATTATTTCACATTGAAATTAAATGCGAATTTAATCCCATTACCATTGCATAAATTAGCTGTATCACACTTGTTCTTATTTAGCTCAGATATTTTTCAAGGGGAGACATCAATTTAGGATATGTTTATGTCCAATACTATAAACTATTCGGCTTGCAAGCTTTAATTGTTTGTACTGTATCAAATGTATCGCATGACGTTGTCATTTTCCCAAATATTAAAGTGCGTCGTTGCTCTCTATCTTGGCCACTCATTCGGCAGTGTATGTTGAAGGTGAACAGCGTATTTTTCTCTTCGCTCATATCCGTTAGCATAAGATTCTCTGGTGACAAAGGGAATTTGGTTAGTTTATGGTTCTTTAAGACAATTCTGGATGTGGATAAATTTCTGAGAGACATATGGACTGAATTTACTGATTTCAAGCAAGGCACAATCGATTACACGACTGGTATTTGTTAGCAACTTCCAGTTTCTTCGTCTGAAACTTAGATAATTTCATGCTACCATAAAAGACTATTCATATTTGAAGTCATTATATCCAACTTTCAATACTTAAAAATTACATATATTCTGCGAAAAAATGTATTATCAACATTTAACTAGAGATTTTCAAACTATGATATTTTTTTTAAAAACTTTGTTAGTAATCAACGATTTCAGTATTGTGTACTTTCCGATTCAAAGGTTCTTATATTCCGAAAATATGTTGCTTTCCTTTGAAGGATAAAGCTTCGATAATGCTAGCACAAGACTGTTAAAAGATGGCTCAGGTATTTTTATTGGGTAGGCATTATAAGTTTTCGACCATGTTATTAAATTTAACTTGTACCGTATGGAATTAAGTACAATTTCGACCACGCCTCCAGGTCTTATTGGATGGGTTAACATTAGTCTGAGTCTACTGGAGGCTAACTTTCTATAAAGTTATTCTCTCCCTTATAATAGAGAGACTATCGTTTCCTCACAAACAAGTAATCGAGCATAGAAATGAGATGAATTGCTCAAATTACTGTGGCCAGGACTATCTCGAAGGAAAGCTGTGGGATACTAATGAAGTTCTCAAGCAGCCAAACAGCCTGAATAAAGATGGAGGATACGATTTAAATATATAGTTGAAAAGTGAATTAATTAAATAAGAAATATCTTAATCAAAGAACCACCAGCATTTAATCTCTGGCTGTTATGTTAAATCACTGATTTGTTAGGAAGTCTTTTCACTATGAATATGAGAACAACTTGATGCGCTGCCAGTATCTGCTAGAGTCAGAATAAGTATAGAACCATAAAGAATACCCGAGACAATGGCCGAAACATTGGAAGAAAGAATGAATCATTTTGTTGCTTCATTAATATACTTTCTGTATTTCAGTCTAACAGTGAAGATAGTAATTAATGGCTAGAAACTATTATCTATTCATTTTTGAAGTTTATTTTGTACTGCTAAATATCGAAATTAATAAAAAAAATTGTTACAATTGTTTGCGTGGTGTATTCGTTTATTTTTGTAGTAGAAGAGAATTTTACATCGTCTGGAGCACCAGACATTCTGCTTTCACAGCTTTTCAGCCTGTCTGTCGAGTCTGCAAGTGTGGCGAGCGCTGCTCGCACTTCCTTGATCTGGTTGCCAACACACATTGGCTGCCAATGGAGAGCGGTTGGTGTACCGCAGGACGTGTGGCTACAAGCACACGTTCTGACGGCTCGAGTCTGGGGGACCCCGTTCGAACCCGACCAGGGGGCTTACCGTAACACGCGACAGGATTAATTCCTCGTTAGCCTCTTAATGGTTCCGGTAGTCCCGCCTCGAGGCGACGGGCCATTACCGTTTAAATGTTACCCGGCGATTAATTAAGCTATAATCAATGGGGCGGGCTGGCAGGAGGCGTGTCCAGCCCGTGTTCCGCCCGCCCGTGGCTAAGCTTGTCACTGCTCGGAGGACTTCTCTATTGTGACTCACTCCTTTATTCGTCGTACCTCACTCCCATCTATAACGGTATCAGTTCGCCGCAAAATATGTGTACTGCATTTACGCTTATGGATATAATCAGAGACGTCGATTCCACCCTTCTAAGTACTTCACCAACAATAATTTTGAACGTCTTCTTCTTCCCTCTCCCTTCATTTTCGATATTACTTTCAAATTTTGCTCGACAATGGAGTAACATTACACACAGTTCCTATTTGCATTCGAATCCTCGTCCTGCCATCCAGATCTATCTGGGTTTTCCACGGTTTCCCCAAATCATTGCAGACGAATGTGGGATCGTTCCTTCAAAAGGCCATGGTCCTATCCCTTGCCCCCCCCCCCCCCAGTTCTTTTTGCCTCTAAATACCTTGAAGTCGACAAGGTGTAAAGCGAAAGGCAAAGAAGTTTTTTTTCATTTTTTTTTCTTCAGAACGATCGCTTTGCTCGCTAGAAAATGGTTATATAGGTACTTGTCGTTTCATCTTCAACACTTCAATTTCATTCACGCATTTTAAATGTTCAAAGCTAATTCTATCACCTTTTGGCTTTTTCACTGACACTGATTATTCGTGCTTTGGTTCTTTAATCGTTAGTAAATCAGTAATTTTTTTTTTACTTTTGAAAAACAGGTAGTTTTGGGTAAACTTCTCGCGTATTCCTGTGGCATGCAGTATTATTGACTGTGAACAGAAGTACACTGCAGTTTTCTCCACAAGATACCATATTCAATCATTGAAATAAAAGGAGACGTAAATAATAATGGTAGTATATTTTCTGAGGGTTAGATGGAAAGTTAATATAACTTACTTCTATACAACGTTGCGATTATTTGGGATTTGATGAATAAGAAAAATCCAAATCACTCAGTTCCTCTCATGAGCAGCATGGCTAAGTCTCAAACCTTAGCTTGTCCCATCAAACTGTATAAAAATTCTGATATTGATGAATAACTTTAAAAAACAACTTTCTTTGATGAACGGTGGGGCTGAATCACATCCTTTCGGTGTGTGTCAGTTAGGTTGCCGGCCTGCAGCCAGCTGAACTCCGAGGTCGCGGCGGCAATGTCCGCAGTCGCCCACCAGTACCGGACACAAAGTCGACCTTGCGGGAGACCCCACACAGCTGGTTCCGTAAGCCCAGCCGGCAAATCACAAGGACAGCTGCACAGTAGTTATTCGTGGTGTCCGCGTACACTGACATTTACCGCCGCACCTACACACAGGGACGGTACAAGTTGAAGGTTGCTTTCGGTCTGGCGTCCTTGGTAACAGAGTTCCTTAAACCGTTCATTTGAATCCTGTATAAGACAATTGTACTTTCACTCGATATCCGATTTCCTCGGTTGTCCTTCGTGGTGGAGATACACGTGAGATAACGAATATGAACGGTGTTTAATGGCAACAACAAAACGCAAAGGAGCCGGCGTACGCTCAGGAAAGGACAAAGTTCTCCTCTCACGTAAAGGTTGTGGCTGTCTTGTCTGTTGACGGCCAACGAAGGCAATTAGCAGAGGTTGGAAGTCGAACAGAGACGGAGTGTTCTGCCTCAAGGTTCGCTCGCTTTAATCCCGGATAATATTCTCCAGTAATATTGATAACATGTAAGTAAGCCTGGATATTGAGTAATTAGTTACCTAATCAGTTTAAAAACTAATTGTTAATATAACGAAGTACTATTTGAGCATGCACAATTTCGCTACTGCCAATACTTTAGGAGCTCGAAAGTCTGCGATATTAATGTGGACGTATCAACACTCAATATTTCATATTTGCTTTGAATGTTTATCACTACGCCTGGGGAACAATATACGATACACAATGTACGCCGCCTATATTATGTGCTAACTTTCATGGTCACACTTCTTGTACAGCAAATAGTTCGTTATTCAATTGACTTTAGCATGTTGCGAACATAAAGAACTGATTTTCGGAAATAATTCGGTAATAAATCACTGAAACGATTTTTTTTTATTTTTGCTTTATTTTTTAGAAATAAAGCAATATCCTTATAAACACAAATTGTTGGAACTGTAAACTAAATCAGTTTTGTTTGGAAGAATGAAATCCTTTGAATCAGACATTTATTAAATCTACTGCAATGATTGACTTCCAGTTCTGTCCAAGAGTTCCTCTGGACGCCCATTAAATAAAGATGAAGACTACCTGCAGTTACCAGTTTGGCTGTGGACGTTAAAACGCAAGGGGTCTATATTCAAAACCCGGGCCTCACGTCTTTATTACGTTTGTAGGTTTTCCATAATCAGCTATGCGAATGCTCGACGGTCCCCATATTCTGCTTCAAATGTACACATTTTAAAATAATATAAACACTTATGATGGGAAACAAATCTAACGCGATTCTCTCATTACACCTGGTAGTTAGGTGTTAAATGACTGCTCTAGAACAAAATGGTATTACGCCGAGCCTTCCATAAATTTGAGAAAACTTGCCTAGTGAGTGGAACGAAAAAAAGAGGTTTTATATATTTGAAGAGGCAGTTCTTTGCAAGGATTTACATATTTAAAGTTATTTCCGTGCAGGATTTAAGAGAAGGTGATACATTCGACTTATTTTGCATCTGCAGTCCCTCTTCCGTTTGGTCTTGGCATGCAGTCTTAACGGTTACTACGCTAGTTGCATAGCATCGTCTGAGTGAAACCTATGCTACTATTCGGAATTCTAGATAGCTCCAAGTGGTATAGGCGAATGGCATACGGAATAGACTCGGAAAACACAACGATGATGCCATTTGTTATGTCACTAAGATTCCCTCGCGTAGATCAGCTACAAACAGAACTTCTTTGAGATCTCATGGTCCTTTCTCAGCCAACCTAATCTACCCCTAAATACATGTTTAAATGGTAATATTGCTTTTAAGTGCTTTAACTGCCAATCTAATACAGAAAAATCTACCATTCCAAAAATTTATGTAACATAGCACTTTATGAAAACAGAATATAATGCGCGTTATTTCCATACGAGTTTAAGCTCCATGAAAACTTTAAACCTCGTACAATGCACAGCTAAAAGTGATACAGTATTGCATCGTCGAGAAAGTGAAACCTTGCCGGTCAATCAATATTCTGTATCCCCTTTTTGCAGAATTGAATTTTGGGTGATCGATTAACACAGACAATGACATATTTCCTATGATGACCACGAGAGTCAGGAACCATTAAGCACTGACTTTAACGGCAATGAGATTACTCTAAGCCATCTGGTAACGTCATCTGAACAGGCTGCCACCAATTTAAATCTGCATCATAGAGCGTCGATATTGGTGTAAATGTTAGGAGCAACTTCCAAGAGTTTGGTGATCTAATATGAAGAGTATCAGTCGCAACCAACAATCATGATTCGAAACAGAATGTAATCAGCTTTGCGTCGGAATGTTTGGTCTGGAGGCGGCTGTAAAACTGATATTTTGGTACTGTAGATTTTTAGTACTTATACTTGAATACTATTTCCGCATCACCAATTAAATACTTAATAAGTGGTATTTTTTATTACTAATTAAAAATGAAATTTATCTCAGACGAGGAGCAATGTCTACGGCAGGTATGTCCATAAGTAATATAAATACAAAATTTATGTTTTTATGCAGTTTACAACATACTATGCTGAGAAATATGTATGAGATTTTACTAAACTAAAACACTAGCATGATTTCAGGCTGCAATTGAATATGAGATATGCTCGAGAAAAGCAATACATTTGGTAAATTAGTATTAGCGCTTGCCTGAAACGCTAATCGTAAGCAGTCTGTGAAAAATGCTCTTTATCACAAATAATTAATTGTAAATCTTACCAGAAAATCGGTGTGATTAATTTGGATATGTGTCATTACTAGCGAGCACGCGATATCAGCATGGTGTTGTGTATTGTTAAGTACACATACACACTGCACGCATAAACATTTCTTCATTGCGACAGAGTTTCTATTCTTTCTGCCAAATGGCCACGTTTCCCTTCTTCATCAATATGGTCCATCGATTCTAAAATCTCCCCGTCAGATTAGAGAGCTAGTTGGCACTGCAAACATATCGTTTATGTAGCAGCGGTGCATGGCAACGGAAATGAAATACGCGCGGCAGTTGTTCGGACTTTTACTGTCACTTAGTCCTTAGTTCATTAATTTCTGTCAGGATACTGAGACAAATGTAGTGCACGTAACTTTAACCAAGTAAAATCAGTATAATTCAGCGATACGAGCATAGGTCCTACAGATCCTGTTTACAGATATTTTTGCAATGGGATTTACGTTATTAATACAGAAAAGTAAAAGGGAAATAACTTAAATTTATTCCAAAGGCTATTTTCGAAAATTTCTACCAACAGTTAAGATTTTCCGCCAGATTTGTTATAAGAAGTCCACGTAACTAATATTGGAAAAGCAAAATTATTGATAAAACCAACACCAAAGGACCAACGTTAGGCTTGTTAAGACCGCGAATCATTGTTCCTGAGAATTCTGTCACGAGAGTTCAACACACGGTCATTCACTCTCTCTCAGTAAGACTCTAATCCAAAACACCCTGGCTTGTCCCTTGTTTTACTCACCAGCTTGAGCATGTTGTTGTGGTGGTTGGTGGCTGGGTGGGTGTACAGCGGACACTTGTCTGGTGAGGAGTGTCGCAGGCGGTCCCTCTTTATAGCCAGAGTGAGCGAGTGCGGTGCTGGAGGGGAGCGACTCCGGCCTTGCCCGGCTACACTCAGCGTCCTCCGCCGACCCACTGACCGGACCGAGTGCACTCCTCACTGCCTTCCTTCCGTCATACATCGCTTACTGGTCTACTGTGCGACCAGGTGCAGCAGCCGATGACTGTACATCCGCGAGACCGGAGTTATAGCGCTGATAATATCCAGATTATTCCTGTTCCAGATTTCATCGACCAGTACTCTTCGACTTCACAGTGCCAGAAGAAGACGTAAGATGTTAGGAGAGTCAATAAAATCGGATAAGTGCTAGATACAGGGTGTCCAGAAAAGGACTCCCTGATTTCAAAATTAAATATCTCGAAAACAAAGATCGATAGAGGAATGCAGTGAACGGTATGTTTATCGTGACAGCTGTAAGAAGTGTATACAGTAGTTTGAAATAATAGTTACAAAAGCTGCTAACAGATGGCGCTGTAATCGCCATACGTAATGCCTAAATAGTGGTCCGAAGCTCAGGGCGATCAGTTCCACCATTGAAACATGAAAGGAGGTTGAAAACATTGTGATGTGATTGTTTGCAAAGATTGTTTTCATACGATTATTTCACTTATGTATGCTGATATGAGCTGTACAGCGTACAGCGCCATCTGTTAGCAGCTTTTGTAACTATTATTTCACACTGCTGTATACACTTCTTTCAGCTGTCACAATAAACATACCGTTTACTGCATTCCTCTATCGATCTTTGTTTTCGAGATATTTAATTTAGAAATGAGGGAGTCCTTTTCTGGACACCCTGTAGATCAACGTTGCACTTGGCAGAGAGTGGTTTGACATCTACTTTTACAGACTGAAAATTACACATAAAATAAATACCTATCTCAGCTAGAAGGTATAGAAATTAGATTTCTCTACTATTCGAAAGACTGTTCCCAGCTTCACTATAGTCGAAAGAGTGAAATACCATATGAGAATCATACGTCATGCCCGTGTAATTTCATGATAATAAGATGTTTTTTAATGCTAGAATAACGTCATTAAAATTCTGTCTTAAAAGTTGTAAAGTATAATAATAATATTAGTTTATAAGACTCTGTGAATGGCCAAGGTTAACCGATGGCGATGAGTTTGGACGCAAAAAATAATGTACGAGACAAGTATGAAAAAGCGAGAGTCGTCGACGTGCATGGTTGAAATTGGTAGCAGGCGAGAAAATGTTGCGTAAATCAAAGATAACTTACAAATCTAGTTGAAGCCATATTCCGCAATTGCTGATTTATAGATTTTTATAAATGAAATGCCGTCTACAAACAACTGTCGGTTTTACTGTTATCTTATTCCCCAGAAGCGTTTCGCCCTTGTGCTGTGGGGTATCCTCAGTGGAGGTATAGCGGCCGCTATGTGAAGATTATCACCACACCTCCACTGATGATGATCCACACCCCAACGACCAAACGCGGGGAATAAGGTAACATTAAAATCAACAGTTGTTTGTAGACGGCATTTTATTTATAAAAACCAAGTATAAGTTAATAAAACTATCTCAAGAATAATTTTTTTTATTTTTTTTATAGATAACATTCCGAAATAACGGAGCTGTAAATAGTTGTGAAGCGATAAGAAAGTGAAAAATCAAAGCTGAATAAGTTTGATTTGTGGAAATCATTTGAATCATTGTTGAGACGATAAATACTGCAGTTCACAGGCTGTTTCTTTTGTTTAAACTGCTTAACGTCTCTTAACAGCATGGTCTTTAGAGACGGGAAAGGATGGGGTGCAAGGAATGGGAAGGAATGCGGCCATGGCCTTTTGAAGGAAGCATCCCGGCGTTCACTTGGAGTGATTTGGGAAACCATGGAAAACCAAAATCTGGATGCCCGGACGGGGATTCGAACCGCCGTCCTCCCGAATGCTAGGCCAGAACGCTAACCGTTACACCACCACTCTCGGTCAGTTCAAAGGTATAAAGGTTTACTTCAGATGAAACAGGCAGAGGATTCCAAGATTTATCTTGGAAATTTGACAAAAGAGCAATCATTGGAGATCGGCTAAGAGTAAAGCTGAAATAGGATGTTCTCAACTCTGTTGGGAGTATAATACGAGATATAACAAGGTGCAGATTATACTACATTAATTAAAATAGGACACGATCGTCAAATATGGAGTAAGGACTTAGAATTGCAGTTATAAAAAGTGTTATTGGTTCTGTATTTCATCATTGGATAGTTTTTGTTCATCAATGGTAATAATTAAATACGATATATTGTAGTACGTTTAGATAGGATACAAAGCTCCCATTTAATATTAAAGGTAGAAGATAAAGTGTCACAACGATAAAAACTAAATTACAAGAGAATTACGATAATAATCTGAAATCACGGAGGTAACTGGATTAATCATAATCAACGCACGTCTCTATCACTGGTAGCTAAAACAGCCAATAGGGCTACGGACGCTCATTGAAACAGAGAACCAAATTAATGAATCGGATTGGACTTTTTGCTTCAGTCGCCGTCTCCAGCTTACTGTTAAAAAATGAGCAGGTCAAACCAGTCAACCGGTTAACGTCGCAAAGTTATAGAAACATTTATGTACCATCTCATTTGAAATCATTGCAGCATATAATACTTACTGGCTAAATGGTTCAAGAAGAGCAATAAAATTAGTTTTTATACTAAGTTCGCCCCGTTAATAAACTCGCGTTATTTTTAATAAGATCATTTTTAAATTTGCGCTGTAATGTATGAAATTAATTGTTTGACCGTTAATTTTAAGTTTGTTGTTTTAATTTTAAAAAATATACAAAAAGTCGCTTTGGCACAACAGTGTTCAAAAGAAGTTAATTCACCAAATCATTTATTTTGAGTTGAAGAAGCACCTTGGCTGCGATATCTACACAATCTTGTTGTCACCTTCATCTCAGCACCACAGCCTAGCGCTGGATGCAGTCCACGCGATTTCACCTGTAGGCTCCCATTGTCTACAGAACCGTACGTAAATCTGTTAAATCAACCGGAATGTCACACTTAGGGGAAACTAGGGATGGGATAAACTGCTACTTTTCTGTCACTGTGATATCTGTCACAGCGATATGAAAGTCACAGTGACTTTTAACTGTGACTCAGTCACGTCGAGACAGTAGTGCCAAAATCTTCCACCAGATGGCTTACCTGTTGGAAATCACTGGGACGGTGAAATATAACGACGAACAGTCACGCTTTATATGCAAATGAGGCTAAACTGTGACTGTCACGTCTGAGGAATAGTACTAGTACGTGCCACCAGATGGCAACATATATGAAATCACCCTGACAGAAAATGTAACAGATTAGGGGAAAAATACGAATAAAATGCATAGTGTGAGCTTTATAATTTGCGTTAAATGGAATATTGTAATAATAATAATAATAATAAAAAAAGATACTGCTCATAGGTGTCTCTTAACGTCAGAATTTTTATTACTAAAAATAGTGTTGCTCTAATATGAAAATAAATAATATGTGGCTTAATATCTTTTACCCTCACAACTCTCTGCAGAACAAAATACCTTAGACCCCGAGTTTTTATGTTGACCAAGGGATCTATGAAAATTTGATCAAATTGTGTGTGTGTTTATTTTTCCGCAAAAAAAAACACTATTATTCTGACCAATCTCATTACCATTATTGTTCATATGAGTTAATTTAATATCACCAAAATAATTTTGTGAGACGAGTTGTACGTAACTATATTTTCTCATTTTTCTGACATTGCAGTTATAATGTTGCTACCTCAAAATTGCAACTAAAAAGGTCCACAAACTGCTCTTGAAGTATAGAAATAAGTAATTTCTGCAATGCCATTACGAAGAAAGAAAACAAAATCTCACATGCATTCTAAATTCTTTTCCCTTGTGTGCTTCCTATTAAGTCTGTCACTGTACAGTCATATAAAAACAAATTGACAATACTTTTGCAGTCAAACACCCATACTGCCTGGTGGTGCACCTATGGTGTTATTAACTGTATCATGATGCTATGCTTTAACATTTAATTAACTATCAGAAGTTTTGAAATCTTTAGAAACAAACATATGAGCACAAGCATTCAAAGCAAATAATCACTGCCTGTGATATCATTCTATAAAAACGACCACAGTGCTAAAAACTTACATTCATTAGTCTGTCATAATGCCTAACTCCAGGTTACATCTCTTGAAGATGATCAGATATTTTTCTTGCGTACAAATACCTAGCAAATGTAACAAACACTCACCTATTAACATTTATCTGCCTGAAACTAATAACAAGCGTTAGGTAAACACCACCAATTAACTTTGTTTCATCAGTCCTTGCAACATGTAACACTCAGAGCAAATGATTCTGCAGTTCCTAAACTTTACACAACAGTGTTGTCATAAAAATAATTCAGTAATTTTTTTTTAAAAAAAGTTCTTAAACTTTAGACTCAAAGTTCAAGAGGTGCATCTTACTAAAAGTATATAAAGTTTATGCAGATACGTATATATTTTAGAAAACTATAGTCAATAAAGATGGTTTAAATAGCCCCATTTTCTGACAGTATGAAAAAATCTTCATACTGTAAATAAGAGTAAAATAAAAGAATTATAGCTATACGTTCAATGTCTGGTCAAGTCACAGTAGAAGTTTGATGATATGATGCAAGATGTATGTAGTTTTAGAGTAAATGTTCCAGAAAACTCTTGGGAAGATAGTGATGTGCATTGGAGATACCCTGGAGTTGCAATTAAGATGGGGGGGGGGGGGAACAATGTTGTTATATCGGATTCTGATATTAATTGTTAATGCTGTACAAACCCATTACAGAAGAATTACAGTTTGTTCCCATTTTCAGAGTAGGGAGATGAGTCTACATAATGCAAGATTCCAAAGCTAACTTCTTTTAAAAATGCAAAAACTAAACCATAATTGTTGTGAAAAGAAATTTGGACTATGGGAAAACAAACCACAGGTAACTGAAACTAGACTAATATACATGGAGGAGGGAATAAAAACTAGCTTAGAAGGAATATTACAAATGTACTTAAGGAAATTGATGGGAGGTATCCGCGCATGTCTATAGTAATCATTATGTTCAAGTGTTAGGATTAGTTGGTTAAACTTGAAAGAAACAGAATATAAAAAAATACAGATTTAAAAAACCTCTTTTTTTGAAAAAAAAACTGTCGAACACTTAAGTAAAATAGTTCTAAGTAAAACAAATGGCATTATACTTTTTGGCAGTAGGCCTAAACAAGTGCAGAGATGGTACATCAATCAGCCAACTTGAAAATATAACCAGACAGCTTCTGATTGTAAAGTGCATAGCGTGTTCTGGAAAGAATGATGAAGTACACAAATCATCTGCAAATAAGTGAAGGCTGGCTTCCCATAATATTGTTGCTTGTAAACAACAGAAGAATTGACTCCATTTACTTATTGGGAGCAATACAGAAGCACTGTTGTAAAACTATACTACATCTATACCAATGTCAGTAGCTAACTAATAAGTACTGGTCATATGATACAACCTCACACTAGAAAAATTGTGCTGGATACACATGGTCATCAAAAACACTGAAAATTCAATGTGAATTAGAGCACAGCAATTATTATTCTCTTCATTCCTTTTGTAAAAAAAAAAAAAAAAAAAAAAATATCCTCATACAAACATGATAAATCACTCGTAGACTAGGTCTATTATGTTTTAAATTCTAAAAATAAGCAACATTTACAAAAAGCTTCCACTTGATTACAGTACTAAAGATACCCACAAATTATCAAATTCATGAATTTGTTTTGTAAAGAGATACAATCCTGCACACTGTAGGAAAAACAGGAATGGAACAGAAATGAATACTGAAAATATTATTAACTAATGCCCATCTAGTTCATTAAACTTGTAAATTTATAAATTTTATTTCAAATAAATTACATGTAACCCAAGAACAAACAAATTACAACAAAAGTAAAATAATTTTTTTTTAAAATAAAAAGGTCTTGTGCAAAATGAGTGTTTCCTATCAACTGATAAAACTCCAGTAAACACATATCATTTATTTATATTCAAAAATACGAGCTGTTGCAATTTAGTTGTGATAAGTCTGCTGCGTCTTTCACCAATAATAATTCCAGCCTTTGAGAATATTCTCTCACAAGGGACTGAAGTGGCAACAACACCAAAGCGTTCTTTAACAACTGCTGCCAATGCTGGATAAACATGCTGATATTTTCGCCACCAAACCAATGGATCCTCATCCCTTGGGAGAAGAGATTCTGCCAAAAAACGTTCGACTTCTGCTATTGCTCCTGACATTGATGAGCCCTTTGGCTGAGAAGAGGCAACAGCAGAATCAAAATCTTCCCAGATAGAGTATCCACTTTGTGAAGCAGAAATTAAATTTAAAAAAAAAAAAAGCCGCAGACTGAATCACCCTTTCCTCCGTCATGTGTACACGCTTCTGATTATAGAATTTTGTAGTCAGTTCTATCGCATGTTTTTTAATTGCTTCTGCAGCAGTCTGGCTTTGGAATCCAAAAAGTTTGTATCTCGGGTCCAGAAACGTGCACAGCGCAACAGTTTTACTAAATTCCACATTCTGAAATCTGCAAACAACACCATTCAACAAGTTTTGCACAACTTGTGCTACTGTAGGATGAAAAGGATCTTTAGCCATCTTTTTACAGACTGACTGAAGTCCTCTGCACATAACAATTATTTGGCTGCCAGTGACATATTTTTCACCACTAAGTTTTCTTGAGACTTCCTCGAAAGGTTGCAACACAGTTGGCATTTCCCCACAAATGCACCATTCTTCTGATGTTAATGTTGGAAGTTCTGTGTTCATTAATGCACTTGTGGTTCTTACAGCATCCTGTAATTCAAAAAATCTTCTGTACATATAAAATGTTGAATTCCAACGTGTAGGCAAATCCTGTATCAACTTTCTTGGATTTTTGATCCCTGCATTTTCTTGAAAGGTTAACAACTTCTGGGTGGCAGCAGGGGATCTTCTAAAATGAGTCACTATTAATTTAATTTTATCACTCAAGTCTTTGATAGTTTTCAATGCATCTTGCACAATAAGATTGAGGGTGTGTGCAAAACAACCAAGATGTTTCCACTGCAGTTCATTCAAAATTGCACCTTTAATGTTTGGTGCATTGTCGGTCACTACCACATTAACTTTGTCAGACAAAGAAAACTTCTCTGTCACTGCTTTAAGTTATTTGGCAAGGTTTTTGCTGGTGTGAGCTAACAGAAGGGATGAACATTCCAGCAAAACAGACTGAAAATCAAGTTCATCTGACACAAAATGGGCAGTAACTGCCATGTACCCATCATTGGCTGCTGATGTCCAGCAGTCAGTTGTAATTGTGACTTTCCTCACACACTTAAGTTTTTCCATTACCTGCATTCTACACTGTTCATATGCAGCAGGTAAAAGAGCTTTAGAAATGAGTTTCCTCTCTGGCAGCTGGTATGATGGATTCAGTTCCTCCACAAATTCTCTAAAACCTCTGTTTTCAACCACCGAAAACGGCTGAAAATCATAGTAAAACAGACCAAGAAGGCATTGGTCTATCCTCTTCTTCCTTGAAACTGACAGTTTTTGAGTCACAAACGTAGTTATATCCGCTTGTTTGCTGGTTGTAGCACTAACTGAAGGTCCAGCAGGTTGCTGAGGAGCAGTAAATATAGATTGCCGGGGAGGTAGATAATCAGGCAAAACAATTGGCTGCGCCTCCACACTATGTACAGCAGAACGAACATTGCTTGCAGTACTACTTCTCTGCTGTACATTTATTGTAGGATGTATGCGTTCCAAATGTTTTCTCAAATTCGTTGTGGATGATTTGTAGGAACATTTTTTCCTACAAATGTCACAAGTGGCATACTCTCCGTCATCACTTGAAAAATAACTCCACAGCGCACTGGTTTTTTGACGCTTAAACATGATATAAAATATCACACGAAACGCTTGTAACTACAAAAACGACCACAACGGCTAACTGCTGATACAAGAGTAACATGTGGTGCTTAACGTTATCACGTGACTACCACTGAATAACGTTTTCTTTTCTGTCACAGCTACTTTCGGATAGGTCGTGATTTTCCCTGTTCCCAGTTTGCACTTTAAATGTTATAATCACGTGAACGTTATTCAGTCACGTTCTGGTCACGTCCATCTTCAGTCACAGTTACTTTTTGTCACTGTGACATTTCGATCACGTTGTGAATGTAACTGCGACGTTATTTTCCGGCCATCCCTAGGGGAAACTAACAACCCTTAATAACCGTTTTCTTGGTTCTCCGGACAACTACGGCTATTTCAGCCAGCATAATGTGGCTTTCGTGAAAGGACTCTACAGATGTCAGATCGGAATAAATCGACGTCGCATGAAAACGACAGTACGATGGCTGATACATTAGGGTTGCAGGAAGGAAACTTTGACAACGGCCGCCGAATGGCATTAAATCAATTCTTAATATAACTTTCTAGTGGACTGCAACTATTCAAAGAGATTAACAGGTACATTAGAAATTATCAAAAGATTTGTGGATTTTTTTTAGTTGGTCTGATTGTCCCTTATACTATAGTAAAGCCCACAGCCTGTCTTGTGAACTTGCATTTAGCCAGCATTAGATGATTGTTGAACAAATTTATGAAAATGTTCTGCAAGTGAAGCAAAACTTTACATCATTCTAATAAAACCGCCTGTCCGTTCGACAATATTCATTCAAAATCAGTAATTCTTTCTACTTTGGTTGCAAAATTGTATTTTGCTTCAATATATTCTACAGTCTTACAGCTTCCTTTGCGAAAAGTTACTTCAATACTAACAAAACATCATATATTCCTTTCTCTATCAGTTTCTTTCAAACCTGAACGGACCACACATGATGACTCTCTCTCTCTCTATCTCAAGCCATTTCTTTCTTGTTAATCATCAAACATGACAAAGGTCCTATTACTAAGACCCATTTCTGCTGCATGTCTGCTAACTCTTTCACAACACAGTTATTATTTATAAGCCAAGATTTTTTTTTGGTGCACTGTTAAGCGACTAACACAAAACAATTCAATTTGTCGATAATATGAGACACTTTATAAGCTGTGGTTACGATCTGAAGGAAAAAAATCTTTCCTGAGGTAAACCCAAATATAGAGAACGTTTTCCCATCAAATTTCTTCATACATGGATGGCAACGTTTCAGAAGACAAAAATTTGTAAAAGCCAACTAATGTCACAGCCTTAAATATATCTTTCACAGTGTGATCCGACTGCATCTCAATAAGTTCAAACAGTTTCAGGCGTTACTGTTTCCCTAATAGACGGAAATGACAAAAATATAATTTGTTTGCTTGCTTTACAAATAGACCTAGTTTTGCTTTGAATGATTTTACATGCCTCCACATTTCATGTACAAACAACTAATTTCCATACAATGGCATATTCAGTTCATTAAATTTATCAGCTGCAAATTAGGCAGATTTTTCTGACTGTTTCGGCAGACCACAAAAAAACTCTTAGCGGGCCGCATGTGGCTCGCGTGCCCCTACTTGCCCACCCTTGGACTAGATGATTACGGAAAAACGCTTAACAATAGCAATCATATTTGCTAATAGGAGGCCGGTGGTGGAATTCTGCAAACTTCAATACGATGACGGCTTAACGCATATTCGAAATCCTCTGCAAAAAATATAAAAGGTGTGTTTTGTTACATTAATAGAAACTTTTATGCAGAAAGTAGCATATTTATCTATGAAAAATTGAACAAAGCTACACTTAGGCTAATTTATCCTTTTAATCCCATGATAAACTTGGTAACTACTCGTACTATCTCTCTGCACGGAAGTGACAGTATCCGATTGGCAGCAAATGATTTTTTCCCCTTGAAACTGGAGGATGGCAACTACGTTGCTTCTTGCCATTGATTAATTTTCTTTCTACTGTTAGCATCCATTTCAAAACAAAACAAAATTTCCCAATTTTTTGTAGTAAATTATATGTAGCTAACCTCAAAAAACTTCCAGAAAATTCAAAGCACAATTATCCAATTTCCATACATTATTAATATTTTAAGAATCAAAACTTTTGTCGGTCTACTTATACGTATCCCTAATTTTTACCTATTTTGTATAACAGCAAGTATGCTGTTAGAGAAAGTTTTACTAATGTTTTACCATTTTGTTTCGTTTAATGTGAATCTGATTGCTGAAAAGAAGTTTGGGAAAAAGTTAAATGAAAATACACTGAAATTTCCATTGTTATATAATAAAAGGCGAGACGAAAAAAACTATGCATCTGTTTACCTAGAAAAGAAGCAGATATTTTGAAATAACATGGTATCCACATCACGCAATCCCTGTAAGGGAATTTCAAGGCTTTAAACAGACGATAGGTAGATATGTATGAGGTAGAACAGGTACCTACCAAAGCTACCGTGCAAATTCTCCTCACTCAAATTCAGTTTTTCTTAAGACCGTGGTGACGAGTATCATTAAAATAAGGACAAATAGTGGATATAATGAATCATCTCGATTATCATTATAGCAATCCAGTCGACCAGTTCGCTTCGGGATGTGACGGTAAAGGTTCGTGTGGTCGTAATGACCTGGTGAAAGGGTTTTATTGGATATCCATTCCGCCCTTAGCCTAGCCATTTTAACCTAACGCCGTAATCCTACCAGGTATAGGTGACCTGCAGTTTTACTTGGAATCCGATCAACGGGAGCATTCTGGAGTACTTCACATTACAAAGCAAGTCGTACTAGAAACTAAGGCCCTTTGACAGGATTCGCACCAGGGTCGTTTCGATCAGTCAGACGTCTTAACCACTGGGCACCAGATTGCGACATTGATGGTAACTCGACCTCAATGCCATTTACCGCCTATATTCCACAGCTTAAAGTGCCAGCATGTAGTAAGACGTCTGGTCGGCGGGGTGGCTTTGTCCCGGCGCGCTCTATCGAGGCGCGACCCTCATCACGACGTCGCCTAACCCACTTTCCGCCCCAGCACTGATCGACGTTTTCACCGCCACAAGGACGTCACGACAGACACAATGAGTCGCCAAGTTCGGTCAAGGGAGACCCTTGCTGTCATCAAATTACTGTCACTTGTAGCTAAGCTGGTGTAGAATTTTTAGAGTTTAATATATGCTTTAGTTATTGGTAGTAGTTACTCCAACATCCTTCAGATATCTACACAACGCAAAAAAAGACTGAGTCACATACTTTTCTATGAGGTGTTGGATAAGGCATAAAAACGGAATTGAAATGATGGGTTCTCCAAATCAAAAAGGCCCTGGCCGAATTACTTCCCGTTCCTAGTCCCCACTCCCATCCCACTTCTAATGACCTGGACGTCAACGAGGCGTAAAGCCATAAGTAAAAAAAAAAAAAATTATAGGATTGTTATTGCAGGACAAAAAAAGGCTTCCCAAACTAGCCTCCCTCTAACGTAGTCGACGAGGCGTAAAGCAATAAGCCGTGTATGGAGGATGAAATGAATTTTATGGTAAAAGCATAATAATTTGAACTTCGGCATTAGAGCGTAAGTGATAATAGCCGCCAGGCTTTTATCTTTCTTTACCCCCCTGACGAATAAACTACGCGGTACTTATGGACAGGAGGCTGAGTGGGCCTGACGTTCAGCTGCAGAGAAAAATCCTCCACTCTACAGGGTGGTCCCGAATTCATGGTACAAACTTTAATTGTAGGTACAGGACATTGTAACAATGATTTATTGTATAGGAAAGTATGGTCGCAAGTGACGTGGTGAGACGTAAACGGGAAATAACAGCGGAAAGGAAAAACAAAGCTTTTATTGAAAGCGTTGTTGACAAGTGTCATGTTTACATTAAGTGGTCAAAATTGCGTCCACCAGTAGCGATACATGCTTGACAGCGTCGGTGGAGCGATTGGCGTACACGTTCAAAGATGCCTGGTATTTCACGCACACCTGCAGCAGCTACGGATATGCGAGCAACGAGATCCTCATCTGAGTCAACTAGAGTCTCATAAACAAGATGCTTTAGATGTCCCCATAAAAAGTAATCGATGCTCCATAAATCGGGAGATCGGGGTGGCCAAGGCTCTACCGGCAATCCTACCAACCGATCACTCCATTTCTCTTTCCTTTTATTTCCCCCGTTTGCACCTCACCGCGTCACTTGCGACCAAACATTCCTATACAATAAATCATTGTTGCAATGTCCTGTACCTACCATTTAAGTTTGTACCATGAATTCGGGACCACCCTGTATAAGGGAACGGACATCAAGCAAAGGAACATAGCTGCTAAAGCTCAGATCTGACATTCATGAGACCACGGGTTCGATTCCGGGTGCAAACATGCAAATTTCTGTTTTACATGATTTCCAGTAATCACTCCAGGGGAATTTAGGGATAGTTCATTCAACAGTCTGTGGCTGAATTGGTATCCATTGCATTGTGAATCCTGTCCCGTCTGTAGTGACTCGGACATCGACGACCCATAAAAGCCTATACGAACCTGATACAGCATCTTACGACCTTATCATCGGAGATACGCGGAACATTATATTTATTTAAAACAGAGCTAATTTTATCTAGTCCATTGAGACTCCTGTGAATTGCGAGAACACATAATTTGAATGTAATGATACTTAAGATAGTAAAAATCTGTGATCTGAAGTGTATTTAGTGAATTTTTGGTAAATTACAGTTTTTTGGGGACAGTTATTACAAGATGGTATTAAAGCAAAAATTAGAAAAACTGTAACTTCATATTTCTATAGTACCAAGGTGTTGATGGCGAAGTGCTCCATACGAAATTCCGTTAAATACTTTTACAGCGAAAAAACTGCGGGTTCGGTATCGAAGGTAACACAGATCTACTGCACTCTGTAATGTTAAACTTGTTACGTCGAGCAAAGTGTTTGTCCATCCTTGGCGCAACCAGAGGTCCCTCAAACGGCGCTTGTCCAAGCAGTCACTTGAGTCACCTCAACAGGGCCACCTTCACTTGACGCGCGAAAAACCCTGTGCCACTTTTTTCACAAGCTGATCTGAACATCTATACTGCACTGCTTAAAATGCAACTCGTATATTTTTGCTCCAATAACTGGTATAGGAAAGGAAAAAAATGCCAATGCCACAAGAGTGATTGTGAATGTAACTGGGTTGATCGCTCGCCAGAGTGTGCGAGGTTACTTTAATGGACAGGTGGCGTTCTCTGCCACTAATTACGAAGGGCAGCATGTGTGGTCTATTGGTGTGACCTTTACAATTAGAATTATTATCAAGCAACTTTCAAATGGATTCAATGCTAAGAATGCGGGATCACATTACACTTCCAAAATTTCTTAGAAGATCTTATGAACAATAATGGCTAACAAATGAGCAACTTTTTCAGGAAAAAAAATACATATTTTACACCTACAGACAGCTAGAAACTGATAAGGCATGTTCTAGAAAAGAAATGACATTTTATATTCATGAAAAAAATTAACATCAAACTATGCTCAAATAATCTAAATGTACGAGAAGTTGTTGTAAAGAACGTAACTAACTAATTTTCCGATACTAAGACTCAAATGTACGTAATTAAACGAAAGCTGATTGCCAATTAATCGAGATTACGTGTGGCAGAGAGGGAGCAAAGAGTAGAGACAAAACACAGATATTGTAGGTAAGGATGGGGAAAGTAATGATGGATACATTCAGTATATAGTATGATAGATGTGAATGTGGAGAACAAAAGACCATGGATCACGTCTACGCTTGCAACCAGTGCCAGTTTTCAACAACACTCGAAGACCTATGGACAGGAGGAGATAACGACAAGATTGTCCAACATTAGGCAAAACAATTATGATGGCCAGACACGGGAAAGGAAATTATACAGTAGATATAAAGGTACTATTACCTAAAAAAAAGTCTAAGATGGAAATCATCATTTTTGATACAACAGAAGTTCCTTATGGGCTGCATACCGAGTACGTCGTGATGTCGATCAGAAACGCAGTGTATAAAGGAATAATAAGATTTTTGAAGTCTTTTAAACGCAGCAGTGTCGATGGATAGCGAAAGTGAGCAAACGAATCGAATTATTAGTTGTGGGAAACACTAAAACTTATACAACTGCAAAGCCTTCTTTCTTTCAACAAGTTTGGGTTTTACTGACCTCTTTTTCACAAACTCCATAGTTTTAAAATACATTATTTGAAGCGTACTTAATATGAAATGGTAAATTGGTCTAATTAATCACCATTTGCATGTATCTGTACCCTAAAATTCACACAGCGTGTTTTGCGGTACATTATAATCCCTAAACATCAGTGCGGCACCTTGTTTCACTGATTTTATCTGTCTTGCTATTGCGAATCAAATTTGCGAGCAAGCAAATTATTTCTCTCCATCCGAAAGTAAAAGCGGATGTTCGCATGTTTGTGAATAAATTCAATTGAAAATTTCTTCATCTGTGTGCCACACTACTCAAGCGCCAAGTCTGTGACATTTCCGTAAGGGCTATAGCAAGAGGACACTGAAACAGCGACTTTTCTCAGCAGTCAAACTGTAAGACGCTACTCTAGATAAGGAAACACGACATCTGCATGGCATGTGCCTTACACGTCTTCAAAAATCGATCTATGAATCTCAAATCTAGAATTAGCTTTAGCTTCGACCGAAGTTCTGTGCTGACCTCTATGCATGTTGCGTTCAGTGTTTCGTAAGGGGGTCAGCGTCGGAATGAGTATTAAGTTACTCTGTATTCATACACCGAGGGGATTATTTTTGTTCCTTTTCATGTTTTGTTTAGTGCCACTTCCAAATACGTAAGGGGATCAGAGTTTGACTTAGTAGTAAGTTACTCTGCACTCAGACACCGAGGGGATTATTTTTTTCCCCTGTGAGCATAACCTTAGTCTTTTAGCAACTTACTTTAAGTCACCATTTACCACATCATGCCGAAAGAACGTCAAGATTTTCTAAGCAATCAGTAGAACTTTATAATTGCCTGTGGAGAGCTGAACGATCAGTAAACATACTTAAATATCACGTCGAAATGAATAAAAGGAAGTAATCCCATTACAATTCCTTGTGGGACCACCGATGTAACTTTTCCCCTTTTTCATGCTTTGTGTTGAGGTCATTAGAGCCGTTAATGAAGGGGATCAGGAATGGGAAAGAATTCGGGTATGATATCTTGAAGGAACCAACCCAGCAGCCATCTGGAATGATTACGGAAAACCGAAATCTGGATGGCCAGACGGTGATTCGAATTCTCGTCTACCTGAATGCCAGGCCAGAACTCCGTAAATATCTAGATTAATCGATGTTTATCTTTTTATGACAACATACTGACTAGTTAGAAAATAACGATTACACCTGCAGATATATTTTGCTAGCTCGTGCGCTTGAATCTCCAATAACTGGCTAACGCGTGTTAAGCTCGTTGGAAACCGAAAAAGACTGTACCTACTTGCGATCCAGCGTTACTAAGCATCGTAGAGGGTCTTGTCCCTTAAGAAAAGCTATCTCGATTTTAGATGCTGAATTTTATAATGCAGAGAACAGCTGTAAATGGTGGATGAAATTTTGTAGGTAGGGAGGATATAAAAAGAGCACAAAATGCAAATACGCCATTTAATTAAAATATTTTTGACTGTTACGAGACCTGAAACGCTGAACTGCCAAGTGAAAGGAAAACGAGGTGGCAGCTCTACACATCAGGACTGTGGCCGTGACAGTACAGTGGTAGAGAACTTGACCCGGGAGAGAAAGGGCATGGTCCGTATCTCGTCGTAGCACTGTTTGCTTAAATCCATGCACTTCAAAACGCCCAGGTCCTTCATCCTGCTACCACACGAATGCTGTGATTATTTCTTATTTTCACGAACCCCTTGCCCGTGTAGAGCTTAAGCGGTTACCATGGCAACGTCGGGGAAGGTGAAGAGGGGTGGTTTCCCGTTGCCTTCTCCAGCGCGACAGTGTTCGTAAGAGCGGTTGTAAATGTGGGTGACTGTGATAGTGTGTGTGTTCAGCGTAGAATATTGTAGATGAGAGATGAAAGAAGGACGAGGGTGAAATCCGGTGCCCGCCAATTCATGCCTACTGTTCAGAAAAATACACGCACTTAGGAGAGGTTTGGTACGAGTGTAATACCACAGCACAGGCTCAAAACACGCTTGAAACTGTATTATAACTGGCATCTGTTGGTACGGGATACCAAGCTGTTCCATTGGCTGCCGTATGGGGCAGGAGATTCATCATTGGAATCACCGGAATGGAGCTCAAACATCCCTCAACAACCTCACCAGAAATATCTGACTACTTCACGCCGCGGAATTGGGCTCTTCAGAATCACCCGCCATTACAGCAGGGACGGTGAGGCAAGGCACATTTCGCCACCCCTTACGGGTGCCCACAGGGAACTTCGCTGAAGTAGCGCCCACCACGAACCAGGCTGAAGACCCTCCAAAACCTGGCCATGTAGCATATGCCTCTCTGTGGTTCCTGCTCGCAGTGCCCGGCCCCATCCATACCCCGCAGGGCGGGCGGAAGCTGTAGTGACCGGGCACCACGCAGGAGTGCTCCTTCATATGTTCAACCGCGTCACCCGACTGAACGTATCGTCACTGAAGAATACGCGGCTTCCCACATTAGGGCGCGCTCCTAGTGTGCTTTCCCCCGCACCGCCCGACACTCGTGTCCAGTGCGAGCACGGGTTCCCACGCTCTCGTCCAAGCTCCACAGAGCACCGACATTGCACACGTTCCCGCTGCAGAGGCCCGAAGGTCCCCACAGCGCTCACAGGATGATGCTGCCCTACCCCGGGTAAACCCATGCACTACCAGCCACACTTATATGGCAGCAATGAGGCTATCTCCCACCAGCAGGGATGCTACCTCTGAGCCCCAAGCGCCACGCGCAGAGAGGCGAGGCGAACTACCCCGACGCTGCACCCAGTGCCTTCATTCGACTCCGGGGATTACCCTGCGCTGGCAGCAGAGGTGCATTTAGCCTCTGAGGTGCTTGGTCTTCGTTCATCGGGACACCCCCAACACTGGAGTAATCAGTCGAAGCAAGCTTGCTCACCGACTTGAGCTGCAGCCAACTCCGTAGCGCGCCAAGACGTAGCTTGACTACCCAAAAGCCTTCCGTCCAGCAGTGTGCGCCATCTGCACTGAACCCCCAGCCCGAAGACCGGGAGTGCTGGGACTGTGGACGCCGGTCATAAGTCTAGGGGATGGCAGAGGCAGCAACAGCACACCTCATACAACCGCCACCTACAGGGACCAAATTCCGACGCCCAGCAATATCCCCTCTCTCGGTAGACGCAATAAGTATAAGACCGACACCAGAAGGTTTCAAAATTTGCCAATCATCATATGTCAGAAGAGGCATTACAGCAAATACCTCCAGCTCAATCCACTTACCACATACCTCCAGAAGGAGAAAAATTTCCCCCAATTCTTAACTTGCACCTATAAAGATACAAGAAAAGCGTGGGGGGTGGGGGCTCAAGACCCCCGGGTGTGCCAGACCCGTCATCCAGGCCTCCCCGGAGGAAGGCCTAGATCCCTGGGGAAGGTACGGGATACCAGTTTGATAGCGTAACACTACACGGGGCTCGCGAACAACTTCCACACGGAGCGGGGCTTGTGGTGCAGAGATGTCGCCGGAGTGTTCGGACGCAGGGAGCGCGACCGCCGTGCTGCTGAGCATGCGTGTCAAGAACGGTAGCAGATTGCCAGTCTCCGGCAATTACCAGGCTCGCGAGGACAGCACGCGACACATTCACGTGGGAACACACCACCTGACTGCCAGCGACATTACAAGAAAATCAGCATAGGAGAACCACGCATCTACAAGTTTATTAAACACCAAGTGACCATCTTCACGTCAGTGTTTAGAAAACAAGCGAAATTTAAAGAAACTCTCGTCTCAATTTTGAACTCGTTGTTAAAATACCTGGACTCTTCAGACATTATTTGTTGGTCGAGGTTATTCCATCTTACCGGCGTTACTCCACAACAAGTGTAAGGAGACACAGTAATTTTAAAACCCCTCAAAACGGATTTGATTTTTATCTATTTACGTAATTCCTTGGAAAAAGCTTGGTTTATGGTGGGTATTTAAGAAAGGAAGTATTAATATAGATCCTGGAGAAAAGTAATTGTTCATATCCTGTCTATTGTTTCTACTTGCATTGCATAATTTTCATGTTGTTTCTTTAAGAAGCTTCACGATATGTATTTCACAACAAAAAAGCTACTAGGTACTTAACTGAAGGATCCATTAAACTTCTTACAAATTATTGAGAATCGTAACGGTGAACTTGAAGGAAAAGACAAAAATTATGATCTACGACCGTAACAAATGTCCAGTTAGATGTATTGCTTGGATGCAGACATAGTTTCAGTCATTTTCGATCAGACAGCCGTTTGAGGGAGACAATAGGGACGTTGTTTCCGAAATATTCGATCAATAGTTCCTGAATACGAGGAGAATTTACCAGCGTGGAAGTTCTAGGAACATCGTAACATTTATGTACTCGTCAGGTATTCAGCTCGCGATGTGTTCAAATGTTTAATTGGTAGTAATTTTATTAATTAGTATATTTAGAATAAGAGGATTCCTCGTTCAGGATAAGTATGTATACAATCTTTGGTGCGGTTGACATTAGTGTAAGAATGTCCAGCGTAGGCAGGGATTACACATTGAGCACGCTAATGTCCTGATGATTCAGCCCCAAGCCGATGAATATGGCACCTAGTGAGGGGGGTGAAACGTCATATTGATCTCTCATACTGCCAAGTTTTTTGTAAATTTGAGGCGACTTTATAATAACTGAAATAATATCGCATTGCCTCTTCACTTCGTTCCTTCCTCCCCTTCTGTGAGGTTTTTTTTTTTTTTTTTTTTTTTTTTTTTTTTTTTTTTTTTTTTTTTTTTTTTTTTTAAACAGAGTATTTCAGCGAACGTAAAAAAGAGGAATCACTTGTAAATGTTCATCTGAACATTTTTACATATCATAAATATATAGTCATACCGTAAAAGATGTCTGTTATTATAATTAATGTCGAAAAACATTAGTTTTCTTATAATTTTGCTATATAGTGTATAAAATTCGACATTGAACTTGCATTAAAATTTAATTTTTTATTACTTCTCTAATTGTTTTGTTAATACCAGAGGATATCTTAATTCAAATCCAGTACGATGGCAGATTGTTTTCAAGCAAAATCATCTTCATTGTTTTTGTTAAACTTCAAAGCAATGATACTCGTCTCCCACTACCATTACCGTTGTAAATCCGCTACACAATAGCAAGAAATAGATACCTCATTATTTGCGATCTTCGAGGCAGCAGATGGTGTAGCATAACTGGAGACCCTTAATTCCGTGACTCCTCCTACGCGGGGAGGAAAAGTTGCCAGCTACCACTATTTACTACATAAAAATAATAATATAATAATACTTTACTTAAATTATTTTATAACAACGAAATTCAAACAAACACTTTCACAACAAATGAAAGAATTCTTCAAGATTTTCCCCCAAAACTAACAATAACGCATTATTTAAGCACTCAGTAAATTGACAGAAAAAGATTTGAAATAGAAATAAAAAATTGTACAAATTTTTAAGATTATGAAAAAACTAATTATTAACTTCTGAGACCCTTTGGATTAGCTTCTATTAAGTCTGCACTGAGGATTAAACCGACTTTTAACAACATTTCGAACATTAATACAAAAGCTGTTTGCTACCAATGGTTAAATCTATTCAGAACGATAGCATCTTTTTTTTTCTTCTTAAATTTAGTCCCAATTATTTGAACAAAAACTGGAACCAAAGCAATTTATTTTACAGAAACTAGGCGCATCACAAACTCATTAACATAAGTGCTGGAAGACCGAAATGACCGTACAAATTGTGTCTGTTTATAGTTTTCGTAAAAACATATCACTGTGCGAAATAAGAAATTCTTTAGTTTTAATAAGACGTACCTACACTGGATTCACTGGATTACAGTCACTAGTTTCACGCGCGTTTCTTTAGTGGCAACTTTGTAGTAATCGCTGCCTGGACCAAGGTGAATTAGGACGTGTTGTAGGTTTAAATCTATTCTTTTGCGTTTTATGATGGAGAGAACTGAAATTCCGTAGGTTAATTAATCTTACAGAGCAGATCTGATAGCATTTTTCGTAAACAATTTGGCTAGTTTTTTCATTGTTACTTCATTAAGAAGCAAACACATTTTTGGGCTACTACTTCTCCTTCTCTTTGCTGCACGGTTTACAACATTCACAGTCAAGCGATGACTAACAATTACTCTGATTGCACAAATAGCATAAATCCATAATTATTTGTTCTTACCTGCTTAGAAAGGAAACGCAGAGTTTTTAAGATCTAATATCAAATGTTCTTTGGATTCATTTTACGAACTCAAGCAGAACAGTAATAGATAGTATTACACTATATACAGCCCTATTTCGTGTGACACATATGTGTTTGGAGTACTACAGTGATAGTAACCGTGCCTATAAATGGCTGCCATGAATGTTGCAAACAACTGACTGACTACAAATATTGTCACGAAAATGAGTACGCATTGCAGTAGTGGCCATGTGGCAATCATGGAAGTGATAAGTTTACAGAAAAAATTTCGCCGAATACTGTTCTGGCTGTAATGCAGTCTGAATCATAATATTAATTATATCTACCTAGCAAACAGGATATTTTTTCCCCCTACTTTGATAGCTAGTTAAAAGCAAAACTGAATAAAAGAAATATCAAGTGCCCTGTGCGTTACTGTTACTGTGATCCCCGCTGTATTACAACCTAAACGCAAAAAAAAAAAAAAAAAACATTTAGATTGCCGTTCTGTGAGAAATGGTATCAGCACGGGACTATTACTGCAAAATTAACCAAACCATTGTGTGGGGAGAGTTGTCAGCCTGGAATTTCACAATAAATAACTACATGATCCGCATTTCAACCTACAGTTAATAGTTTGGCCATGAAATTCTTGAAGGAACGATCTTAGGCATTTAGAAAAACCATTAGACACCGAAACCTCGAAGGCTTGGCTGGACCGGAGATCGAACTCACGTGCTGCCCAGGCGCTGTCGAAAACAGAAGTAATTCTGTGAATGTTGAGTCGGGTTTCTTTCCCGTAGGTTTAGGAATTTCGACTATCAAAACTATAAAACAGAATCTTCGTTATAATGATTTAAATAATTTATCATTTTTTTGTTTTGTTTGATGAAGCACACATTTTTCTGTAGGTTAGTTTCTCATTACTCTTTTTGCTACATATAGTATTATTCCAGTTTTATTCAAGGAATGGAACTGTATTAACCACACACGGAAATTCTAAATGTTTCACACATTGATTGTCGTGTTGGAATAATTCGGCTAGTTACTGAGAAGATTTTATTCATATTCAACGCCTAGAAAACCTAGTCTTACATATTGTACATTGATTTATATTTCACATGACTAATCTTACATCGTCTGTTTGAAGCACAAGCGTGATTAGTGCAGTTATTGAGTACTCGTACAACTATTCGCTTTTAAACAACGCTCTTCCCTGATCTTAAAGGTGTCCACTGAATTGTTTTTTATTATTTCTAAGCCAGTGTCATATTTATTTAAAGTTTAGTGTTTTCAAAAAACAAATGAGAAGATGTCACTGCCTCCTCCTTTGGGTATTTCAAACAATACTCGTGGCAATGGAAAACAAAAAAGATTTGAAATCACAGGAATTTTATTTGATTATGTTGTATAGTGATTCACTGTTGCAGATGATGTAAAATTGCTGGGATGGGTAACGAAACCGATCGTGATGTTGTGGTCTGTCATCAGGCCGTTGCGTGAACCCCACTGTGTAGAATTACGTGCGCGGAACTGGATGACGTGGTTTGGACTTGAAGATAACTTGTTGTGAAGAGAACTCCGTAGTTAGGTTTGGCTAGATTACTTTGGTCTTGGCTAACTTGGGCAGTACAAGGGGACGAAGTGACGCGTAATGTATGACAACCAGTTTCCCGGCAGCTGTTCACCACTTTGTGCCTGTGGTAACAAATTAATTGTGACGTTAGATAAACAACCTGGAGCGTTTTAAAAATCTGTGTAATTGAGATCTAAGTATTACGGCGAAAAAGAATAATTTTAATTTTGTTATAAAACTGAGAACAATATCGTCACCCGCAACCAACTTTGAAACCATCGGACACGGTGTGTAACACCAACTTTGTTAAGACAGACTGATAGCTGTAATAATTCTTGTAAAGTTGTGGCAGTTAAATTGCTAAGCGAAATTATTCTACATAATTAGAACGAGGTAATATTTTTGTCACTTTGGTATTTCGTCGTATGTGTGTCTGTATGTATGTTTGTTGGGGCCAATTAGGAACACCTTATGCCTTCGTTCGACTTGAATTTGACTATTTCTAGATGGCACCTACAGTTTAACGTGCAATCCGAACTACAGAAACGTTCTGGCGTGCTAAATATTACACAGGAAGCTGTGCCCAAGGTGAAGATCGAGTTAGGGCCATTGAAAATTCCAGCCGTGATCGGGATTCAAACTGGGGCCATTCGATCCCCAGTCAGACGCCACCAGACCACTCACCTCCGTCGAATATATTTCTTTTAATTTTAGAACAAACTTGTATCGACAAAATTGTATTTTCAGAATCCAGTACCTGTCTCTTACACGGCAGATATGGGTGGCGAAAATATCAGTTTGCTCCATGGTCAGTGGAGTGAACAAGCGGTAGCCGAGGTCATGTGCAAGGAACCTGCGCTTAGTAGCCGACCCAGTCCCCATGGCCTGAAAATGACTGACGGAGTAGGTGTCTCATGTAGGAGACTTCAACAGTCCTTGACTCAACGCATTCTCTCACAGTTACGAAACGCCTATGAAATTACGGAGATGTGACAACTACCTGTCTGATACGCTGCTTCTTAATAACATGTTAAAAACTTTGCGGATTTCACAGCCATCATGATAATGGTGCCAAATAATCCACGGTACGTTAAGCCGCCGCCAATGTATATTCTACACCACTTTCCTCCGCTGTTTCACCCAGTGTATGATCATCTTCAGGAGTAATATCTTATGCAGAGACTACTCTTAGTGTGGAGACTACGGATACCTTATAAAGCGATGATTGCTAATGGCATCTAGAGGTGACATACTTGAAGTATCCGTGGTGTGTCTTCGACCTCAGAGTTAGGTGAGATCAGATGGCGGATACAACTCCAGTCTCCAGTAGACCCAGCTGGTAGCTGTACCCACGACAGTAACTCTACTTCTTGATCGAATCGTTGAAAGATAGTGGAGTGAATGAAACAATGGAGGCAAAGTAATATATCTTGTAGTATTTAACAACATAAACCATTTTCTGTTCATCCTATTAACTTTCGTCAATAAATTCGACCACAACGTCCGATTATAGATTTTAGTAAGTCTGAAATAAATGTTTATTCGCATATTATATCTAATCATTGAATTCACGATTTTTCAGAAAAATATTCAACCCAAAATGTTTGTAGAGCTGTCGCGGTTTCACCTCGTAAAAAGAGAATTTTCTAGAAGAGATACATACCTGAAGTGTAAAGGTTTGTAAATCACGTATCTATTTTTGAAATTTATAGAAACATCTAGAATTTTTTAAGAAGCAATGTACAGCATAGGTCCTTTGTTATATTGTTTCAATGATACGAACTAAAATTTCAATTTTCCACATTAATCGACTATTGTACGTACTACGTTAAGAAATATTGTTACATATCAGTACCGATAGTGGTGGGTGAGCTGTTAGCGCTCTGGCCTCGCATCGGGAGGATGGCGGGTCGAATCCCCTCCGGGCATCCAGATTTGGGTTTTCCATGGTTTCCCCAGATCACTCCAGGCGAATGCTAGGATGCTTCCTTCAACAGGCCATGGCAGAATTCCTACCCGTTCCTTGTTCCCAGTCCCATCCCGCCTCTAATTACCACGACGTCGACGAGGCGTAAAGCAATAAGTAAAAAAAATACATATCAGTTATCAAACATTTGGATTAAAGCAAACAGATTGAACACAATCTACGAGACGTATTTTTAAAGTAAGTTTCGCTGTCGATTATAGCCGTTGCCATGCTGCGGTTGTCGTTGCGCTCATGTGTGTTCAGTTCTTCAGTTGCTGAGCAACTTGTATACGCAGTGTAAGATTGTTCGTGGTGAACGATTGACATTTTTAAGGTACTTGATCGCCCCCCCCCCCCCCCCCCGACTGTGAAATACGTTTGGTCGTGTTGACATGGTTTGTTTGAATTTCTTTTTCGTTAGCGATGAAGTGTGCCTCCATTCCACGGACTGCTGCTTCGATTCAGGTGTCACGTGACACACCCAAGTCTCGTCACCTGTCACCATACGGTCCTGGAACTCATAGCCTTCGAGGGCGAGACAAAAAACAAATTTAACTGTCCTGTGTTGCAAAAACTACGAGGGCGAGTCAAATGAAAACCTTAAATTTATAATAAAAATAATCGAAATTTCGCGCTGTTATCCTGTAAGTTGGTAAGCATGCTACAAGCAGCGTGCAGAATGGCCTGTACGTAGCAGCATATTGCAGATGCACAAATACTGTCGCAGTATCAGTATAAAGATGGCTGCCCCACATGAGACTTGCACCAGGGAAGAACAGCGTTCTGTTATTCGGTTTTTGAGTAGTGAAGGTGTGAAACCTATTGAAATTCATCGAAGAATGAAGGTTCAGTATTGTGATGCATGTTTGTCACAGCAGCAAGTCTACGAATGGAGTAGGAAGTTCGCAAATGGTGTGACATCAGTGGAAGATGCTCCTCGTCCAGGTCAGGCACAACGAGTTGTGACTCCACAGAACATTACAGCAGTTGAAGCCATAATGATGGAAAACCGCCCGAGTGACACTGGATGACATTGCAGCATGTTTAAAGATTAGTCATGGTTCAGCACACCACATTGTGCATGATGTGCTCCAGTTTCACAAAGTGTCTGCAAGATGGGTGCCACGGCAGCTGACTCCTGAAATGAGAGAACAGCGTGTTGATGCTTGTGAAGAACTTCTTCAGCGCTTTGAACGAGAAGGTGATGGCTTCCTTGCAAGAATCGTTACTGGGGCCAAAACCTGGGTTCACTTCCACCAACTGGAAACGAAGGGAGCGAGCAAGAAACGGCGCCATTCCTCATCACCAAAACCAAAGAAGTTTCGAACAGAACCTTCAGCAGGGAAGGTTATGCCGCCTCTCTTTTGGGACAAAAAAGGCGCGATTTTGGAGCATTACATGCCTAGAGGGACCACTGTCACCAGTGCATCATACACAGATCTCCTAAAAAATCATCTTCGGCCTGCAATCAAATCAAAGTGACGTGGATTGCTGTCATCAGGTGTCCTTTTGTAACATGACAATGCAAGGCCCCACACTGCCCATACAACAGTTGCTACAATCACAGACCTGCATTTTGAGTGTCTTACTCATCCACCATACTCACCAGACCTTGCCCCAAGTTATTTCCATATGTTTGGACCACTCAAAGAAAAAAATGGGAGGAAAGAAGTTCCGTTCTGATGAAGAGGTACCCTACGTGGTGCATAAGTGGTTGCACGAACTACAAAAAGAATTTTTTTCTAAAGGAATTTATGCACTTTGTAAGAGCTGGAGGACTTGTATTGAGCGTGGGGGAGATTATGATGAAAAGTGATACAGCTTTGTACCACTTCTGCATAGTAAATAATATTTTAAAAAATATTTAAGGTTTTCATTTGACTCACCCTCGTACAACTCCTATATTCGACCCTTCCTCACCTGTGAAGAAGGTCAATGCGCTGGAAGCCCCTTTGGTTTTGTGTTCCTTGGTGAGCATCTTGAGCACCCATGGTGAGTACATTTTTCGAAACTGTAATCGACTTGTCACAATGTTGTAAAGAATTAGTGGAAAATTCAGAAATTGTGAACCTCCTGTCCTCACGAATGTTTGCTCGACTGCACTCGCCAAATCTTCATTGACCAGAGATGGCGAACCGTCACGGTGTTCGACATGAACTAAATCGCGGTCCCCGTTGATCTTCCTTACCCATCTCCTGATCATTCCATCACTCATGGCACCTTCACCAAACACCTCACGAATTTGGCCATGAATGTCAGCCGGTTTGACGTTTATCACATTAAAGAAACGGATAACAGACCGTATTTCACTGTCGGCGGGGCCAGTCAATTACCTTGGACGTGTCAATCGCTCACAATGAACCACACACAAGGACTAGCAATCCTGAAATGTGTGTAAAAATGGCTTAGCAGCTGGAGAACTGAACATGCGCACAACGACATTCACAGCATTGCAACGGCAACAATCGATGATTTTTTATTTATTTTACTTATGGCTTTACGCCTCGTCGACGTCGAGGTCATTACAGGCGGGATGGGACTGGGGACTAGGAACGGGAATGAATTTGGCCATGGCCTTAAAGGAAGCATCCCAGCATTCGCCTGGAATGATTTGGGGAAACCATGGAAAACCAAAATCTGGATGACCGGACGGGGATTCGAACCAGCGTCCTCCCGAATGCGAGGCCACCACGCTCGGTGACAATCGATGATGGAAGTTACTTCAAAAAATACACCTTGTATTAACTGCTGAACATAATTATTCAACCAAAGAAACAGTGAATGGTAACTGAAGGGAGTTAACAAGCTGACTACATTTGATTATAACATAATTTCCATTCATCAGGCACTCAGAGATTATGTTTCAGGTGTTGTCAGGAATTTGAGATCGAGTAATGGAAACATTCACCTATTACTTTAATAATAGTACTAATAATAATTAATAAAAGTCTGAATGTCTTGCGTCTTGTCGTAACAAACCAAATATATTCATAAAAATGTTGAAAATTTCGGGAAGAAATCGTTTCTCTTCACTTGGGTTTTAGCTAAAACAATCTGTTCAGCTACAGTTACATGTAATTTAGTAATTAGACCAGTGCTTAGTGAATAATTGAATGTTTTTAAAACAACAATTCTTAGACTGCCAGCGATAGTGATATAATGCTTACACTTTAATTATTCGAGTTTAATTAATTACAATGAAGATACAAATGCGATACATATTTCTAAAAAATAACTCATAGGAATGGTTGGAAGCGAATTGTAGTTCGCATAGTATATTAATTTTTAACGACTACAACTGAAGAGATTCTACTTTGATAAATACCGAGAATCCTTCCTAGAAACCTAACAATTTCGGAGTTGACATGTATTTTTATGAAACAACCATTCGTTAAATATTTTCCATTATAAAACTGTTGAAAATAATGTTTGTTCGTAACAATCATATTCTCTCTGCTTAATGTTCAATGATTGAAGTGATCGTCTGACCACTTTGATTGAAGATGACTGTTAGTAACGAAAGATATTGTAAGGTAAATAGTATTGGAAGTGGAGAAACACGATATGCACTATAAGGGTTACAATTTCACAGGATGCTCCATAATTTACTTATATACCAGAGAACCTACCCAATTTCGGAATAGATAGGCGGCTGGATCTTTCACTGAAGAAAATAATTTTATGTGTTTTTTTTTTTTTTTTTTTTTTTTTTTTTTTTTTTTTTTTTTTTTTTTTTTTTTACAACAAGCCACATTTGGTATCCTCCCAGCTCTCCAGACTGAAAGTCTGTTACACATGTCCTTCAAAAACTTGACATTTATTTTGGAGGTCGTAACAGTGTTCCGAAACTTTTAACTATCATCAGTTGATCACAGACGTGGGAAGAACAGCAGAGTCAAGGATAAGGTCAGGTGTTTAGAGGGCTCATCTTAATCTATGAGGGACGTGGGAGGGACTGTAAGGTCATAGCCTTGTTTGGTAGGAGCCTTCCCAGGATCGTTCTTACAGCCGACTATAGAGGTGGTAAAAGCGCAACCCCTCCTGGAGACTGACAGAAGCACGAGCTTAATTCACCCGCCCAATATAATTTGTTTATCCCGTTTTTCGGTTATAGGGTAGTCTATCAGCAATACTTAAGAATACCGCCCTTGAAACTGGATATTTAGTTAAAACTAATGTTAAGAGAAGTTAAGTATGGTAACTTAAAATTTTTAGAACAAAAGACATAATTTTACGATGACATATTGCATGTGAGTTTATGTGGGGTTTAGTCAAATTTTTTAAGAATAAAATTATATTTGCCACCATTATATATGCCACATGTTTATTCAGAAGAGTGCAAGTGTTGACATCTATCAACAGATAATCAACCTAAAATTAATTATGTAAATGTATTCTTTATCAATAGGGTTGGGTTCTTTATGACTAAATAAATAGAGAAATATGCAGCTTAAAAATGGGTAATGACCTAAAAATAACAAAATTTGACCAAACATTTAAATTTACTATACATCAAAACATGCTCAATAATACATCATTTATTTTTTCTAGTAGTGTCTCTTCTTGTAGTCAGCATAAATTGCTTCCGTGCATTAACTGCACCATTGGGAAATTAAATTTTAAATCGTTTTGTTGTAGTCACATTAGTTTCACACAATTTACAGGAAAGAATTTTTTCATGTGTACTAAAATACTCCTCTCCAAATTCCCTTACGTGACTCCGTAACTTTCACTTTCAGAAAATATTGTTTTCGCCTTAGCGGTACTCAGTGGTCCACTGCAGATTTAACGATGACTGAGGATTATTTTCAAAAGTATTTCATTGAGACATTGATTGACGGGGATTGACACAGGCATACTGCTGCTGCATTGTTAAGATTAAATGGCGGGATGAACATTCAGTTTAGAGAGAGACAATAATGCATAACTTTAATTCTTGACTGGTGAATTCTGACCAATTCAGTGACAATTAGTTTGTTTTCTTCTCCAATATATAATAGGAGTACAGTTCTGTGAATAATTACCTTAATTTCTTCTGATACATATCTAGTTAATTCCAGGTACTATTAAAAAAATTGAGTTTTTCTCAAAATATAGCGATATAACTATAAATATTATCGTAATATGGCCAAAATTAGGAAATTGGCCTGAATATGCATTTATATGCTACATAAAATACATTTAAATACATCCAGAAACGTCCATTAAATGTTTATTTCAGCACTGCAGCTCAAAAATAAGTCAGGAAAAATATGACTTAAATATCCGAACCCTAATTATCAGTTAGAGACCGTGATAGCAATTTGTTTGAGTGGGAAAAGTAGCTGCCATTTTGGTCTGGGAAAACTCCATTCGATTTTTCACAGTAAAAAAGTAAACTTTAAAGCTTTCTCAAATCACGGAGAGCTGGAGAAACTCTCTTCCTCCCTTCACATAAATCGATCTACCGACTTTGATGACCGTCGCTCTCAGAAAAGACGCTGTAATAACAAAATTTGAGTGGTAGTTTATGGAATAATGTAGCAGTATTCCAAAAGTTAAGTGCCTGCCTGAATATGAGAATTAAAAATAAGTGAATAACAGATCAAACCATTGAATCTATAAGATCGGTATAAATCAATAGGAAAATGTAAAGTAATAATAATTTTAAACCAGAAATATTTTTTGTGTAATAACTGTTATTGCGAATTTTTTTTTTGAAATGGCATTCGGCCGTGTTAGCCATTCAGCCAGCTCAGTGTGTTTTCTTCTCTTACAATGTACAGACTTCTTGTAAGTATGATTATTTTCTCTAATGTATACGGACGATACAAGACGAACACAATACTTAATTAAAACCACCCTTGCCCTAGGCCGGACTCGAACCGGCGACCCGTGCAACGAGAAGCAAGCACGCTACCCCTACGCTGCCGGGGTTGGCTAAAATTTTCTATTAGGTATATTAAGGAGGAACCAGTCAAATCGCTAGTAACTGGCGTTAAGGAAGTGGAGGAATGTGGTCCGTGACAGTTCAGCCGTATGGGAGAACAATACGAATATGGACACTCGTCTGGGTAGAAAGCAGGAAAACTTTCAATTGAGCGACTTCAGTGACATGTATGGGGTAGATGAGATGAGAAATCAAAGGCACTTTTTTGTATGAAACGGCACAAGAAAAATGACTGACTGCCGAGTTTAGCAATTACAAAATGACAGTTTATTTTTTATACTAAGATTTCTATACTATTAACCCTCGTAAAGAAACAGAAGTTTTAATTCCTCATTTTTAAATTTGCAGGGTGTTTACAGCATAGCATTTGATCCATAAAACGTATTTTTCTTTATTCTTATTGCTTTATTTATGTTGTTTCTTTTCTTCTGTTATGAACACGAAATGGCTGTTTTTCCGCAATCAGTATTTAGCACTGATCTGAACAATAGTTAGTGACTAGAAATGGCAGAGAAAAAATTGGCGATATTTAGTTCACTAGAGATACAGATACGGATTTTGAAAAAAGTGTTTTTTTTCTCCCTTGATCTGAATTATGCCTTTCAACAACAAAATTTAATTATAATTATTACTAAATTGGGAAATCGGAATATGAATTGTGGACCTGGTATCGAACCCCTCACACATCAGGCTCGATCTCATGAAAGCGCAATCAAAACAGAAATGTATCCCACATATCTGTATGTTTTATTAGATGTATTCAATTTTGTCGATCCACACTCCTTAAGAAGCTGGCAACAATCTGTGTTAAAAGTTCAATCACATATTCATTTTTAGCACAGTAATTTTTTTTTTTTTTTTTTTTCTTTTTATTGGCAGTGGGCCGGTAAGCCATATAGCCATATCAATTGTTACATCACTTATTTACAGGTATTATTGATCGTGGATATTGTATCTCACATGCCACAATTATGAGTTCTCTTACACATTACTTGGACATTGTTACAATATTTCATATCTCTAATTACCTAAAGCTATGATTACAGTACATTGTGTTTCCACGGGAAGACCTGGTCATGATTAATATGTGGCGCTTATGGCCTTAACACAAATTATAAGCTCTCTCACATATACATGGTTTCTATTACTTTGCGTAATGACAGGAATGAGAATTCAATATGGTTGGTCTTACGTCTCTAGCTACATACATATTATACTGGTCCTTGATATTATGTGACATTTATAATTGTGTCACAATCTGTGATTTCTCTGAACAAGAGAAGATAGAGTAGGATAAAGATAAGAATACCTGGTCGTTATTACAATGTTTCATATCTATATTAGGTATTTGATATCACCACGGTTACCTGAGCTATCCACACATAGCTCTAGTCATAACAATTATGTCTATAACAGTATATGGACTTCTCTCCCAAGTCCTTGGTCGTTATTACAGTACTACATTTTTATTATTAGGTACATAAAGTAATTACAGTTATATCACTTTCCACACAAAACACAGGTCATGAATGTCATGTAGCCCGTGTGTCCATCGCACAATTTGTGGCTTCGCTCATACTCACATGGTTAGTGACACAGTGTTACATATCTTGCGTTCAGGGTCTAATGTCTCTATTTTACGTACCATATTGTTATTAGGTGTGTAAAATCAGGGATCGTGGATACTAATGTTCTTAGAGATCTTTGGGGTTTATATGTCAATACCACCGTCTTTCAGGAATCTGTACAGCACCATGAAAACTCTGGCGTCGTCGGTCGTCAGTAGGTGTGACAACTTTGAGGGTGGAGAGTGACCTAACCTCACTAGTTCCTCTATCAGGTCTGTGATGCTATCCTGTCTGTTTTTGCAGCCGAAGAAGATGTGGTCCATGTCCCCTATGCTCGTATCGTCGCATCCACATAAGGGACTTTGGGCAATGTTGATTCTGTTTAGGTGTGCCGGGAAACAACCGTGGTTGAACTTTAATCTAGCGATTGTTACAATAGCTTCCTTGGTAGGTTGAGTTTGTGGTGCCAATGATGGTGAGGGATGACTGGGTGGATTTTTCCATAGTGTTTTCCCTTTGATCAATAGAGATTCTTTCCCATTCTCTATTCCATGCGTCTCTGGTTTGTTTCTTCACAGTTGTCAGTAGGTCCCTCGCAGTTAGGAGGGGGTAGTCGTCACATTCTTCGCAAGCTCGTTTCGCCAGTTGGTCCACCTGTTCGTTTACCGTGCAGACCGATGTGGCTTTCACCCACACGAACACAAGTGTTTTGCCTTTTCTGTTTCGCCCGGTATGCTGCTTCCAAGAATGTTGCATAAGATGTTGTCTTTGTTGGTAGTCTGCGTGTGTCCTTGCAGGCTGGTCAGCGAAGATAGGAATCTAATATGATGACCGATGTGTGTGTCCTCCAAACCCTCAGCATACTCAATTGCCTTTTGAATTGCCACCATTTCCGCAGTGAAGATGGTTGCTTCCTTGCGTAGTTTCAGCATACCGTATGACTTCCTCTTCAGATCCAAAAATGCACAACCAACTGATGAACCTGATTTTGACCCATCTGTGTAGATGTGGGAAGCATTTGGCCATTGCGCGAGAAATTCTGCCAGTCTAGCGGAGTTGTTCTGACTGGAGTCTTTCAGCTTGATGTCGGTTCTCACGTTGAGAGGTGTAATCGTTGCTTCGTATGGCACACAAAACTCTGGTAGGTGGGAGGTCGACATTATGTTGTTGCTGTACATGTTGATTTCATTTTCTGCTATAATTAGCTCTGGAGTCCTTTTGCGTGGCCAGTTTCTTCTATTAGTGAGCTGACTTCCAAGTGCCTCAATCTTCTGGATGAGGGGATTGTTTGTAATCTTCATTTGCTTAAGTAGAAACTGTTTGCAGAGCTGCATTCGTCTTATATGAAGAGGTGGCTCTAGCGCTTCTACCAATAGCGCGTTGGTTGGGGTTGATGTCATTGCACCTGTGCATATTCTTAGTGCTTTGTACTGCAGTCTATCAAGGGTTTTTAGGGTGGTCTCTGCTGCTGATCCGTAGAAGATGCTTGCATAATCCAGGTGTGGTCTAATGAGCGATCGGTATAAGGTCATGGCAACTTTAGGGTCTGTACCCCACCAAGGTTTTGTGGTTGCCTTCAAGACGTTAAGTGCCGCCTCACATTTGCTTGAGATGTCTTTGATTTGGGGTTTCCAGCTGAGTTTGTTATCTATTGTGACCCCTAGGTATTTGACGACTCGTCGATACGGGAAGCGGTAGGGTCCGAGCTGTATCTCGTCCATGTCAGGTATCCTGCGTCTGCTATAAATTGACACCGCTGATTTGGTTTGGGATATGTCCAAGCCATTGTTAACGAGCCATTTTCGCAAAAGGTTGACAAAGTCTCCCAAGACCTTCTTGCAGTCAGCTAGCTCATTCATCATTACGTAGAAGCACAAGTCGTCTACATACTGGAGCATCATTACCCTCCCTATTAGCAGTCTTCCAAGGTCGCTGGTATATATGTTGAACAGCAGTGGTGATAGCGTGGAGCCTTGAGGGAGACCGTGAGATGCAATTCGAGGGCCTACTGTTGTACCATTGATGTGAATTTCTAGCGCCCTATCTGCCTGCAATGACATGAGGTTAGTTACGAATCTGCTCGGTAGGCCTAAGTCCAATAGTTTTCTAGAGAGTATCGATGGAGCCACATTATCATAGGCATGTGTTAAGTCCACGTACAAGGCCATGAGATACGCTTTACTGCGATAGCATTCATAAATGTCTGTCATTAGGTTAGCAACTACCTCTATAGTGCCTTTTCCCTTCCTGAAGCCTATTTGGTGTCTTGGTAGTTTACTTTTATTTTCTAGGTGCCACTCCAGCCGGTGTTTGACCATTCGTTCTAGTGTTTTAAGAGCACAGGATAGAAGAGATATTGGCCTGTAGGACGAAGCAAGTGCGGGGTCTTTGCCCTGTTTCAGGATAGGTACTACTCTTACGCGCTTCATCTCTGGTACACTCACGCGTTTGCTCCACACAGCGTTAATCAATCTTAAGAATATATTCTTCCCTCGCCTTGGGAGGAATGAGATCATGCTGTAATGGATGTTGTCTGGGCCTGGGGCACTGTTGTTATTACGTTTAAGTGATGCTTCAAGTTCCTCTTCTGTAAAAGGCGCTAACAGAGGGTCATGTTGCCTCCCATCTTCTGTGATCTCCACCTTCTCCGAGGCTGTGGCCGGGGTAAGGTTGCCCAAGATGTCCTCCGCAACGTTTTTAGTTGGAGCCGTATTAGGTGTAGTTCCTGTCGAGTTCTGAAAGCCTTTTATTTTCTTCCATATATCTTTTACTGGAGCAGTTCTGTTGAGAGAGTTACAAAAGTCAGTCCAGCCCTGGCGTTTTTTCTTCTTTAGGACTTTTTGGTCCTTGCTACTGTTCTCTGAAGATACAGGTAGTTTTCTTCTGTCGCCAAGACTTTGTATTTTCGAAGGGCCATCTGTCTTTCTTTTATTGCTAGTTGACACTCTTTATCCCACCAAGGAGGTGATTTCTTATGGCAGGTGCGTGGTTTAATCTCGGGGATAGCTTTTATTGCCGCCTTTTCAATGACTGTCATAAGGCCTTGGTAGTCAGCTACTACGTCGTCCGAGAGTTCGAAGCTCTCAAGGTTTCTTGTGACTTCCTTCTCATACTGCGACCAGTCCGCGTTAGTTATCTTCCAGCGGTATGGCGATCGTGTCGGTGTTATTCTTTGTCTAGTCACAGGGAAGGTGATCATTATTGGTAAGTGATCTGATCCGGATGGGTCTTGGATGACCTGCCATGTGGCTGCCAGAGAAATGGCTGGTGATGCTAGCGTTATGTCCACTGCTGATTTTTGGTGTGCTGGCCCAACTATCCTTGTTTCAGTGCCATCATTTAAATTATTATATCTGTCGTCCAACGCATCTAGCAACAGTCTTCCGGCGCGGTCTGTTCTTCCACATCCCCATGTGCTATGGTGTGCGTTTAGGTCAGCCATTATCAGGGCAGGTTGCATGACATACTTCAGGATATTTGAAAATGCTTGTTTATCGAACTGAGTGTTTGGAGGCCGGTAGAGAGCCATGACCGTTGTTTCTGTCCCCATAATTTTGAGACGTATCGCGCAAGCCTCGATATTCGGAGCAGTGCTCCGGATTTTTATTTCAGAGAATTGTATGTTCTTCTTTGATTAGTAGAGCCGCCCCCCCGTAGCCACCTGGACGGTCGGCACGCACTATTCTGTAGCCCGCGCACTTAAATTCCTCTTCGGGTTTCAGCCAAGTTTCTAATATGGCGGCTATGCTAATGTTATTGATTTCAGCAAGTGTTCTAGGGATTCCTTGTTTGAGCGGATAGACCTGCAGTTCCACTGTAAGATATTGGGGCCGTGGTTACCCATCAGTACAGTTATAACGAGATGCGATATTGTCGTTGTTTGCCATATTTGGTTGTGTATTCCACATAAGATCTGTTCCATTGTCTCGTGCGTTTGTCTCTGCTTCTTCCTGTGGCCGTCAGAGTTTAGGAATGCGGCTATGTGTTCCCTCAAGTTGTGTGGGAAGTTTCCTGTGTTGGCCATACTGAAAAGTGAGGTCACAAGTCTACATACTCTGTCAATTGCTTCCTCGTTCGCTACTGTATTGCTAGCACCGTGTGGGTTATTCTGTATGGGAAGTCCACTGGCCTGTGCATATGCGTCGTAATACAACTCCGCGGGGGGCAGGTTGGTTCTTCTTCGGGGCTGGAGGTTTTCTGCGTCATGTGTTGCCTGTTTCCTGTCTATTCTGTCTTGTTGCCGACGCCCATGAGGAACGGCGGGTTGTTCTGTACGGTTGTATACAGGCTGTGGGTGTCGTGGTTTTATGGTGTAGTGATTTCTCGTGGCCCTGGCTTGTAGTATGAGTGGAGTAGTACCGGCTATTTGGGCAACTGGCGACGGTGTGGAGTATTCCACATTATTACGTAGCGGCAAGGGGGGGTATTCCTTGTTGCTTCTGGGTGGGGGTGGTGGAGCTGTGCGTTTTGCATAAGTTGACGTATTTTCTAAGGTCAGAGCCTGTTCCAGAGTCATGTTATGGAGGATGATGTTCTCCTTGATCCTCTTTTGTTTTTTGAATTCTGGGCAATTGAAATTAGTGGCCAAGTGGTTGCCTTCACAATAGATACAGATGACTGGGCCCTGAAAGTCGCAGCTAGTTGTAACGTGTTTACCCATGCACTTGGCACAGCGGGATGCGCTGCGACACTGCTTGCTCAGGTGTCCAAAACGTAAACAGTTAAAACATTGAGTTACACGGGTATATATGGCTCTACCCTACATCTTGTGCAAAAGATGCTAATATATTCAGGTAGTCGCTGTCCTCCAAACGTTAGGCGGACCGATTGAGTCGGAACGTATTCAACCCTCCGTCTTTTACAACTTTCCTCATTATACGTCGCACTTCCAAAACTTCTATAACGGATTCCATTTCCTGCAAGATTTCTGAGTCCGTAAGCCCTGGGTCCACATTCCTAACCACGCCCTCCTTAACAGTAAAGAAACGAGGGATATAATATTGTATATGCTTTGGCTGGTTGTTAGAATTCGCCAAAAGGTTTGCCCACTTAGCGGATTTAAGCTCAATTTGAACTTTGTTTCTCCCTTTGTTTCTTATGTCTAAGATAAAGTTTCTTATGCCGGGCACAGCATCACGTATTAATTTCCCTACCGCCATTGGGTGCAGACGGCCTAGGTTTGTTTTGTGCTGCTCCACATAACTTGCTTCATATTCTGCATGTACAACAAATGGACCGCAATCTGTTTCTTTATAGAAATGGGGCTGCCTCAGCACTGCGTTAGGATCACTGGCTTGCAAAGCGTCTTCACTTACCAATCCAGCTGAGTGTGCGGGGATTGTTGACTGTATGCTGTAGGCTGGAGTTGACAGCGACGTGCTTGGAGGAGCTGTTGGCGGCGTGTTTGGTGCAGCTGGCAGCAGCATGTTGACTTCCTCTCCCAGTGCTGTTACGTTGTTCTCCTCTCGGCGTGGTCTTTTCTTGGACTGCTTTTGGAGTATAGGGGCACCGTCGGCGTAGTCCATTGCTAATGTTTCCAGCGCCTCGCCCACTACGGAACTGGTGCACGTGTTACCCGACGGCGCACTGTCCGTATGTGGCTGTATGCCACCTTCACCATACTCGCCACCCTCCATGGTGGCGAGGTACACACACTCTCCTAAACAAAACTTTTTAGTTGGTTTACTGGCTGCTATTCACTGTATAATAGTATACACAACTGGTGCTTGCACTGTCCTAGTTCACGCGTTATTCGTCACAAGGAAAACTCGGAGTATAGCTCTCTAAGCGCCGATGTTGCCTCTACGGCGATCAGGAAGCGACTGCAGTAATTTTTTGTTGATGATTTATGGCGCGTCAATGACTGGGTTATTAGCGCGGTAATTTTTTTTTCGTTGTTTTTATAGAAATTAATTCAGGAACTTATTTTACGATTCGCGTGTTAAAGATTTAGATGCAGTGACATCCTGTAATTCAAATGACTTCATAACTGAATTTATTTGCAAAGAAATTGTTCAGAAGATAATATTGAGATTGCTATTCAGTAGCTGGTATTATTAAACGGAAATATTTAGTGCTTTAGAACAACGGTAATGGAGCTTCTAATAAAACTTCACTAAGCAAGTTATGAAAACATTGATTTGTGGTTCAGAATTATATTTTGCTACTTTAATTGTAAAGCAGATACTTTGAATCGTGTTCTCTTTGGAACCAATCAACAACTCTTGCTTTAGTAAAATATCATCAGTAACGTAAAGCTACCCGGTTCATTATTTTTTTTAATTATATAACTGGTTATTTTCTTAAGCCAAGGCATTAATTCCAGTCGAAATTGGTTCTTTTTTTAAATTATATAACTGGTTGTTTCTGAAGCCAAGGCATTAATTCCAGTCGAAAATCTTTTTTTTTTTTATCTGCTCAACGTCTCTTAACAACGAGGTCTTAGAGACGGGAGAGGATGGGCGCAAGGAATGGGAAGGAATTCGGCCATGGAATTTTAAAGGAAGCATCCCAGCATTTGCCTGGAGTGATTTGGGAAACCATGGAAAACCCAAATCTGGAATACCCGGACGGGATTCGAACCGGCGTCCTCCCGAATGAGAGGCCAGAACGTCGAAATTCGTACTCATACAATTGGAGATAAGTTTACAGTTTTTGGACTGATGAAACACAGTGAGATGAACAATCCAGTTTGATTTATTCAGTGAATAGACGGACCAAAATATCTAAACTTCTTATATAGTGAATGGAAGTTTCGGTCTTTTTCCCTTCAGTAGGTAAGAGTACGCCGTCCCCCAAGTTTCCATAAATCTGTCTGCAGTTCTCACTAAAATTTAAAGAGGGATATCCATAGTATTGAACAGTACCATCAGAACCTACTTCTAGCATTAAATATCTTCTGAATGAAAGACGATATCCCTATGGCTTCCCTCATTTTTCTATCGGTCTTTCCATCCATCACATAACTTCTGAATCCTTAAACGTACATTTGTACGCTACTCTAGTTCTTCCCAACCTTAATACGATTTCAACGTAAAATCCGTAAAAATCATTCCGAGCGTGTTGGGTGAGTGGTTGCGCTCTAGCTTCGCATTCGGGAGGACGCGGATACGAATCCCCGTCCAGCAATCCAGATTTCGATGTTCCATTGTTTCCTGAAATCACTCCTTACGAATACCCAGATGATTCTTTCAATAAGGCCATCGCCATATTCCTTCGCGTTACTTGCCCCCATTTCTTTTCCCGCCTCTACGTCGACGAGGCGTAAAACAGTATGGAAAAAAGACTAAAAGTCTTTGCGAGAGAAAATAATTCATGGTGTTTAGTGGGAGACAGCAGGAAATATTTCCATTAAATAGTTTTGATTGGTATTAAATGAAAGCTGGCAACGCGCTGACTCTCAAAATGCTTGGATCTTATTGTTATTATTATTCTACGGCTTTTACGATCATTTGCCGGAACGCAATAAACAGTATCTAATTCCGCTCTTATTTTCGAAGCTAGTGATTCAAAAATTCTCTTAAAATTTATAATGACCTTGTAGATTTTAGGGAAAAACTATGGCAACCTTGCTACAGTTTATGGGTTTTGCAAAATAACGAAATGAGTAATTTTAAGAAATTTGATAGTTCAACAGATAATTTTTCGAAACAAAAAATCTGCGTATTGTTCTGTAGGGAATTTAATTAATTTCATGTTAAAAAAAATACAAAAAATAAAAAAATCTGAAATTTTTCGAAATTTGTCTGTGCCTCATTATAATCTTCTTCTGTTAATTTTTCTGTCCTAATTCACATAGACAAAACGAATAGTGAAAAAATCATTTTTTAAACTTTTTTTTAGAAGTTTTTGCTTTTTTTATTAAGTGAATTAAAGTTAATAGATACTCTGTGCACGGAACCTTCAGCGGGTGAGAGCAACACGTACTGAATGTTTTTGCGTGTGTGTGTTAAGATTCCAAGGATGCAAAGTAATTGCAATTAGTTCTCTTTACGGAAGCAGTGAAGTCATGCTCCTTGCGAATATACAGAGTTACTCCAAGGAGAAGTGTTGTTAAAATCGCTGACTGCGGGAGAGGCCCGAGGCGTTCAGCACTGAAGGATGAAAGCAAAGCCAGCAGGGCCGCGCAGACCTGCTCCGTCTATGGCACTGACCCACTTCCCTGTCGCAGTCCTTTTCCTCAAACATGCGAAGGCCATGGTAAGGTTATTACTCTCTGGCGGGGAACGGCATATTTCACCGATATCACCAGATTTTCTTTACCACAAAACTGCTCCTCAAGCCAGAGGTTACGTGTTTTTTGTTTGTCTCAGCTTGGCATGGCTGAACAATATTATACGGCGGCGAATTCTTAAGGATCATACACTGCAGTTAGCCGCTTACATTTTTTTGAAGTGAAAACTTATATAGCCGCATTAGGCATTGTTTTGACGGGGGTAAATCTATGAGTCGTAACCCAAATGCTATGACGTGTTGCGCGTATGATATGCGCATTGGACGCTTTTTGGATGGTAAAACCTTATGAGATCGCATCACAAACATGCTAATGTTAATAGTATATTTGTAACTGTACGTATGACGTGTTGTGCTTCGACAGCAGTGAAGGTATAGATTATACTTGTATCTCCTAATATATAAAAATGATTTTTATTTTTGCCAGTGTTCTTCATACAAACACACAGTTTTTATCCGATTTTGATGAAACTTTGCATATGTACACTTCAAAACAATTAAAAAATGCTGCTTACGTTTGATTTAAAGAAACATAAACCCTCTTCTCCTTTCTACTTAAGGTGATAATTTACATCAATGCTGTTCATATAAACCCACAGATTTTATCTGATTTTGATAGTATTTCGCACACGTATACCTCAAAACACGGCGGTCTGGTAGTTCACCGGTTTAGGCACTTAGTTTCAGAAGTTTCTCTCTCCGGTCGAGGGTTCCAATCCCGTGGTAAGCAGGAAATTGTAGGAGTTGTATTTGATTATATGAGCTACGCCGTGACGTTCTGTGGCTCTGATTCCACGTTGAACTGTAGGCTCGTGAGGAAAGGAATTGGCCTTCCTGTCTCTGACACAATAGCTATATACGTCTCCTTCGGGAAGATTCGACCAATCTTCGGGTTGTGGATTACGTTAGATGTTTAGTTTTTCAAGCAAGGGCGTATCCAGGATCAGAACTAGGGGACGGAGGGGGGGGGGGAGGGAACTCGTATTTTTTTTCGAGGAAGTGGGGTGGGAGACTGAAACATGATGATTTCTTACAAAGTGAAACTCAAACCTATTGAGGAAACTATTTTTTATTATGGATTAACATAGTAATCCAACCACTTAATCTAAGGACTTACTACAGGGCGTTCGCCGGGAAACGCAACCCACTGTTAGCGCTACAAGGAAGAAACTGCTCCCGGCGAGCGAGCGCTCAGTTTCCGGCATTGTTCGACCGTCGGCCGCGGACTATTTCATAATAATTACGCTTCATAAACTTCATAAACTTGTGTGCTAAGCATTTAAATGTGACGTAATTCATTAGCTTACCTTATAAAAGATGCTGGAAGTGTTGACCCTCTTGTGTAATGCACATTTCACATCTTCTGAACATATTTCGAGACACACGCTGCCCTAACTGACTTAATGATTTTTTGGGTGACTGTTCTAGTCGAAAAGCGATATCGTCAATTTTCTCCTCTGTGAGAATACGGTTGACCGACAGTCTCTTTTTGTTAAAAAATGAACCCGTTTCTCTTACTTTTTTAACCAGACGCAGAATTGTTGATTTAGCTGGCAGTAAAGCGCCAGGAAATTCGCGACGAAATTTACTGCGACACTTTTTAAACGACTTCTTCTTCACATATGTATCGTAGAGAAATATTCTTTGTTGCAAACTGTAACGTACCATAATTTTACTCACACTCAAACACGGTACAGATTAATAAGAGTATGAATCCCCAAACCAGCCAAACCGCAAAGAAACGTTTATTCACAACACTGATTAATAAGAGACTGAAGTCACAAACTATCTACAATGCAAAAAAACCGTTCTTAACAATGTAAGGGTCACTGCACTGCACTGTTGGGGCAGCGGAGGTGTTAAACAGTGCGGTGATTCACGGTGCCGTGTGGCGGAAACTGCTGGCACGACTGACCGAGCAAGTTGCCGACGGCAACAGACTGGGAGGGTAGCGTTTTCCGGCGAACACCCTGTATGTAGTTAATTAAGGTTGTAACTGAATTATAGTTTTTATGTAAACAATAATCGTCTCGGATTTTCACAAAAATTTTCAAAAACTTTATTTGTCAATATCTCACGGTGTACTTTCACGAAATTTCGATTCACACACATCAGGCATAATCCAGTCAATCTTTCCCATAGTGCTCCTGAGCCAGTTCTTCACTCGTCGAAGCGTACTGAAGGCAACTTGATCTTTCTTCTAGGGGGTAGGGGGAGAGGTTCAGAATAATTATCATTACAATGGAAGAACTCGTTAATTATTTATGATTACAGTTTCTTACAATGCGTAGCTGTGAATTTAGCCGTTATGTATTAAAGCAGTATACATTAATTTGAGAAATAAGTGTCACAACTGTATGATAATTGAATTAGAACAGATTATGCTAAATGAGTTCAAAGATTACATACTATATTAATTACCATCACTGCATAATACAGTCATTAGTTCAATAATAACAACAATTTAAACATGCAGTAACAGTTTATTAATTAAAGTGTTATTATGTATCTCAGATGTATTTTGAAAAAATTAAACCTAATTTTTTCATTCATATTATTTGTGGCAATCAAAAGGAATACTTCCTGGAAATAATTTATTGAAATATTAGAAGAAAATGTAGTTCGTGCATTCCTTCAACTGTCAGTCGCACCGTATTGGTGCATTATTCCTAATGTAATATATAATTATTGTATAATTTTCAATCTGGTTATTGTAACAATAAACATTTTGCTGTTACATGCTAGCTTTTTCAATATGAGGCTTTTTTTTGCTTTATATCGTCTATCAACTTTGTCGGAATTATTCATGTTTTTCATTCCATAATTATATTACTTACGTCTTCATTTATTGGTGAAAGCTTAGACAAAACATTTTAGAAGTTCCTCTCCTCTTTCAATCATAATTTATAAAACAGTGATATTCACTTTAAACAAGACGGAAATTTTTGGTGTGAGCTAAAAGATAGCATAGCAGCATGCTTTTTCAAATTCTATAGTGTTACAGGTTTTTTTAATGTCATTTGGTAAGTGTGGAGTCCAGTATACTCCAAGTCAGCAGCAATATCGTCGGCGTTGATTCTGAAAAGAATAACTGTCGTCTCTTCTTGGATTATCATTCGTTTTGTATAATTTGAAAGAGATGTTTCATCCCATTGTTTTGATAATTAATATTATAAATAATTTAGGTTCTTCACAATTATTTTCATTTATTATCTACCGTTGTAAACAACAATCACAATAAACATACAGCGTGAAGCGCGATGGAGTGTTACTACAGTTCTGTGATACAGTCAAACCGATTCCAGTTTCATATACTCATTTGTAATCAAAATCAGAACGGGTGACTAAGACGATATTTTGCTTGTACGGTGTAGTACAAATAGAAGCTACAAAAAAGGAGGGACATTTTCGTTAACATGAATTTCAGTAACACACGTAAGACTGTAATTATTCGAGTCTTCTTCTTCCTCGAGTTCGCTATGCTTCTTCTATTTTACGTATATCTTCGTTCCATCTACGATTTGGTTTTGCAATAATTCTACTAATCTTCCATCAGCAGGATACAGCCAACCTTCTGGTGAGGACCAAGCTAAGTTATCATTTGGCTAACATTCACAATGGGGTAGTTTCCCTGAGTAAGTATACTGGATGAGGAACTTGAGTGTGTTGTGTCTGCCAACATCACTAGTAGTAACCCGCGACTTCGTCCGCTTAGATGTGTGTTATAGTGTAAGAGTTTATCTTTAGTCGTAATAATAGTAACAGTAATAAAGCTTCCATCTAATTAAATAAAAAATTATTTGCGTCTTACAACAAAAACACGATTACCATGATATTTAATCTCTATTAGATCAATCAATTTTGTTTTAAAATAAATATTTATGTGTTCAAGTACGAATTAACTGTTTCTTCCTTGTGGTCTTTGATTATGTTCATAATCCTAACTTTACTACATTTCACTGTAAGATTCACCTTACGTTTGCCCATCACGTCTTAAAATTAATATACTCAAAACATTTTTAAAGAACTTCATTCCTTTATTGGTTATTTTTTTTAATAGGTCGATTCGATCAATTAATTTTGCTTTCATATAGAAATTTTCAAGTTACAGTAGTACTGATTGTTTCTTCATTATAATCTTTGATATTATTATTACAGGTGCTTTTTTACAGTCTGTCAAAGCAAGCAAATAAATGTCTCCTGGCCAATTACTACACATAGTAGATTGAGTTTGATTTACTAAACATATGCAAACACATCAATGATTTGGGTAAACAATGATACTTCAATATTTCAACTAAACACAAAACCAAATAAAAGAAAACAAAGCGGAAACTTAATTACAGTTTAATTGAAAACAAAACCCAATTTCTACTTTACATTTAAATTTCTGTTATTCATATTTTTAGTACTGCAATCTGTCAACAGATGGCATTACAGGTATTTTTGTTTTAATTTAGTTATCTTAAGGAAACGTAAATATAATCTTTTATTTTCAGCTCCACAATCCGCATCAGAAATGTATGTTTACGTGCAAATTACCAGAAACTAAGTACATACGGCTAAAAAAAAGGTTAAAAACTGATTTATATTTCCTGCTACGGAACTATTAGTTTATCAGTTGCATACATTTTTACACTTTTAAGCTGAACAGACCATTGCATAACTCATAACGTTCTTCTTTTGATCTCTGAAAATCAGTGTCTGCGATTTACGTAAAAAGCAAAGTGTAATGGTATCAGTACCGTCGACGAAGTAGGAAACTCTTTGGTGTCGCTGAAATTCGAACTGATAATTGAGGTTTCCAAGGAATTATTCGTTTATGTGGAATAAAAACAATCCTATGTTACTACCAAGAATATATACTAATTCCTGGTCAAATTTTGTATAAAAATTTTGAGCAATTAAGGCGTTATTGAGGCAAATACTCGAAACATCCAAACATACATCCATCCAAATTTCTCATTTGTAATATTATTAAGATTGTATTCCTCAAATGCAGAATTATTGTCACGGAATAGGTGACCACTCGAGCATTTACCTAGATGATCATGAATAACCACAAAACCACGGCTTCTACTGCTTCCCAAGTCACCGCAAATATACTGCCAGAGTGAAGTCACCTCCGTATAAGAATACCCAATAGGATTACAGAAGACAGGTACCTATAGTACGCATGTTCCGTTTCAGTCTCTCGTCTTGCCAACCTGCCGGCAGTTCCGCGGTCCAACAAGCGTTAGGGAAGTATTCGGCGCAAGGTCGGGGTCGCGGGAGCCGGAAGACGGACAGTGCGAGTGCTCTGTGCAGGCCCTTGAACCAGTCGGTGAGATGTGGGTCAAGCGCAGGCTGACTGGCGACTGTTACGCAACGAGGAAGGACTTCCCTCGGACACCCGCACTTTCTCACTCACTTCACTTTTCCTTTCACCTTGCTACGAAGCAGGTACCTCCAGCTTGCGATCCGGCCATGAAAATTATAAACACAACAAGATGATGTCTGACTTTCATCCCGGTTCATCAGGCAAGTAAAAGTAGAGCAAAGTCGATCAGTAATATAACATATACTGATTTTTTTTTTTTTTTTCAAACCTCATCAAACAGACCATTTATGTTTAAGTTTTCTGTTATTTTTACCGAAAACGTTACTGATTAAAATCGTCATAGTTACCTAGTATATTTAGGGGCTAATTTATTTTCCATTCTTTCGCAAGGATACCACAGCCTATAAGCGACAACGCTAAGACGACTACTACCGCTAAAACATTTTCTCAATTACAATACCCAGAGCTGGAATAGATTGTTGGTCAGCAGCAAAAATCCTCTCCCCTTACGAAAGTAATTCCACAGTCCGTCAATCTAGAAATTATTCCAAACATTTCTTTGAAGGTGTTGTAAATTAAGTAAAACTTACAAAAATACTAAAATCTGTGCGTAATTTGTCTAAAAAATATTCTAAAATTCTTGTACCAATTTCCTGTTAAACTGGCCAATATTTGTTTCATTTTTAGCTCGTCAAGTGACTTTGGACGTGAATAAAACATTTCTACGAATGCTTAGTAAAACAAGTGTGCTAAAAAAGTTGTATGATATGTTATTCCTTACGCTACCCTTTAAATCTCTCGGAGAAGATGTCTGATAAACAACAATAAAGTGTAATGGTCACTACTGGGTATTACACACATAAACTATAGAGCTCAGATAGTAAACTGTGTCTGGAAAGCAAGTTCAATATTTCTCAATCATTTTACAGGGACTTTTAAGATTAAAATACTCCGTAAAGCAAGAACCTACAACCTTTTAGTAAATTTAAATAATGACAGAAATTTGATTATATCAATTAACAATCAACCCCATGTATTTGAAAACCACTATATTATAGTAAACTATAATTTCTGCACAGTTTGTATTCGACGACAGAAAACTTAATGACTTCGTCTGTCTCACTGCGTGTAAGATCTTTTATTCACGACTTTACGTTGTGAGACAAGAAATATGTATTCGATAATCTATAGGACAGAGCACACAGCACGCTGACTCCTGAACTATACAGGAAATAAGATTGCTGTTGATTTTAAAATAAGAGACTCCAGCCGAGTTTCTGATTAGATTCATAAGATGTATGGAAGAGTGGTATTCCTTGTTCTTCCCCGACACTAATAACTGATTACACAAAGCCTTAGCCAGAAATTCGATTCGCTAGTGAAAAATGTAGTTCTTAGAATAAGATCAACTACTAATTCACTAATTTCACTTCGATTAAATTCAAATCATGGATTGCAAAGCCATTTGTGCATGTTTCAAGGAGAATATAATACATCCGTTTCAGAAAACCCGCAAATTCGTTCGATCAGAAATCACTGTAGCTCACAAGAGTTCTGTTTGTAGGTAACTTCAGCGGAATTACCATTCGCTTTGTTTTTTTTTATTTCTTTATAAATATCGAACTTGATTTAGTAAGAATATTATTCTTGAAATTGCTTACATTTTTAACACATCTTTGTTTTGTTCAAGTTTGTAGTAGCGTATCTATTTAATATTCTATACGTCAGTTACTTACCTTTTTTGTGGATAAAACTACCTAACATTACGCCCGCCGTTAGATTTTCGGAACATTTGTGTAACACTTGTGTTTTTAGTTTTACGACAGAGGTGTTTTTTTTGTTTTTGTTTTTTTTTGCTTAAACCTTTACGCCTTATCAACGTCGAAATCATTAGAGGTGTGAATGGACCGGGGGGGGGGGGCAAAGGAAGGGGAAGGACATCAACATAGTCGTTTGAGGAACCATCCCAGCATTCGCTTGGTGAGATATCACGAAACAATGGAGAACCGAAATCTGGATTGATAGGGATTTGAAACCACGTCCTCTCGCCTGTCAGGCCAGAGTATTGGCACTCAAATCATGGCTGTGTGTCACACTCCAATATTTTTTGCTGTTGTTAATTCCGCTTTTTTCCCCGTCGTGACAATTTGTTGCGAAGGCCATTTTGAGGTAACTGGGATCTTTGCAACTGGTTTTTTAGTAAATATGGTAAAAAAGGCAAATTCCACAGATTCATTCGGATTCCTACAAAGGTCCCTCAACTTTTCGAAATAAAAAAGCAAATTGCTGATACCAATCCAAATAATATTATATCCTCAATAAAAAGCTCCGTCTTACCGTTTCTGCAGTAGTTTCAGTTACACTTAAAGAAAACCCTTTAGTTGTTACAGTTTGTTGTAACGTACTTTTCATTACTGTCACATCATTGAATCATGGATTGATGTGGCGTGTTAGATCGTAAGTCCAGATAGTACTGTAGCAGTTTTTCCCAGGTAGGCCGGTTTTTGCGCCAGTTCTCTTCCAACTAACACTGACGCCCTTCAGTGTATCTTTCTTCCATCGATTAGACGGTCTATTGAAGTTTTGTCCATCTTTCATCTTATTTTACAAGTAACATAGTCGACACAGTGCTGTTTCATGGTGGTTCTTTCTTCAAGATGTCTTTCTTTACCTTTTAAATTGATCTGATCTCAGTAATTCTCTTCCCATATTTCGTAGTGAAATCCAGCGCTGACCTTTCTAATGGCTGTCATAACCTTCCGTTTTGATAAATCATTCAATGTCCTGATCTTCGATATGTATGTTCTCGGAGGAAAAGTGCACTGGCGGTAAAGTGTTTTATTCAGAGCTATAGAAGTATTTGATTTGAAGACTACTGGAGGTTTTTCGTAAGTTTGCCATCCCAGTGATAAACATTTTTTCCTCCATGTTTTATCAAGACAGTTGTACCCAATAAAATTTTATAAATATTTGCCGTTAATTTTTACGTTCCGCCCTGTGGCTCCTTTCCTGCACGTAAATTTTGTTTCGGCTCAAGTCACCTGTCTGACATTCAGAAAAAGAATCAATAGCTGAAATCGCTGACTATGAATGTAATGTCATCGCCAAATCTATTGTAGTTGATTCTCTTACCATTGGTACTAATGCCTTTGATTTACCATTCTAAATCTGCTATTGCCATCTTTGTAACAGCTGCAAACAGCTTTGAAGAAGTGGGACCATGTTGCTAAACACGTGTTTCGATGAGGAAGTCTTTAGTTGATACTGATCCTAGAGGATGAGCATTAAATGCCATAGCCTTTATTAAGGTGGCGAGCCATCCAGATTTCAGTTTTCCGTGGTTTGTTGAAATCACTCGAAGGGATCGCCGGGACAGTTCCACAGCTGTTCCTTGTACCCAGTTATATCAAGACTCTGCTGATATCGACATTGATGAGCCGTAACTGCCTAAAACGTAAGCTGGTTCTTATGAGGTCAGATAATTCTTGTCATGCTATCTGATATAGACCGCCCTTACACGAACCTATTTGTCAGTATAAAACCTTGCTTCTAGAAGGGGAATTTTTGATGCACAACTAATTGGTTGTCTTTCTATATTCAGAACCGACTGACCCAAAGTCGGCTGCAATAAACTCATTAGCGGAACCTTAAGTACAACTTTCGTAACACATACTATTAGCTACCCGACCTTGCCCTCAGCTGCAAAGCCCGAGAAGAGCTCACGACGTACGGGTACCGTTGTATTCACGTAACCTCGTCAAATGCCAAGGACAGTTCGCGATCAGAAGCGTAAAACAGCAGACTTGTCTCGTAGCACTTGTGAAAAGCGTTTACTTGGGCTCAGTATAGTCGTTCAGCGACTGCTAATAATACTTGGAATGGAACGGGAAAACAATAACTGAACGGCACACTAAACAGTATTCGCGATTTTCGATATGATTTACAGTTACAAAAGAACGAAGCAGTCAAATCGATATGGATGGAAATGGAACTCTTCATTTAGAACTACAAACCACTCTTGCAGAATTTGTTTTTCCAGTATTTTAAAAGATTTATCTAAGAGAGTCCTCCAATATTTCTTTCGTGAGCCTGGAAGATTTATTCCATGGTCATTTCTAACAAACCTAAAATGTAACGCCAATAATGACTATTTCTGCAGAAGTCACGCAAACCTGGTTATCTAACAATAATATCAGTTTGTTGAAACAGGTAGGGAGAAGTACCATTACCTACAACTTACCACTTCTATCGTTGAAAAGAGTTATGGATTCACTCTAAATGTCCAGAAGAAATAATGTAATTCATAATTTTGAATGTTTAACTTGGCTTGGCTTTGGGAGTATCCTAATGTCATTTTTGTTCGCTTCTGAAAGCGGACTGCGTAATAATAAGAGGGAATTTTCTGTAACTCAGTTTGGTGTAGCGTATCCAGTATAGTATTAACAAGATTTATTTAAATTCCGTTTTAGTGTAACTCTTTTTAATAATACATCTGGAAATTAGAAAACAGTGAAATCTTTATTTTATATTAATAATGGTTATGATTCAGTTGATATATTTTGTTAGACGTCTTTTTGCAAATCTAGTTTAGAAAGTTTAATCAGATATCGACATGTTCTTAGGAACACCTATTTTATGTGTTCACTTTGACTGAGGCCATACAACCAGAAATACTTTACTAAAGAAGAATATAAATGATCTGAAACTGCAGGATGTTTGTGATATTTTAATTCGTAATTATAAAATCAATTGCGAATAATACTTCTGTCGAACGAAGTAGTAAAACATTCCGCCAGGTTCTTCATTTGATGTAGACGCAACGTCCTGTTGCCTATCAAAAAGTATGGTTAAATCATACGACCTACTTACTGCATTCGCCTAAGAAACTGCAGATATTGAGAGCATAACTGCTTTAAAAAAAATACAGTGTTGCTTTAAATGCGTCATAACACTTTATAGTAATTTATTTATTTTTCGTGTCCAGACAATTAATTAGAAAGTGATAAACAATATAAATGAATTGGAAAGAAATCCTATCCCAAGGATAAAAAAGCACATATAAACTAAGCAATAATAAAAAATATGATAAGATTAAATGTGAAGCTTGGAATTTCTGGATGAGATGATTCTTTTTTTGGTAGGGCTTTACGGTTCGTCGACATAGGGGTAATTAGAGCTAGGATAGAATAGAAGATATAACGGCCAGCCTCTGGGAGAACTCTTTTTACCTATGTTATCTTGGTTATCCGGGTGGAACCGCGTCAATTTATCGAAACCTAACGTTTCAGCAGTCATTTTGTGGCTTTCTTCAGAGGACAAAATGATGGCTGAAACGTTAGGTTTCGATAAATTGACGCGCTTCCTCCCGGACAATAGAGATAACATCGACACCGACCGCGTAAGTCTGCGTAACCTCTTTTTACCTTTCTCAACTTTTACTTACATAAATTACTACTCCATACCTTCTTTCTTTACAAATACGATAATTTATTTTACCTCTTAGGATCCTTTTAGCAAAGAGAGTGCATTTTGAGCCCTCTGTTATGCATTAAACAATGTCTAATGTGGTATCACCCGACATAGTTATTATCAGTAGTAATTCATTTTACCTGAAAACGAATATTATACTTCGTTTCTTTCGCCTACTTATCATCTTTCTGACTTTGAATTTCACTTGAATACACATTTATTCTGCATCCTCAAGTAGGGTGGGAGGGGGATCTTCTCCACCACCCCAGAACTGGTACTGACCTGTTGAAATTTGGTTTAACTGCTTCCTTATAATGTCCTCTTCACGTTTTGCACTCGCCTTTCGAAAAAGTCACCACGAATTAAATAAAAAGTGCTGAAATATGACATTGCAGCGCAACTTTTAGATGCCGGCGCTGCGAAATCAATTATAATCTCTTGAAATGTTGGTTTAATCTTTTGTTGCAATATTTTCTGGCCGTTTTAGCTTCACTCCGTTGTAAAACGTCGCATGAAATTAACAGATAGAAAATATTTATCGGAAATGCAGTACAACAAGGCTCGCCATCTTAGAATCGATACAAGCAGTCAGAGACAATCGATTGCATCCTTTGTAAACAAATGCGCCATTTCCGAGATGGACGCCGCAGAACGAATTTCCCGTAAATTGTTTACTCTTGGTCCAACCACGATCACTATGCCAAAACGAACCTGTTTATGTTGATATGATCCCTGTACCGATAATCTTTTGCAGCGCTGCTAACATTTCACGGTTGCGGAGCGTCCCACATTTCGGCATTTTTAATTTAATTCGTGGCGAATTTTCCGAAAAAGGAGAGTACAAAACGTGAAGAGGACATTATAAGGAGGCAGTTAATCCAAATTTCAACAGATTGGTACCAGTTTTGGGGTGGTGGAGAATATCCCCTTCTACCCTCAAGTATATTATACTGATCTCAACTTGTCTTTTTATACAACTATATCTCCCTTCTTGTCCGCACCCTTGACAATTATTCTTTCTGACCGCTTAAAGTCCAACATCTTTTGCAGCTCAGCTCTTCCCCGGCTGCGAGTCGAGCCCTGGTAACAAGTAGCTGACTGCAGGGAGGTATTTTTTCTGCTGCAGCGGTTCAAGGGCGAGCGACGGGCACTCTGCAGAGATAACAAGCGCAGACGTCTGTCGACAAAGGCGGCGCGATTGTAATGAGACTTTTTACCGTCCACGTTCTGAATGAGCGTTCGCGTCACTCTCTGTCATTGACAAGTTCCTTGAACTCGACTCACATGAAGACGCGCTCGTCAGACAAGATTTGCAAGGGAGACCTTTGGCGTGAGTGTAACGAGGCATTCTGCTTCTCACGGGATATATTTAGTTTCCTGGAACCGAACAGCCGTCCTTAAGTGAGTTCAAATAAACATTTCAAAGAAGGCAGAAAATTTAGCGACATCGTTTTTTTTCTTTGCTAACATAAATTCGGCTATAAGTGCGTTTATTACGAATTATCAATATTATTATATATACACTGATGAGCCAAATCATTATGACCACTGCGCACAGGGAGATTGAATGCCGTCTAGTGACGTTGTGGGTACGTCAAGTAAAAAGTATATAAGCGCAGAGACGCATGGGTAGTAATTCTAGCTATTATAAATGTTGAAAAAGGTAAATTAACTGACTTAAGTAACTTGGAAAAATGACAGACTGTTATGGCCCGGAATTTGGGAACGAGCATCTCGGAAAAAGCGAGGCTGGTCGACTCTTCGCGTGCCACTATAGTGAGCATCTATGGAAAGTGATTGAAGATCGGTGAAGCAAAGAATAAGTGACAAGTAATGCACATCAATACCGGTGGGCGCAGTATTATGCTATTATGTTGTTTTTCTGTATTTATGGTTTGTTGTTGTTTATGGCGAGTATTTGCATGTCTGAGTCAATATTTGTTGGGTGGTGGTTGTGTTCTTGTAAGTGTTCTGCAAATGTTGAATGGTTGTTATATTTTAAAGCTCTTGTATGTTCCTTGTACCTGGTTTCGAATTTTCTGCATGTTTGTCCAATGTACTGTGCTTCGCATTCATTGCAGGTTAGCCTGTATATTCCTGAATTGTGATATTTATTGGATTGTGTGTTATTTTTTATGTTTTTATGTATTGTGTTATCTGTTCTGAATGGGAAAATTCCAAGAAAACTACCACATACAAAAAGCACTAACAGAAGGAAAACGAATAAAAAATGAATACACAAACCTCACACACCCAACACTATACAAAACACTGAAGCTAAAATAAATAGAAACATCGACACAGAAAAAACAACAGTAAATAAGGACATACAAAACCACAACCACTGAAATCATTTATATTTGAAAAAGAACTGCCAAACAATGGAAGACTGAAAAAACAAAACAGCACCGCCTACCTACACAAAACTCGATGATTAGTAAACAAAATAGAGCGGCCATTTGCAAGTAATAACAAACACATAGTGCAGTGCAATAAAGTGTAGTGTTGTGAATCTGAAATAATGAAGACACTTCCCCCCAAAAATGCAAAAGCATTGATGCACGAGAAAGTGCAGTCACTAGGCTGATGGACCACATCAAGAAGATCAGCTCACTTCTTCAGCGTGCTATGAGGGAAACTGAAAATTGGTAATGGTGTCAAAGCGTAATCAAGAGTGTTGCTAGAAATCGAATGGAACCATAACACTCAAAAATGAGCAAACCGTTTGATGTCGTAGTCTGCTTCTATCTCAAGCAATTAAACGACCACGCAGTGAATAATTGGAGGAAAGTAATAGTAGAATTTTTGTTTTTAGCTTTACGTCTTATCGACATTGATGTCATTAGGAGCGGGATATTACTGGGAACAAGTAACGCGAAAGAATTCGACCATGGCCTTTTGAAGGAAGCATCCCGGCATTCGCCTGGAGTGACTTGGGAAAACTATGGAAAACCAAAATCTGGATGCGTTAATTCTCACCCACCACGTTCGGTGTACTAGTCGGAGCTATTGCCACAAGTGTTAACGTGAAAGTGTCCTTATATAGCGAAATAGCCATTGAAACAACTAGTACTGTTTATGACTTAACATTTTATTTATGTACACAAGAGAAACTACTACTGTGTACTTAACTGCTAAAACATGTGTTTCAGATGAATTTTACAGATGTAATACTGATCGACTGAAGTATCATTGTGTTCCTCAGAGCAATCCACGTCCATCGGAGGCAATTCTATCGTCGTAATTGCATACCCCATACCGTGGGCCCGGTCAATTACGTGGCTCCTCATATTTTTCTTTTACTCGGCTTTCTTCCTCAGTGGGAAGACTCAACACCTCTCTGCATTTGCAAGAGAGTTTGCTTCAATTCTACCTTGCTTCTGCTTGGTTCCGATTTCTCTGTACCTTGACATTTTCACTTTCAAAGCGAGATTTACATTAATCGTTCTGTAAATGGTCTTAAAATGTCGGCTGTAGTGTATTTCATACGAAGCGGTATTATATTGTCTCGATTCATACGACAAACGAGCCGGGTGTAGTCTCTAAATTCACTCGGTATGCGTTGAATCTCAGTTTCATTACCTGACTAATCGCGTCCCTTTCCCGCGTCGTGCTGGGGACGGTAACATTCGGCGCTTTCAAGCGCTCTCTGTTTAACGCTCCGTTGTCCTCCGCTCAGTGCTCTTTGAGTTTTAGTCGTTTCAAGTTGGACAGTTTTCATGTCGCTCGTAATTCTGAAATGTCACCCAGTACTGAACTTGGAAGACGTATTCTCGACAAAAGGAATTGAGATAACTGCGAAAGGCATAATTCATTGTTCCTGACAAATAAATTTCAAAGGGGTCTCAAATCGTTTGCGACTGTCTCCTCTAGCTGTGGGTGGAGAAGCAGGAAGCACTTTGAGATCTGCACCGTAGTTGTATCAATGCTATTGTGCTGAGGATAAATACTGCTACAGTTTTACTTCTGATGATGCAACTATTCATTAATTTTTGTGACTCAAATGCGAAGACACTAAAATATTTACAACTCGGTAAACAATTTCCTCAATGGGGAAAAATAATTTTTCATGGCTGCTAATTAAGGTAAATTCCTGATTTTTAATACCTTTATTCTTATTCAATAGTGTTTGATGGCTACGTTCATTTCACAGATTTCTAGAAACATAAACATTTTATGATAATGTTTCGAGCGCTATACAACAATAGTAAAAAATTTGTTTACGTTTTTCTTACTTATATTGTTAACTTTCAGTTAGTACTTCTTTTAAGTTTTAATGAGTATTTTTTCTTGTTGATTTGTCTTTTGTAATAGTACCAGTTATTATCGACAAGAAAAATTGTGAAATGTATTTGCCAACTTATTTCACTATAATTATTTATCACCAATTAAGATAAACATGAAAATTATGCTGAACCCGTTATAAGAATCTATTGTTAAGTATATCGTTTAAATGGAACTGTTTCATCCATGTTCTTACGCATATACTTTAGTCACAATCAGTCATAAGAGTTTTAAGAGACTGGAGACTTATACTCCGAATGATGATTGTGAGATACTGAATTGGAAAATACAAATGTCCCATACTAAATCACAACATGACTAAGAATGTTCAGGAATATCCATGCAAATTGGATAGTTTACTATGTGGTATCATTCAATTTCCTGTGATTGCACAGCAGCTTGATTTGCTGCTGCTTCATAGAGTAAGGAGCTCGTCTTCACGGTAAGAATGCGTTTCTCGTACCTGTTGATGTCCTGAAATGCTGGAACTCGACTAGAGTATTTTCTTATGAAGCTAAACAACTTGTAACCGACCAAATCGTGACACATGACGAATATGTATTCATGGTATAGTTCTACCCTTAAAATTATTAGAATTTTAGATCAGTAGTTTCAACAATACGTGAATCGTATAAGTAAGTACATGTAAATCGTTACCATATTGTTCTTCTGTTGGTAAAGTCCGTTTATCTAATGACCTGTCTCAACTTTTTATATGATTACTACGAAAATTGGCTAATAGCTGCATTCAGCGTGTATGCTGAAGTCTATTTTGACCGGGACGGTTTGAAGCTTTCTCCATAATTCTAAAAGTTAAGACTCTGAGGCAGGCAGATGTGTAATTATACTGACTGCGAGTTTTTTAGCAATCAACAAAAGTAATTTGTGGAACATACCTTGTAAATAAATATCAAGATTGTGTACTAGGGATTTCTTGAAACAAATTACTGTATATCAACTTGCTCTGTCATCGAACCTTATTATATAAAGTACTTATCTTTTTGCGTATTTTCCACCATGGTCGTATTATTACAAGTGCTTGAAGACTTGTGACTATGAAGACAGTCCACTTTTAGAGGTTAAAGAATGTATCTGAAAAGTATTTGAAAGCAGCTTTATTTGTCAGAGTACCTGTATATACTGTAATCTTTGGTTTGTAGCACCCACGCTAAGGAGGTCATGAGGATGATTCGTAGAAGAGAAATCTCAAAAGGCAGAGACAGACGAGGAAATAATCACCTAAGATCAGCGACAGGGGTGTGGGAAAGTTCACTATGAAATTTTCAAAACTGTGATATCATTGATTAAAAGTTAATAACTGCGCAATTGAATTACATGCGTATTTAACTGTTGCAGCGCTGTTAATATTATGCGTATAATTTACAAACAACCACGCACCGTATCAGTTCAGCATTAATCAAACATGCAGGCGTTATTTTAGCGAGCAGACAGACTCTTTGAGTTTAAAACTGTTAGCATTTTGTAACGTACCTATTATTTTTTATGAAACGGTGCTTGTTGAATATAAAAGTGTTGAAGATTTGGCAATTCTACGTTCACATGGCAACCATCTGAATTGCTTTTAGCTCTTATATTATACTGTCACAGGTACTTACGTCAGTAGAAGGGATGAAGCTTTTAAGATTACCTGATTCAGAAGACAATGATTGATTGATTGGAATCTGACGTGTCGCCTGATATTCCTCGCCAACAGTAATGTAATGGTGGACATTCAGTTTTTTTTTCTCGGTTATCTGTGATTCACACTAGAAACTGATAAAGTCGCTGATATAATATATTGTGTGTAACGACTGAAGCACACATATTTTGATTAGGAGTAATTAAGCCATTCCAAAAAGTATTGAAATTTGTGTAACAAAAGTTTATTTGAATTCGTGGTAGTAGTGTTACAAACTGAAAAAAAAATTTTTTTTTTCAGATTTGTGAAAAAAACATGAAAAAAAACATAGCACCCGTGTTTTTTTTCTAAATTTGTTTTTATTTCCAGAAAACAATATATTTGATAAATTATAGTTTTATATACGGAACTTACATTTTACATGTGTTTTAAATCTTACTGAATCATTTAATGTCTTACATAATGATTCATAAATGTATCTATATAGGTAACATAATTTTATTCATCCTCTATGTCAGTACCACATTCACTAGTATCAGCACTACCAACACTAGTTCGGTCGATGTCGAAATTTTCTGTTTCTTCTTCTGTCGCTTCTAGATCCATAACTTCAGAAATAGTTACATTTTCTTTTACTGGTTGTTCTTGTATTGTAGGCAAAACATTTTGAGATTGCAATTTTAAATTGTGATCAAAGTACACACTGTGCATAAAGACTGCGCTGATAGTTCTGTGTTACAGTCTTTTATGTTTGAATTTAAATCTGTTATCATACAAAATAAGAGCGTTATTTCTTTTCAATTGTTGGTTTACGCCAACGGTTGCAAGGAAACGATTCATAATTACTGACAATTTAATGGCTCAGTATCACTATACGCTGAGAGTTTAACAAGTATGCAAATTTAAGGAAACCACAATAAGTAATTAAAAAAAAAGTAAAAAAACCTAAATTAATTAAAAAATTCTAATTTTCTGAAAAGATCCGTAAATCTATAGATAGCACTGGTTCAAATAGCGAGTATCAATCCAAACAATGGGTAATGAGGATCCCTTCTCGCGCAACCTTGCCTCTTAGAGAAGTCCCCGTTCGTAAAAGGAAACTTCAGTCAATGTTGCCAAATATTCGTAATATTTTTCTTCGGAACCAGAAAAATATCGTAGATTTAATAATTAAGATAAGCCAGAAAAAAACCGTTTTTTTTTTTTAAACACTACGTGGGAGGCTCCATAAATCTCGCGTATCAGGAAGTTCACTTTTGCTTGTGCGATGGAACAAAAGTATTTTCTTTTGGGAGTGAAGTTTTCTCTTTCATCTTTTTTTAGTTGTTGTGGATGCCGTCATTCGTATAAGCAGGGCCCTTGATTTGCTGTGAGAGGTGAAGAACATCAAAATATAAGGACACGGAGATTTCGCTGTGTAATTAATATTTCACCTTAAGATTGGTTTAAGCTGCATCCAAAAGATGCCAAGCAATAATTTTAGCACATATTAATACTACGCTTTAATTTCAATATCACCATCACCTTTACAAGGTGCCAAAGTCTGTTAGTATTTAATGTGAATAGTTGCTACCCCGTTATAGAATTATTATAAACAGTGTCACGTATCCTAATTCCACACACACTGCGGATAGTTTTGCAATTTAAACCTACACCTTTGGTATACAGTAACTTATTAGGAATTGTGAACAACCTTTTCCAAGTAGGCCTACATGATACTGGAAACTTTAGCTGGAACTCGACCACGTAACCTCATGTCAGGAACAGTTGTTGCCTCTTACAGAACTCTACCACTAGAAGCAAGTGTCTGTTGCTCGTAAAGAACTAATATAACAGGAAGAACTATGTAGACGCGATTTATTCAGAAACCTTGAATCATGAGTTGTGGCTATATTCTACACAATTTCTGTCTGAACTACGTTTGTAAACACTGTTAATCGAGCTACGCCCATAACAGTTAGAAGGGATTGATTGTTTAGCAAAGCGCTTACTGTTCTCTGCAGAAAAGATATTGGAGTTAATTACAAAATTTTATTTAATAATTCTAACATCATATCTCAATTCCACATGAAACTTCAGTATAATTAATCGATGTATCAAATTACATAACGGAATTTATTTTATTATGCAATGATTAACGGAATTTGTCTCGTAACACGATTTCTGGACTGAGTTTTTTTTATTTGTTTTCATTCTTTAACCTTTATGTAGATATTTTGCAGCCATTCCATTGTGAAAGTGCAATTCATTTACAACAGATCTGCCCTTGCTGTTACAACAGATCCATATATTTATTGTACTATATTTCATCACAGTTCTTAGTCATCATTCAGAGTTACAAAAGTTTATATACAAGATATATTTTCCGTGGTTTCCAATTCAATTACGCTGAACCAATAGTTAAAAGTACAAGACTGAAGCTGTTTTCGGGTTTGGAGGAGGCATCATGTTACTGATAAAATTGTACACCAAATTTCTATGTGTGTATATAAGTGTAATTAACACTGGAAAGAAACAATGCATGATATATTGGAAATGAGAGTACTACATTTAGAGCTGTCCACGACATCAGAATCAGGAACAAATATGCATAGGTTCCAATTGGAATATATTCACAGAGTTAGAGGAAAACTGGTTTTGCTCTCTTTCATGGACCAGACATACTCTTGTACACTTTTGTGTCTACTTATATAATGAATTTACTAACATTCAGTACTAATATGTAATGAATCAACAGTATCAGTAGTATTTAATTTTTCGTAGTTTCTTCACGGCGGCTCTTTCCTTTCAAAAAATGTTGTGTTAATTACAAATTTGCTCTCGCATCATGATAAACCTTCTTTAAGAAACTAGAAATTAGATTTTAGCGTAAGTAGGTGGCTTCGGCATATTTCGGTCTTGTGTAGGACTTAGAAGCCGAACATTAGAATAGATTCGTTCTGTTCAAACACTAATTATCTGGTTTATCCACAGAGAAGTACCATAATGATATAAACTTTAGACGAGACCTTAAACTTTCAAACTGTGAAAATCCTGTCAAAACATGTTCATTGGATTATTAGATTCTCCAGATTATAGATAAAAACCTTTGATGGACAGAAGAAATGTTTGTTTTCTCCTCCGGTGCGAGGTGATTGCTCCTATTTCAAGTCAGGATCATAAGGTTTGAAACTGTGAAAACACCGTCACAAAAGTTTCAGATTGCCGGATTGTAGATTCAGAACAGATTTTAATTTTCAACACCGATACCAGTCAGAGTTTGAATTACAAACTGTGGAAAGTCCATAAAAATCTTTTTAGTAATAAGTGGGGGGAAAAAGACACAGTTCGGATACTGCTTTATATAGCACTACAGATTTATAGATAACGATACTACAATTATATTACTAGCAAATCGAACAATTTATTTCGGGTATGACCTAGTTTGCTTTTATATATGTTTACGGTTCTCGATTTTATGTTGTAATCCGAAGCAGAGAAACTTGTGTAACATTGATTTAGAATGCCAAAGAGAGTCAATAAAGAAAGAAAGTAATCTGCTAACATTGCGGCTCTTTACGGTAAATGTACTTTACAAGCTACGAGACACTTCCTAGCAAATATTGCTCTACCAGCTACCTTAGTACTGAAAATAAATTGATTAATTAAAGTAAAAGTCAGAACCTTCATAGACGTGTGAATTTATAGTAAGGAAGGAGATCACTTCAACTTTCACTGAGTTCACGTACACGAATTAGAAATTGATTTTTTTATTTTTTTAAGAAAAAAATAAATAATGGTTTCACCATATAAAACAAATATTTTTTTTTATTTTGGAAGGTGCACTCGACACAGACCTAATGTTAGCTCTACATAATTTTTGTTACATGAGAACTGACTTTCATCAAAGTTTATTCATAACTACTATTAACCTACAGGGTCAAATACAATACAATCGGTATCCTCATCGACTATTTCGTTAATCGCTTGCTTAATAAGGGGTTTTAAAACAGAAATGTCATTATAAACTGATGTATGGAATACGAAATAAAGCAATTAAACCAGAAGTAGAGGATAACTCTGATACCTAAACACAGCCATAGGCAGTCAAAAAACAATACAGAAAATTGCTACAGATGACGAAGTGATTAATACGACTTGAGGTAGAAAATTATCGTGATGGTGCAAGTAGGGTAAGTTTAAATTATGATTTGATAATTTTTCTGTTTTCATTTCTTTATGATTTACTGTTTACCAAATTTGAACCATGATCTGGAAAACAAAATCTGTTATAGAATTCTTGTATTTATATATTACTGATCAGAACTACAAATTGGTATTGTGGAAGCCGTTATATTGCTGTATTTATAATATTGAATTCTTTTACTTTTCAGTAATCACTTTTCACGCTTCGGTAGTAACTATATAATATGTTTTACTTAGTCACTATTTATTACGAGTATAATCAGTTGTGAAGTAGCTAATGCCTGGTGCCAATTTCTCTACACACATATTTATGGTTTTGTTTACTTTTAATTCTTTCCATGTTAGGAAGTATTTTTTCTGTTTGGACTTGGATACTTTATTCTGGTCCATCATTACCTTATTAAAATATATTCTACTCGTTACACCTGCAATTAAGTGCTAATTTGTAGTAATGATCCTATCGTTGGTTTTTGTTTAGTGAGCTTCAGGATCTTAAGGCTGATTTAGGCGTAGTATCAACCATTATTGTCGAATTAACGTGTAAAAAATGATGATTTGCGCGTTTAAGAAATCTTACATTAAGATTAAGATTTCGTGTTTACTATATCGCAAGGAGTTCCCTTTAGTACTCGTGCTCTACGTTGTATTGCGAAATACCACGTGATAGCTGTGATATAACGAAAGCTCTTAGTCAGGCTGCGGGTTGCTAAGGCGTAGCTGCAAAGCCTATCTTGATAGCCATTGTTTGTTTTGTTTATAGTATGCTTCTTTAGCCAGGAGATCCCCGAGGGGATAGTTCAGCCGCGTAGTGGTAGTATTTTAAGTACCCGCGTCTTCCGCTCTGCCTTGAGCGCTGCTGTAGTGGAGGACGTGAAGTGTTGCCATCTATCTGTGAAGCGTGTAACTATGCTCTGTGAGAGAGAAGTGTTTTTTGTTTGTGAAATGTGTAGTTTATAAGGCGTAGATTAGGGACCGTCCTTGAATTCGCCTCGGTGATCGCAATCAGGACTGCCGGTACGTGGGGTCCTGGTCCGCTGTACCTCCCCGATCCAGTGAGACACACTGGCGGGTTTAAGAACCAGATTATGCTATTCACTGCCACACAGCTGGAGTTCTCTGCGGTATACATGTGCAAGTATAATAATGTTCTCTTTATAATAAATTGTGATCAAACTCACGTGTAGAAGACATTAGTGTATTCATAATTGCTACTGGGGATAATTTTATTTCCTATTTCCTCTTACCATTGTCGCAGAGATCTGTTTGAAACATTAATACTTAATAACTCCTACCGATATGTTAGTAACACTGAAATTTTATAGACAGATTTCTGGTCCCGAAAACGTTATCTATGTAATAGATCTCTTAGACTTGAGACAAAGACGACAATGTGTCATAAATGCCGCATAAATTCACGTTTTAAAATAAAAAGTATATGCTGGGTGATTAATTGCTTTAGCTGTAAGCTTTTATAGCATTTCTTGCAGAATGACGGCGTCAGAGTAATGTCACCATGAACCGCTTCGAGTTTAAGGGATACAGCCAGTGACCCGCCGTACGGGCTACCGTCGTCGCAGTGTCCCGTATCTGTTCCTAGCGGCATTGATTGGCTGCCTTGTACTGTGCAATCAATGTAGGACAAGTCGCGACATGTCCCTAGACGCGGATCGGCTTGATTCAGGTCCTGCAGCAGTGCTTGCTGCAAATCACTGCTCTCCGGATGAGGGGAGTCGTCAAAGGAAACCACGCATCGCTTTCTATCATGGGCGCAGTCCACTGTGCATTGGCTAAACACATGTCTATTACTGACGCCAGAATGTTACGCGTCCTTGGCAGAATTAAATTTCTCTCTCACTATCCAGCATCATACTCATCATCGAGTTCTGAATCCGTATTTTCCTCTATCATTTTTTTGGCGAGTCTTCTGAAATTTACGTGCAGGCACGGTTACATGAAGCTGCTACAGCGTACCAAAGACAAAACATAATCGTCCTTCCGACGAGTAGTTAATATATTGGTGAGTAACATCGTAGAGAGAGAAATAAGGAAGAATACTGGATACAAAAAATATATAAATAAAAGAAGCAAACAAAAAAAAGGGGGGGGGGGAAATGGAGCAAATTGCAGCGTAGATGTTGGCTCCAGAAGAATGTGTCCGGCATATTTAAAAGGCTTCGTGATTTTCTCAGTCCTTATTTTAGTCATGTAAAATCCGTTTCACAGTCTTCAAATTATTTTTCAAAATTATGAGTAGGCCATCTCTTGCGTTTGTTGTCTACTATCGAGCACTCTGGTGCAGTGATTATGTCGCTGAACTCGCTTTGGCCAGGACTCGTATAATCTAGGGATTCAGAATCAGACAATTTAACGTACTTTACCTTAAACTTAATGTCTGCCAGTTTCCTTTTCAGCCACAATTCATCTATCATATACCACACAACTAAAAAACATTAATGGCCCAGAAAACATAATAAAATGCAGAAATACAGGCTATTCAGATATTTTACATAAATATGCGGGCTCTCTAATATAATTGCACTACACATACCAAAACTCTCTTTCAGTACCAAACTGGACATTATCTACTCTGTTCCAAGAGTAACAAAAATGCTCGTAGTTGCTGAGTCATTGATTGCATTTAAGAAAAGTCATAAAATGAAAAAATAAGTTCTGACCAAAGCGTGTGTTTCATTAGCTTAGCTCAAGGATGCGGAATAACTCAGTATTTCTGATATAGACAGGCCAGTTGCTTTCCTCCAGAACTCAACCACAGACTTAACCATGATGTAACTCATATGAACAAAGCTAAGCTAGCAAAAATTCCTCGTTGTTAGCGATCCACATTTGCAATGTTATAATGAAACCATTAGATGTGTTTTTGCTCATCACAACACTAACATTAATGTACCCTCTATGTAAACTATTCTTTTCGGTTCCTCAAATTAAAAAAAGGGCCTGCAAAAAATTTGTAATTTTGTCTCGCAACGCCTATTTGCCTCTATTAAACATACCAGATATCAACGCTAATCTTATATATATATATATAAAAATAGACGTGTTTTTTCCTATATTTCACTTTTCAGCCACCACTACCTAGCACAGATCACTGATGTTTGTAAGGTGGAAGTAGCATGGAGTTTCCTGTCGTGCACAACGTTGGCCGAATGCCGAATAGCTGTGGGGATGTGGGAGATATAATGATTAAAGTTGGTCAGTGCAGGGCGTTTTCATATTTCGACCAAAAATTCGTATCTCCGTATACTTCTCTTTCCTGCCACAACTACATACATAGACCTTTGGTGTTTGTGTGTGGTAGTAGAATCGTCTTTCCTGTCGTGCACTATGGTTAGTTAGATGTCGGTAGCTATGGGGGTGTGGGAGATATGGGGGTTGAAAGTGGTCGACCTGTGGCAATTTCATACTTCTGCCAAAGACAAAAGTGTCATGGTGTATCACTTTTCAGCGAAAACTATAGATCACAGATAACTGGCGTTTGTGTGTAGTAGTAGCACAGAGTCACCTTTCGATCACAACAGCGGCCGAATTTCAGAAACTGTGGTACTGTGGTAGATATGGTGGTTGTAAGTGGCCGACCAAGGATATTTTCGTATTTCGACTGTCTCCGCATATGTCACTTTTCTGCCACAACTACATAGCATAGAGCATTGGTGTTTGTGTTTGGTAGTAGAATCGTATCTCATGTAGTGCACTATGGTTGTTAGATGTCGGTAGCTATGGGGGTGTGGGAGAAATGGGGGTTGAAAGTGGTCGACCTGTGGCAATTTCATACTTCTGCCAAAGACAAAAGTGTCATGGTGTATCACTTTTCAGCGAAAACTATAGATCACAGATAACTGGCGTTTGTGTGTAGTAGTAGCACAGAGTCACCTTTCGATCACAACAGCGGCCGAATTTCAGAAACTGTGGTACTGTGGTAGATATGGTGGTTGTAAGTGGCCGACCAAGGATATTTTCGTATTTCGACTGTCTCCGCATATGTCACTTTTCTGCCACAACTACATAGCATAGAGCATTGGTGTTTGTGTTTGGTAGTAGAATCGTATCTCATGTAGTGCACTATGGTTGTTAGATGTCGGTAGCTATGGGGGTGTGGGAGATATGGGGGTTGAAAGTGGTCGACCTGTGGCAATTTCATACTTCTGCCAAAGACAAAAGTGTCATGGTGTATCACTTTTCAGCGAAAACTATAGATCACAGATAACTGGCGTTTGTGTGTAGTAGTAGCACAGAGTCACCTTTCGATCACAACAGCGGCCGATTTTCAGAAACTGTGGTACTGTGGTAGATATGGTGGTTGTAAGTGGCCGACCAAGGATATTTTCGTATTTCGACTGTCTCCGCATATGTCACTTTTCTGCCACAACTACATAGCATAGAGCATTGGTGTTTGTGTTTGGTAGTAGAATCGTATCTCATGTAGTGCACTATGGTTGTTAGATGTCGGTAGCTATGGGGGTGTGGGAGAAATGGGGGTTGAAAGTGGTCGACCTGTGGCAATTTCATACTTCTGCCAAAGACAAAAGTGTCATGGTGTATCACTTTTCAGCGAAAACTATAGATCACAGATAACTGGCGTTTGTGTGTAGTAGTAGCACAGAGTCACCTTTCGATCACAACAGCGGCCGAATTTCAGAAACTGTGGTACTGTGGTAGATATGGTGGTTGTAAGTGGCCGACCAAGGATATTTTCGTATTTCGACTGTCTCCGCATATGTCACTTTTCTGCCACAACTACATAGCATAGAGCATTGGTGTTTGTGTTTGGTAGTAGAATCGTATCTCATGTAGTGCACTATGGTTGTTAGATGTCGGTAGCTATGGGGGTGTGGGAGAATATGGGGGTTGAAAGTGGTCGACCTGTGGCAATTTCATACTTCTGCCAAAGACAAAAGTGTCATGGTGTATCACTTTTCAGCGAAAACTATCGATCACAGATCTCTGGCGTTTGTGTGTGAGTAGTAACACAGAGTCACCTTTCGATCACAACAGCGGCCGAATTTCAGAAACTGTGGTTGTGTGGGATATATGGTGGTTGTAAGTGGCCGACCAAGGATATTTTCGTATTTCGACGAAAGGCATGTGTCTCCGCAGATTTCACTTTTCTGCCACGACTACATAGCATAGAGCATTGGTGTTTATGTGTGGTAGTAGAATCGTAGTCTGTTGTCGTGCACTATGGTTGTTAGATGTCTGTAGCTATGGGGGTGTGGAAGATATGGGGGATGAAAATGGTCGACCTGCGGCAATTTCATATTTCTGCCAAAGACGCATGTGTCACGGTGTATCACTTTTAAGTGAAAACTATCAATCGCAGATTACCGGCGTTTGTGTGTGGTAGTAACACAGAGTCTCCCATCGATCACAACGTTGGCCGAAATTCGGTAACTGTGGGAGTGTGTGAGATATGGTGTTTGAAATTGGTCGATCATGAATATTTTCGTATTTCATCCAAAGACTTGTGTGTATCCGTAAATTTTACTTTGCTGCCGGAACTATATAGCGCAGAAGACTGGTATTTGTGTGTGGTAATAGTATCGAGTCTCCCATCGTGCACTATGGTGGTTAGATGTCTACAGCTGTCAATATGAATACTTTACAATCACGAACGAAGTTGTGGGTACCAGCTATTATATTATAAATGTGGAAGTAAGTCTTCTGTCTTTTTGTTACGTTTTGACGACTAAATGGCTATATCAATATTGATGGAATTTAACAATGAAATAGTGTAGGAAGGACACAGGACATTTTTTCGGTATGAATAACAGTTTTAGTCACGAAATTTTAAGAACTTATCGAATGATGAAAGACAGACAGATTCGTGTGTTAGTCTGTAATGTTACGTTGGTTGCTCAGTCGCGCAGTCTGTTAGTGTTTGATTTGTTAATAAATTTCGATAAGAAACAAAACTTATTTAGTATAGAAGTCAATTTGCTCTGCACTGTACTATTCATTTGTGTCTGTATAAAAGTTTCTGGCACCAATTTGTCTTCCTTTTTGACATGCCTTACGGACGTAAACCTGGCCTAAGGTGCAGGTCCTAGAAGACAATGTGCTGCTATTAGATTATAAGATTCAGATGCTCATGTTGAAGAAAGAAGAAAAAACCAAGCTGAAATAAAGCTGCCATCAGTTAACCCCCCCCCCCCCCCACACACACACACACACACACACACACACACACACATCCCCGCACCGTTCGCTTCACTTTTCTGTTTTTAAATATGTTGTAAATTGATTCTCTTCATGAGACAGATTAGACTATAGGATGATATAATGATGGCTTTCCATCATATTATGTCGACTCCGCGTTGTTTGGGACAAATCTTACGTTACTAACAGTTTTCTATATCCAATTCTGGCAATGAAACTCCAAGTCCACGCGTACGAAGTCGCGGGTAACAGCTAGTATTAAATATTATTACTTCGTAAAGACTAACATTTCTTAATTTCAAGAACTTCAAACGGGACTACTGTGTATTGAATAACTGTCAAATCAGTTGTGACTTTTAACTTGATCGTTTTCGTCTATTCATACCAGTGCAGTGGTTTGCTATTGATTAACAGACATTTATTTAGCAAACCAATGTTATTTATGTTAGACAGGTGCACTTAATGTTTAGCTATAGTTGACTCTCAAAAATCTGGCAGCTCAAAATTAATTTTTGTGTGTATTTGTACTTGCTTACAACCGTCTAAAACAGAAATACGCGAACATCATCTTGAATGTAATGGACAATACATTATTACTAAACAATGAGTTTTCAAATCGAAACTCTGCACGATTATAATAATTATAAATAGAGGAAATTCACAAGAAATCACAAAACATATTTGACAGTACAGCTTAGTTTATACAATAATGTAGAGATTTCTTTTATTGTTATTAATATTATTGCAGATGCGTGATCTGTGAATAAGCAGTTCCTTTAAAACAAATTAAAACAACAGATTTTGTTGTAAAATATAACAACATACAGTGAACAATCAAGAGAGTTCCCATAAAAGTGGTCAGAGCTCACAATATTTTACGCTCATTTAACGAATTTTCTGTAGTAGGCCTATATGAGAAATGTTTCCAGGAACATATTACAAAAGGCTCTTGTAAGGCAACCGTCCAAACGCTTTGCATTGTACAGTACAATCGAAGAGGCTTTCGGAGGTACACATACTGTCTTTGCTTACTTATGTCTATACTTCGTAATGATACATTTTATGCGAGAACTGATATTGCGCTTTATTTTAATAGCATGTTACGGCAGAATAATAAGTGTATCAGTTACATAGATTAGGTAGCAAAACCGCTTTCTAGACATTGGATAGTTGGCAGTTTTCTTGCGGAACGACATTATGTCAAGGTCACTTGCAACGTCGTCTGTATCAATCCCGTTGCCAGGTAGATGGAACAATCCAAAAACACAAAACATCCAAACAGGGGGAAATACATAAGTCGGAATCCCGGAAAAGCAAATGAAGAAACATTTGACTAACTTTTGGTTGGAAAAGTTTTAATCAGCTGTGAATTATCGTTCACAAAAATTTGACAACCCACTTACCTGAAAATTGAAAAAAAAACATGAACGATAGTAGAAAGTCGCCTTTATGCTCATGTCGAGTCACTGATCAGTGACGTCTTTCAGGAGGCTCTCTCTAGCAGCTTGTCTGTTAATGTGTAGAATTTTAGCTTACTCATCAGTGCAGTTATTTATCTTGTTTTGGCAGTATATCTCTACTTTAGAAAGCTCAGGGAAAGAATTCATAATAAGCTCTTTGCTGATATCGTGTTTTCATAGTTAGGACGAATATCCCAATGGTTTTGCTTTTGTGTATCCCTTGAAGGGCATCCAATGTTTTTATGCGTTTGTGTAGTAACAGATATAGCATATGTGAATTAATCAGTCAGTAACAGGTGTTTGTATTTGTAACTAGTTTTATGTTCAGAGATGTGCTTGGATCTATTGCTTTAAGTGATTACTACGAAACTGAACAAAATATAGTTACTGACTTAATTAAAATTTACATCTTCAATTTATTATGAGTGGTGGGAGGTAGGGATTATCGTGGTGGTCGTCAAAAATAAGTCCAGAACTTACTCAGTCTGAAGGGAAGATGTTCGAACCTTCAATTGGTTATGCAAGGTGCACAAAGTTCAGCATTGAATAATCCGTCGGTACATATCAGCTATACTTCTAACTAGCAGGATAAACTAGCTCATACTCTCGCAGGTGAGAGACAATCACTTGCGTAGGCAATGTGCAAACAGAAATTAGAGGCGTATTGCCAAGACAATGTTGTTACGGCTCCGGCGGGCGGGCGGGCGGGCGGTGAGAGACAAGTAGTTGTCGCAAGTTGTAGTGCGGGCTGCCTGCGGTCGCGTCTGCAGGCGACATCTGCGGCTAGCGTGGAGAGCCCTCCCCACCATGACCGTACAGTCCGAAGTTAATTTAGGTAGACTCCAACAAGTCATCTCGAATACGAGAAAAATCATCCGTCTGCGTACGGCAAACCACAAGTAAGTTCATAGACGTGTGAATACTTTTATGGCATTTGTTGATTTAGAAAAAGCTTTTGATAATATTAGGTGGGGCAAGATGTTAAAATTTTAAAGAAGTCAGATATAAAGTATCGACATAGAAGAATATTTTATAAACTATATAAGAATCAAGTGCCTGTAATAAAAGTAGAGAATCATGAGAGACAAGCATCAGTTAAAAAGGGTGTGAGACAAGATTGTAGTCTATCCCCGTTAATATTCAACTTGTATGTAGAGGAAGCAATAAAGAAAGAAAAAGTTAGAAAAATTTCCATGTGGCATAAGTGTTCAAGGAGAAAAAAACAGTATGCTACGATTTGCTGATGATATTGTCTTGTTAGCAGAAAGGGCTGAGGATATTGAGAAATTACTGAATGGCATGAACAAAATAATGAAGGAAGATTTTGGCCTGAATATAAATCAAAGCAAGACTTAAGTGATGAAATGTAGCAGAAATGATACAAATACTGGCAGATTAAAAATAAAAATAGGTTCGGATGCAATTGGAGAAGTAAGTGAATTCTGTTACTTGGGAAGCAAAATTACAACCGATGGACGAAGCGGGAATGATGTTAAAAGCAGAATAGCACTAGCAACCTTCATGAAGAAGAGAAACCTTTTAGTTTCAAACATTGAATATAATTAGAAAAAACTTTTTAAAACTCTATGTTTGGAGCACAGCACTTTATGGTAGCGAAAGAGGGACTTTAGGAATACCAGAAAGATGGAAAATTGAAGCATTTGAAATGCTGTACTACAGAAGAATGCTGAAAATTAAGTGGACAGACAAAGTAAGAAAAGAACGAGTTTTGGAAATGATAGGTGAGGAATGAAGTTTGTGGAAGAGCTTACAGAAAGAACAGACAGGCTGGTAGGTCATGTTTTGATACATGCTGGATTGGTTAATTTGCTGGTGGAGTGAACAGTCGAAGGTAAGAAGTGTAGAAGAAGACAGAGATTAGAATATATGAAGCAGATAATTGAGGACGTTGGTTGTAAGGGAAATGTAGATATGAAGAGGTTAGCACAAGATAGAAAGGGATGGACGATTGCATCAAGCCAGTCGAAAGACTGATGACAACAAAAAAAATATCTACCTTTCCATTCAAATTTCATAATCGCTCGATGATAATGAACAATTAAATCTACTGATATCGTGATTTATTTCTGCTATTTTCTTTGCATAAAACAGTATTTTCTTGGAATTATTTCAAAACACAGGTATGATCACACAGTTCCTGACAAGTTTCCTTCTTCTGTGCTCCATACCGTCTAAGACTCAATGGTGGGTTACATCTGTATTGGTATCCTGTTGCCTGTAATTACCAGTGATGACGAAACTGCCGTATTTTGAATATGTTTCCTATTAAATTTCGTTGACGTATACTTCACGCAGTATTTGGATAATTCAAAAGTATATGCACTATAAAGTATTTCCCCTGTACTTTTTCAGTTCCCTTTCCTTTTTGTTCCAATTTTTTTTTGCTAATTATGCTATTTTGTTGCACTATGCATATCCCAATTTAATGTACGCTATACTAGTTTCTTTTGTCAATGATTCAGGTCAATTTACTACACATTGTATGTCATGAGTTGCAGCTAATTGTAGTTCAAAAGTTTCAGATCAATGTGTATTGAGATTGACCTATGATTCCATTACTTCCGTATCTGGTAACTCAGATTTTATTTTTTATTTTTCCTAATCACTGTTGGAAAATAAATGACAATAAAAATAGGAAGTTATTTTCTCTTTCTTCTTCACATATTCCTTGCTCCAGCGAACTTTTAATCACAAACTCCTGACTCCCATGTTCTTAATACAGATGAAAGTGAGATGTAGACAATCTTTGTTACCTCACAAATTGCACTGTTGTTATATCTCTATGAGATTAAAAACTTCATGATTCGTACAAAATTTCAAATGCCATGTTTCAATATTCACGTTTGTCTGTGACAGATTTGTAACGTTAAGAAAATTCGAGTAATAATGGTCGAATTTTCTCTAAATTTCGTAATTAGCCTGTAAGCTGTAAATGGTGTAAGCTTATCTTTACTCGCTGTCCAGATTCTTTGCAAACAAGAAATCATCTACAGGCGATACGGTTTAATCTCACTAACCTTATTTAAATTTAACAATTCAGTCCTATATGCTGTATCACGATAATATGCGACTTCATAATTAACATCTCTTTAAATCCGCGAAAGGCTCTTTTGACGGCATTTTTTACTCGTGCTGTGCTAAAATGCGTACGTACATACGTCCGATCTTCTTTGCACAACGACTAAGTCAGAACTCCAACATGTATTTTTTTCCTCTCTCACAGATTCCTTGCTCCAGCGAATTCTTAATCACAGACTCCTGGCTCAGATATTCTTAATACAGATGAGAGTGAGATGTAGACAATCTTTGTCTCACAAATTGCACTATTATCTATAAGATTAAAAATATATGAAAATTTTAAACCTGTTCTGTCATTTCACTTACGCTCCTTGCTTACGGTCCTGATCTTGATATTTTGTTAAAATGCTTTAACACTTAAGAAATTTTAACAGCAGTCTATAAGGTCTTTTTGATGGTAATATGATTTATCAGTTATTTGTTGCTTGTTGATTCGTTCAATTAAAGCAATAAAGTTATGAGATCATCGCTGTAGTTGTAACCTATTTGTCGGGTACAATTTTAGTCACGAGAATAGGGAACGGAATAGAAAGCTGCGTGTTATGAAACTACAAACGATATAAGCAACACAATCAGCTACGAGTTGGCATACTTCTTATTCCAGTTCAATGATCTTGCTGATCATCATTACCACACTGTACAAACATGATGTTCTCAGAAGAATGCTGTTTCCAATGTGGAAGTATAAAGCTTACTCGGAACATCTCGATGCACAAGTTCAATCACAAACCATTAATTCCAAAGGTTAGTTTAAAAACCAGTTCATATCAATTAGGCTTAGTACAATAATCAACTCGTACAAAAATTTCTGTCGAAATTGTAAGGTGAAAATTGAATTGAACATATGAACAGTTTATGTGCGTGTGTACAATACAATAATAAGCATAATATTAATTAATGTTTGTTAATTAAAGAAGGTGTGCCGCTCGGAATAAAGAGTATGCAATCTGTGGTAAAAAAGAATGTAGCAGCAAGAAATAAATGAGAGTAATTAAGAGTTCTGTTATTTTTGATAATGAAACCGTAGTTAAAAGAGAATTTTTGGTTCTGAAGAGTATGAAGTCTTGTTGTAAACATAACTGATAATTCTTCGTGAAAGCGCGAATGAAATTTCTGTAAAATTACTGTTTAAATCAGTGTAGCAAAGTGTTTCATTTCACATGTTACCAAGGAGAATAATCAGAGTATGGTGAAGAACTATCTGTATGCCATTCAGTTTTACTGAATCGCGAAATAGGATCTATCAATAAGAGGGGAAAGGAAGATAAAGGAAATATATATATATATATTCCACTATTTTGATACGGCCAAAAGGGCATCTAGTTAATGGCTCACGTCAAAAGGACGATCGAGCTAGTAAAATTGAAAAGACAATAAGAAATGTTACAAAATATTTGATCTCAACCCATCGAAGTATGAAACTATCGCTTTAGAAAATAACTTTAGCCAAAACGAAGTAGTATATCTTTGACCCTACCTATGATCGGACGCCAAAAAATTTCTACGAACCATGCAGTGTCTGCTATTATAAGTACAGTAAGTCAGAGAGCAAACGTAAATGAAATATTTACATTTGTGTCGTGCAATCTATGATCACTAGTCAAATATATATACGCCAGAAGCTTCTTTTTAAGGATAACAAATCAGACTTTATCTTCATGCTGTTTCTGATCGGTTGCAGAATATATAATTCTAAGCTACCTATACGAGAATACACAGCGATTGGGCCAGTGCTGATGAATTTGTTGTAATTAAACTCCAGTGAGATTTTTACGGTAAAGTAGAAAATTTTCTAAGTTTATGACCGAATGAAAATAGGACGCAATAGTTCCAAGATTGTATAAAAGTAGTAAAGCTTGGATAGGAAATAATTTAGTACGTGCCACGCTTGATCCCTGTAAGCACTGAATGCTGGGGTGTTGAGGAAGGGGGCGCATAAACTGGGTTTGTAGCGGCGACATGCGGCTGGCATTCTCTATTAAGCCGTCATTAGGCTCCGCGGGTACAAACGCGGTCGTTACCTTAACAAGGCCGCATTATGTAATCAAACACCATGCATCCACCCCACTGCGGACTGATCGCTTACACCTACCTACACAGCTACAGCGACCAACTGCACCAGTCCTCACTCGCATCACAGTCAACACTTATGGGGAACCTTAATATTATCCGCCTAGAAGTTGCACTTACCTCAACGACTCTGTCAGTAACGGATCCTCAGGTTCGATACGCATCGCGCTGCTAGTATATTAGAAATGGTGGGGAAGAGACGAAGGCCTCACACAGTTAGGATTCCGTTCTCTACTGACCACACACGTCGTTGTGGAAGCTCAGGTGCTAGGTGTAAAAACCATTGCCTGACATATTTACAGATTATGTCCTCGACTCCGTTCCAGACATCTCCATCGCCGCGTCACGTTTCCGCTCTCGCCATTAGTGCAATCACTCAATTCAAATAGCATTTATTATATTTATACTATCTAGTATTTTGCAACGCACTTTCGATAAAGTAGTATTAACATGAAACAAAATAACAATAAAAAAATGAGCGTGTTTTGTTCCCAAATTACATGCCATGTTAGATGTAAGTATTAGATTTGATAAAATGAAATGTCTACACTCGACAATTTTTAAAGTGAAAAAAAATACCTGTCGAGCTATAAACAACACTATCTCACACGGATATGGAACTCTAAAATGTTGAAATACTAGACCAAATACTTCTTAGGAGGTTGGTCTATTTATAAAAATTTTAGGCATACGAATTGAACATCTGTATTTCTTTAGCTTAGGTTTGTAATGTTGCAGCACAAATAGCGTTTGTTTGAAACAAACGCTGGCCTTATTTCTCTTCAAAAGAGCTTTATCAAATACGAAGTTCAGTTACTGACCATTTGAAAATATTCACATTACTGCTACCGAGCGTGGTGCGTGAGCAGTAATCCTCTGGCCTTGCCCCGGGGACGACGAGGGTTCGAATCCCCCTCCTGCTATCCAAATTTGGGTTTTCCATGGTTTCCTCAAATCACTCCAGGCGATTGCCGGGATGGTTCCTTCAAAAGGTCGTGGCCAAATTCCTTCACGTTTCTTTCCTCACGTGCTTTCCTGTCTCTAATGACCTTGACGTAATCCCAGAAGCAACAAAAAAGCTACATTACAGCTAAACAAACCTTCAGACTCTGAGACAGGGTCCCCACTACCGAGCTACCTGACCAGTTGGTTACAAGAGAGAAACGGTCGGAGAAAATATAAGATCTCTTTATTTTTTGTGGGGCGTTCCAGACCCTGTCTTTTTCCGCTCTAGTGCTCATCTTGCTGTAATAAACCAGCTCCTCGTAGTTGTGTTCGTTTTTTTCTTAACCAGTTTTCACAACGTTTCGCATTAATTTCCGTGCGATTACTTTTTATAATGTGTGAATTCTTTGTCAGTTTTGCCTTGATACGAATTTTCTTCCGCTCTCAGCAATCTGAACGGCTAACAAAATGCTGTAAGACAGGACATTTAATGTTTTTGTGAAAAACTTATGCGGCGATTAAAGCTAAAAAATATTATATGTACTGCTTTCATTAAATTTGGTCGGTGGTTAAGGAGGACATAACTTTAAGTAGGTAGTAAGTGTTGGGTTTCTTTTTCATATGCTTCTGGCCTTACGCACCGTCGACGTCGAGGTGATTAGTGGCGAGAAAGGACGGTGGGCAATGAACTGGAAGGAGTTTGACCCTTTTTTTAAACGAAATATCCGGACATTCGCCTGGAGTGATTTGGGGAAACCATGGAAAACCCAAATCTGCATGAGCTGACGGGGATTCGAAACTGCGTCCTCTGGAATGCGAGGACAGATCGTTATCGTTCATCCACCACGCTTGGTAGTGAGTATTGTAGTTTGGTGGTGAATGGTCTAAGGTTTAGAGCAAAAGGGTTTTTGCTATTATTAATATATTTCACCGTGTACTTTCTAGGGCGAAAAGTTACTATGGAAATTACTTAGGAACCACAGACCAGAGCACTGGGAGTATATTTCGTAGCCAGACGCCTTGTATGCTGTTCGGTGACTGTAAAACGAACTACGAGTGTCGGAGGAGATCCGTGTGCACAGTGATTGAGCTGGGAAAGGGCGATGTTAGTCCCTGTATCCACAGCTGCACAAGATCATTTCACTTTTATTTACAAGAAGGAATATGCTAAATCACGTACATTCTTTTATTGCAGAAAGTATGTATCGTGTGTGGATAAAAGATTTAGTAGAAATGTTTGTGTATGCTTTTGAATGGGCACCGTAGTTTCTGTAGCAATACAACCACAAATGATTTCAGATTTGGAAATTCCACAAGTCAATAACTGTTTTATAAATATTTTCTTTCGTGAACAGGTATACTGCCAAAGTTTTTCATTCTCTGTTTAGAAATTCTGTTAGTGACATTTACCGTCTTTTAAAATAAAAATTCTTTTTTATTATTTAATTGGCCGCGAACTCTATTTCCATGACACTGAAAAATGAAACGAAGTTTAATAGAATATTCCTGTGTATTAAACAAGGGACAATACGCAGAAAGATGGCGGACGCAGTTGATCAGGGAACATACCCCACACTCAGTACACATTCTTGATGTTCATGTAACGAGCTCCAAAATATTTCATACGTCTCTCCAATTTTCATGTGCCCCAACGTAATGTCGGTGTTTGCTGAGAGGAGCAATGTAGCTTTCTGGCATCTTCTATATATTAATACGCTAAGAAAAAACTTCGGATCCCTTTTTAAGAACATTGCACAAACGGAGGGGTGTAAGATTTGGCACAGTTAAAGTTTATATGGAGAAGAAGTGTAGGAAGCTAAAATGTATGTATAATATGTGTTACAAACACATTAAAATAAAACATTCGTTATTTACATTCAATTGTTTTTTTTTTAGTGCCAACGATACTTAGTGATTAGGCCAATATCTGTGATCTTTGGTTAACAGTAAAGAAAAAAACATAATAAGCATAGTTAATACATGTCAAAAATACATTATTAAATAAAAATTAAATTCGTGAACGCGTGCGTGCGTGAAATAGGATCGGAGCCAACTATCTGACGTGTATTCCCAGCATTGGGATACTCTGTAGTCTTTGGTGAAACAAAAGACTCGCATAAAGTAGAATCTTTGAAGTTATAAAAGGAAAACTTCCAAAAGGAATGAAGTGGTTCTGCCAGATACTATATGGTCTTTTTATTATTTAAAAGGTTAAAATTTGGTTAAAAGACTTTTGATTTTTGAATTTCAATAATTTTATTACGATTTTTTTTTTTAAATTCAAATATTTGCACCTCCTTCCATTATCCCTTGATATAAAGCTTGGCAAGTCGGAGAAAGAGAGAGACAAAAAAGAAGGAGTACCTATTTGCGTGAAATTCAAAATGATAATAGACCAAATTTAAATAGAGAACACACAAAATGATGAAATTATTTTGATGGATACATTTAAGTGCGCACTAAATGTCATTCCAAGAAATTTTGATAGTTTCGAATTTACAATTTAGGTTTTGAAATGCAAAACATTTCGAATCAGAAGTTACTTCAGGGGGGAGGAATGCATTTAATTCATGTTATTATAAAGCTAAAGCAATTTTTTTTTAATATGACCTTCGGTTATTGCGACCATTTAGCCAGCTCCAGTTTGTTTATGTATCAACTGTTGTATCAGGATTTCATTATGATACTGTGAACACTACAGTGAGGACAGCACAAGACGAACACAACACTTAATTAAAACCACCCATGCCGTAGGCCGGACTCGAACCGGCGGCCCTTGCAATGCGAAGCCAGCGTGCTAGCCCCTACACTGCCAGGGCCGGCGGCGGCAAGCTCGCAATCAAAACGATAGAGCAAAGGCCGTGTTCAATCTTGTCTTGCCGCATGAGCAGCCCAGAATGGTGTGCCTTGTTGCTCAACAGGTGGATGACATTGACAGAAGAAACACTTTCTTTCCCTTCATTTGCCTCTTGACTGGTTTAATGCAATACTCTATTCCTCCTTTGAACTATCATCTTCCTCTCAGCACCCCTTCTAACCTACATCCTCAGTTACCTGTTTCATATATTCTAATCTTTGTCTTCCTCTATAGTTTTTTTCTTCAACTGTTCCCAACATTGATAAACTAACCAATCTCGCATGTGCTAAAACTGACCGAATGTAGTGGGTGAGCGGTAACCCTCTCGCCTACTATTTCGATAGGACACCGGTCTGAACCCCGTGCAGCGATCCAAATATCGGTTTTCCATGTTTTACCTAAATCATTCGACGTGAAATACATGATGGTTACTTCAAAAGGCCGTGGCGAATTTCTTCCCATTCTGGCTCCCAGTCCCTTCCCGCCTAATTACATGGAGGTTGAAGAGACGTAAAGACATAAGCAAAACAAAAAAAATGTGTCATCACCCTGTCTCTTATTTCTGTGAGACGATTTCACAAACTTCTTTCCTCGTCCATCATTTTCTAAATCACATGAATTTCGTACTTTATGTCTCCTTTTAGTTTCCAGCATCCTTCACTGGCATCACATTTCCTGGTATTATTTAACTTCACGATAGAATGCTTCGCAATCAACGTTATATGAAAGAGTCACATGTGTTTAAAGCTCAATGTTCTGCATACTCTAATTTTTTGTTTGTATGAGAGTTTGGTCATCTAACATCCTATGAAGATAATAGGGTAAATGATCTTCTTGAGCACCAGTATCAAGGGGCCTTGTGCCCACTAAGGAACAATTAAAACAGAAAACAGAAAATTTACACAATTCTTGCGATACAAACAAAGTATTTGTAGCTTAATTACTCCTTTATACGGTTCTCAAAATAGAACAACTTGTGGGATACAATGAAGAAATAACCCTCCTGCTCCCTTTTTGGAAATCTTAGAATGACATTCAAACTTAAATGGAAAATTACCAGCAAACTTTCTGATGAGAATATCGGCTAATTTTAAATTATCAATCACCGAATTTCTTAACTTACCGCGATCATATAGGCAATAATGCAGGATGAACATCTGGAATCGTAAGCGCGGAAACATTTGGAACGGCATCCCATTCGATTCGCAAAGCTTGGTGCAACCCACTGACTAAACATGTAGAGGAGTGAATTATTGGACTGTGACGGATGCAAATTAGTCACCGACCTCCACGCTACACTATGTGAATTATCACACGTCAGAGCGTTCGAACAATTACGGCAGTCGACAAATGTCGATTTTCAATCAGAGACCAGGTGCTTGTTATTCGGTCAAACATTTCGCCACGAGATGAATAGTGCCGTCCCGGCCTTTACCGCCACCGCGCGTGATGCCGAATACACAGCGAGTTATCGAATGGAACGGCTTCAAAACCTCGCGGCCGGATTAATGGTGATGGAGTAAAGTGCATTTTGTGCGCCAGCTGCACTGGATGTGAATTCGTTCGTAATATCTTTAAAAACTAACGTTGTTATAACAGTTATCCCCTGAAAAATTAACGTAATGAAATTTGTCACGTGACATTTGCTTACAAAAGTGATTTTTTTCCCCCAGTTGTTTGCATACCGTTTCTAACATCGTTATCTACATTATCCCGTTTGCCACCCAACAACGAATCTTTATTTGGTCCTGAATTGATTACCACTACGATATTAAATTTATATGTTTGATGCAATGATGTTAGTGTCATCATCTTTGATTTTCTCGCCACTGCCTTTCCCTCGTTGACGGACTCATTTGTCACACATAACAGGTTTACAACGTTTCAGTAATGAGTGGGTAATTGTAAACTTCCCTGATATTATCTCAAATGACCATTGATTTTATACTGCTTTAAAGTCTCAAATTGTTATTAGATTGCTAAAAATTAAATGACCTTTCTTAATTTTAGTTTTTCTCTTTTATGTTGGTAAATTAAGGTTTATAACTTAGATTACAATACTCAACACTTGATTGTATTTACTCCAAAGGAACACTAGGTTATCAATTGAAATTTTAAAGTGGTCTTAGGCAATAAGGTAAATAAATTCCTGGTAAGTCAAGACTTTCTTCTAAACGAGGAATTTGTATGCATATGAAGAATAAGGATGATGCTGAAAACTTTTGTTTTTAGTCCCGCTAATTTTATGCTGTGTTTTTAATAATATGACAACTGACATAGACGTGCAGTAGCGACACTCCATATTTAATTATTACTGCCGGCTTCTAATAGCACAATTTACCAGTTAGCTGACGTACTATATCTACATTGATATCTTGATCCTGTTTTATGAATTAGTTAACGTTACATGATCACCACACATAATCTTCGTCGGATGGAGGTTTGATTTTGATATGCTTTTTTCCCCCTCAATGAGCTTCAACGGACCCATCAACGGTCCAGAAATTCAAATATGTGGTAGAGGATCCAGTGATCATTACACATTATGATTCTATCATACAGGCCATAATTTTCATGCCAAGAACTGCATTCTTCCACAGGAATAGAGAAACGTGGAGACAGAAAAACGACTATCATAGTTAGTAAGGACACCCGCCTCCTAATCGCGAATAGGTCCTCCAATCCAGCCCAAATACCTTTACGGAAGTCGATAAGCAGTCCCATGTAACCTGTTCGTCTACAGCAACTAACTTCTCATCTTTCAGATCAAAAATGCGGCAATACAGATAAGGGCAACCTGGAAGAGGAGTAGGAACGAAAAGTACGGTGGAAATGTGTGATTACGCTAGTATTGACTCGCAGAAAACTGCAGTTCAGCACAGTGCTTTTAGCTTTGTGTTTACTTCTGTTCATATTGGTCACTAAACATCAACTCGTATTTTTCTTGAATTTGTTTTGTGCCGCGTCTTATAAAATTTTGGGTAAGTTATTTTACAAGCTACCTGTGTACTTCACAGTGTATGAAAATGATTTTATAAGGTTGGAGTTTGCGAATCAGAAATATTATCTGTGATATATTCTGGTGTTTTATTCCAATGAATACACTGTTACTCTCCACTTTTACCCAGTGGCGTAGCTAGGTTATCAAGGGCCCCGGTGCAAAAAAATATTTTGGGCCCTCAGGCCAGATGAGCGACCTTTTCTTTTAGCTCTACCAAGTGAGCTGTAGGCCCCCCCCCCCCCCCCTGAGCCTGGGTCCCCGGTGCACGGCACCGCCTAGCTCTCCGAAGGAGTCAAGGCAGGCGATAGCTTTTCGATCAAACTAGGTATAACAACTAAGCTAATATAAATTACAATCGCGCATACTTATTACATTGTTTTACAAAGAAATGTGAAGCAACTAGAAGGGGAAGAGGAAACGAAATGAAACTTCGCGGTTTGAGAGGATATGTGAAGATTAAAGCACCTGTCTCTATAAAATGCTATGTGATGTTGAGGTACTCTCGTGGCCAGCAAGATCCCCAGATCTGTTCCTGATAAAAGATGAGTGGGATCAACTCGGACGTCAACTCCGTCCCAGTGCCAGTATCCAGGATATCGAGTATCAGTTACGACAGTTGTGGGTTATCTTGCCTGAGGAGAGGACACAATGGGTTAATGACACCTTTCCAACCGAATCAGTGCATGGATCCAGGCCAAAAGGGGGGGGGGAGGTAACATCGTACTGATAAATGGGCTCACACTGCCAAGTTCTTTGTAAATTAGACTCAATAGCCGAAGTAACATTACATACCCTCTCATCCCGTGAAGATTAATTCAGTTTCCTTCTCTCCTTTTGGCTGTTTCACTTTTTTTCAGGTAGTGCATATCCAGTTAATATCTGATGTGGCGTAGCCCATTTCAACTAATATCCGTTGAGGATACTTGTAAAGCTATAACACACAGCTGAGGAACATAGAGAGTCCGCTCTGGAGAAATTGCAAATACGAAAATAAGTAAAAATTTCTCCATCTACTTGGCCACGCTGTGACGCGTTTCTAAGTGTAACAGTATATGAATGGAGGGTGTGACCACTGTTATCGGTTGCGGACGCTCTCACAAAGACACTCGTCAGCCAGGCATTCAGGGGGAGCGGCCGGCTGTTTAATATGCATGACGCCCGTCTGCCCGCACCCAGCCATCGGCGCCGGGCCATTTGGGTCCATTGAGCGCCGCTGCACCGAACCATCGGTCTATTTGGCGCCACTGCACTGTATGCGACACATCCATACAGATCTTAACCTTACTCCAGTGGCGATGCTGGCAAGTGGTTTGTTTTTTAGGCCTAGTCCCTACAAGATCCATTTCAAGAACTCATTCTTAACCCTCGTTCCCCCTAGTTTAAATTAAATTTGATAAAAAAAGTTAATTCTACCTTTGCGACGAAGATTCAGATAATATTAAGCCTTAAATTATTTCATATGTAGCAATCAGTTTATTAGATCTTGTACCAATAACTGAGGAAAAAAACACAATGGTTCGGACCAATTCTGATCGTTATGCATGACTTTCTTGTAAAAAAGCACGTGGGAGTCGGCAAATATCAAATGGCCCTGCTAAGTGCAGAGGTGGCGTATTTCTGATCTGCCACTCCTGTGTCGTCATGGAGAGCAGCTGAATCGTAAACTTTATCCTCCACCCTCTAGTTACCCATATTTTAACTAATTAATTTTTTATACATAAGAAGAAGAATTTCACCTTTCAAATCAGGAAAGATTACTTTGTTAAAATGTAATATAAGGTAAAGGTTTCTACACGATTCAAGGAGGTAGAACTCACCATTTCCAATACAACCATTGGCACCAGATCGAAGTTATTGGTTCAGTGTGACGCTACGGCCATTTCTTTTTTTTTTTTTTTTTTTTTTTTTTTTTTTTGCTTTTCCTTGGAGGAAACTACTTGTATAGCAGTATGAATAGGCATAGGAAGCCATGCCGAGCGTTCAGTTTCGAACAAAATTCATCTGTTTCATTCGGCATCGAATTCTGATCATCCCGACCGCAATTAGACGCTGTACCGCTTCCCAAATATCATAACAAACTTTTGTTAATAATGTAAAGTAGTATTAATAACTGGATATTGTGGGCCATTTCCTAAATTGCAAGTTAATCAATTTTTTATAAAGGTGAATAACACGCCAATGCAATTGAATTTTTGTTTTATTTTGGTGTCGTACGCGTTTCGCTCTATTTCAAGAGCATCATCAGCGACATCTGTGAGATATTTATTCATTTGGTTAGCTACATTTGGTTTAAAGAACAATAAAAAGTAGGGGTGAAATTAAATTTACTTAATGTTACTTTTTTACATTTTACTCATCATCAGGGTTAGCTTCTCTGTGTAGGTTTTGTAGAAAACATCTGAATGTATAAATCACTACACTGCACTGACCAAATTTCACATTAACACTATTATTTGCTGTTACTATCGTAATCAAAACATGATAGAGTAAATACCACGCCATGTTTTTCACAGGTCATGTTTTGATTACGATAGTAACAGCAAATAATAGTGTTAATGTGAAATTTGGTCAGTGCAGTGTAGTGATTTATACATTCAGATGTTTTCTACAAAACCTACACAGAGAAGCTAACCCTGATGATGAGTAAAATGTAAAAAAGTAACATTAAGTAAATTTAATTTCACCCCTACTTTTTATTGTTCTTTAAACCAAATGTAGCTAACCAAATGAATAAATATCTAACAGATGTCGCTGATGATGCTGTTGAAATAGAGCGAAACGCGTACGACACCAAAATAAAACAAAAATTCAATTGCATTGGCGTGTTATTCACCTTTATAAAAAATTGATAAAGTAGTATTATCTGTGTGTTTGCTTTTACTGTAAATTATATAATAAAACTAGCAGAAGCATTAAGGACTCACTGCATTGGATTGCGCTACCGAGCGTAGTGGGTGAGCGTTTAGCGCTCTGGCCTCGCATTCGGGAGAACGCCGGTTCGAATCTCCGTCCGAGCATCCAGATTTGGGTTTTCCATGGTTTCCCCAAATCACTCCAGGCGAATGCCAGGATGCTTTCTTCAAAAAGGCCATGGCCGAATTCCATCCCGTTCCTTATCCCTAGTCCCATCCCTCCTCTAATGACCATAGCCGTCGACGAGGCGTAAAGCCGTAAAAAAAAAAAAACACACACACACATACACACCTTTCAAGTCGTATTTCCGTAGGAGTAGCGTAGGTGGAGTTCCGCAATCCTATTTCCTGACCGTAGGCACTAGAGTGGACGTGCCCTGGTCAGCGACACGGTGCGGCCTTTTTCTTTTTCTTTTTTTAACCTTCCCGCGGTACTCATTTGAAGCAGTCTGAGTGACCTGGGGGGCCGTTTCGGACGTTCAGCTTCGAGGAAGAATCTTCGGCTTCGTCTGTGCCGTAGTCAGACGCTCTACCACCTGAGCTACACGGCCGCCAATCCGCTAAAATTTCTCCTCGAAAATTAAAACAAGTACCGTACCCGCATTAGTACATTCCACATACATAAATCAGTATCTGGAATGTGTCTGCTTTGCTCCTCATCATGCAGAAAATACAGATTTTGAAAGTTTTTCAAGATTGGGAACCGAGAAGCTGCTTCATCTTGAATTTTACGGGGTTTTCACTGTATCGGATGATATGTATGTTTCGTTATGCTGCTTTATCTGGTATTGGGGCTCAAAATTAAAATATGTTCCGCACCTTTACATTTGAATATTAAGTATCCGGAATTATTTTCAACTCAGCTTTTGTTAATACCACTAAAGTGTTAATAAATAGTTTCACGTAAAAAAGCAGCAGTTATGCGTAGGTTACTGTTAGTATTCAGGGTGTGTAGCTTTGTTGCCTAAAATAACTTCAATGGCAACGATGTTATCTGATGCTTTTTTCGTAATTATTAATTTATGTAATCTACGCTTTAAGTAGGCCATCTATGGAGTTAAAATACTGAAAAATCGAAATTTAATAAATATATCAGTAGATGTGGTAATATTAAGTACGCATGATCTAGTTCGTATTGCGTATTTGGAGTTTCTAACAATACGATAAGAATTTCATTTACTGCTCCGAAGTCATGTAACGTAGAACCGTATACTTCATGTCTATTACTAAGCTTTAAAGCGGTAAAAACCTTAAAATCCGATCAGTATGTTTTTCTTTCTCTCTTTGTAACAGGTATAAATGGGTTTAATTTCATGGATACAGATAGTAGTAAAGTTGTGTCTGTATGTGTAATTTTTTTTTTAAAGAGTAACTGCAATGTACACTACTGATAGCACAGATGCCAAAACCATAAAATTTGGAACTTGATTTGTCTGTTTGCATATTTCGCAAAAACAATTGAAAGCATTTCAACGAAACTTCGCATAATGGTAGCTTATATCATCAGTTACGGATAGGATAGATTTTATCCCGATTAGTAGCATATTTCGTCCATGATACAGAGGCTATGACCGAAAATTTTATAATTTTGTTTGCGTATTCATGCATCAAGAAAAAACGAAACCATTTCAAGGAAACTGTTTCATAGCTGTATCTTATACAACGTTACTTATATCTTAAGTTATGTTTTTATGTGAGAGCGACACGGTGAAAAATAAAAAAGAATCGCTATTTAATTCTTGTGCCATCGGTTCTATCCATTCAATATTGCTTTGCGCAAGCCTTATGGCAATCGAATAGTCACCGCAATTATCTCTATATATGCAGTGACGGTGTGTTTAAATCGTATAATCTATAACATATCGACTTTGCGACACAATTAGGAATTTTATACCATAGTTTATATACATACAAATAAAGCAATCTGTTCGTACACATGCCAGACAGCAGAACTTCAAATATTGCTTGCAGAGAAAATGTGTGCACAACATTGGTCGTCATCAGCAAGCATAAAATCCTCCAAATTAGAGGCAGTTTCAAGCGATAGTACGAGAAACGAATGATGGGCCAAAATGTGCTTAAATTATTTGCATGAAAACAAAATTTAGCATAAAAGGCAAAAATCCAAGAAAGGGGAAAAAGCAGAGATGCTCCTACGCTTCATTCTACGCAGGCAACATTTGTATCACACTTTATCTGTGAATTAACAGCTCAAATCTCAAATTCCGCATGGGAGAAGTCGCGGGTACATCTAGTAGTGGATATTTATTTGTGGTCGAGCAGCTGACTGCGGCCCGAACAACCAGATTTCGATCACCGGTGAATACGAGGATTTTTTATTGATGAAGAATGTCCAGAACTGCTCCCCAGGTACATCCAACCCGCTGTCCACTGAGTACCGCAGAGGAAACACGGCTGGAAAGGTAGAGTCTGTTGGAGCGTAGGGCTGACCACCACACCTTACCCCTGGTGCCACAGGGTTAGGGGAGGGAACTACGTAACTCCACGTCCTCTTGTGTGTAATCTGGGCCACATGGCAACCTTTTCATTTACTACCGGGTGCATCACCGAATTTTGCTTTCTAAGCACAACGTTACGACGGATTCCACAGAGGTTATCTTCAGGTAACAGTAATATGTGTACATAAACAAACTGCTAGTTCAGCAGTCTGATAAGTACTCCAGAATGTCTACTGCTACACGAATTATTTGTTTCTTAATACAGTTGGTAAGGTGGATCTCAATAAACCGACTAGGTGTAGATATCACAGATCCACGATTATAAAAGGAAACTTGAAAAAACAGACGCATGTGTGATAACAAGAGCTTTCTCTAGTAGCGTTTGGTAGGACGCGCTTTCGAATACTGGTCCGGCCAACTGAAGTACAAGTGAACGCTGTTTTCCTCGTAGTTTATTACGGCCACTCCTGCCCCCATGTTCTAGTGTTGTTACATCCACGGAAAAATGAATGCCTCTCAGTAACCCAAGCCGCAAGACCGAATTTTTCAGTTTTGTTGAATAGGTGTTTAGTATTTTTGTAGTTCACGTTTTGATTCTTTGTTTAATTTTTTTTCAATAAACTGTTTTAAATAACTTGAGAGACATAAACGACAACTACAAATAGATGAGGCGGGAACAAAAGTGGAAACTTCCATGAATATTGGACTAATTCTTCAATCTAGTTGCGAGCGTGGTGGGGTGAACGGTTACCGTTCTGGCCTCACATTCGGGAGGACACGGGTTCGAATCCCCATCCGGGCATCCAGATTAGGGTTTTCCATGGTTTCCCCAAATCACTCCAGGCTAATGCCGGAATGCTTCCTTCAACAAAAAAAGGCCATGGCGGAATTCCTTCCCGTTCCTTGTCCCCAGTCCCATCCCGCCTCTAATGACCTAATAATCTAGTTAGTGGCAATAAAGATAACTGGGATACTAAATCTCAATTTGACATCTTTTTATCAGGTCATCACGTCTCTAGTTTTTCCTTTTATTTTTATTTTTATCGGAAAAACAAATAATGCCTCCTCAACAAATTTCTCTGAAGTTTGGTAAATTCTTGTGCCTAATGATTATACTCCCCTTTAGTATTGTTGATTAACGAATAATTAATGTATCTTTTTTGAACATTATTTCCTGCCTAATAACTACCTGAATTTCACGGACTTCGATAGTTAGCAGTTTCGATGTTTCTAGAGTTCCGTACCATGTGAATAAAAGACGAAACACTGATCGAATCGCTCATTTGTCTGTCTTTCTAACTTTGTCTCAACCCTTTAGCTTAAAAATGTGTAATTGTGCAGTATTTTTCCTGTTAATTTTTCAATCATTATTATAACATAAAATTTTAAAAATCATGTGACTGAAAATAATTATACGGGGTTAAAAGGGTAATGGGAGGTTCGTGGAATTTTTTTAACTAATAACCATTGGTATCAAATAATAATTCGATCGATAATTTGGTGAATCATATAGCAATCAGGTTGTGTTTTTTTTTTAAATAAATTTCTCCAAAATTTCACTAAAATTTTTAAAAAGCTTTTGTAGATATATATTTTTTTTAGCGAATACATAATTTCGATGCGGCATCCTCAGAGTTTTAGAGAAACTCGCAGTGCTGGATTTTTTTTTAAATTTTGGCTATAGTTTACGCTCAAATTTTTATTAGTTTATCAGTTAATTTGTGCGTAATTAAAAAAATTCTTTACTATTATAAACGTGTTTTATCTATTTTTATTGCTAGATGGTCTCTAGTTTATTCGATTGTTATTACAATTTGTCGATACCATTTTCGAGATAAAAGAAACTTTAGCTACTAATTAGGTTTTTAGGAAAGGTTAGAAACATAAGGAAAAAAGGATGTGATTTTTTAAATATTATTTTGGAAATTGATTCCAGAACATATGAAATCTAGAAATCAACATATTCTTTTTTCCCCCTGTTGGATTCTTGTGTGTGAGTAGCCAGAAAGTAAATGGCAGGGGTATAGGAAGAAGAATCTATGAATATGCAGATGTAATTATTTTTTTTGGTGTTTTGCTGCTTTTCCTTTATTTACCGACTTTTCTGCCCCCTCCTTGGTTATTCTTAGGGGATTTTTCTACCTGCTGAATATGCTGCAAAATAGTTTGATAGTGATTTCTCCCAAAAATCCATGGTTTGAAGATGTTAAACCACAGAAATTAGCTTCGCGGATTGAAAATTTCGTGCATCAAGTGGAAAACTGTGTTCTAAATCGGCACTCCTTGGGATGATTGAAAGTACCCAAACTACTACAAGAAATTCGGCGGTGGAAAGCAGATGGATGTCATAGAGAGTGCTCGAGATTAAGCAAAGGGCGAACTCTCACGTCCAGTGTGCAACCAGGAAGAAAATTAATTGCTTTTGCCATCAGAGATAACAATCTGTGAGAAGCTGAGAGGTGACGGCGAACCGTGACGGAATGTACCCACGATCTATGATGCAAACCTTCTGCAGGTATGTGCCAAATGTCTCCGTGTTATAACGAGGCCTCCTCGCAACAATAGCTAGACGCTCCACCGCGTGCTTGTGATTTCTTGTAATGAGCTCTTACGCGAGCAGACAACTATTTTGTGGGAAATAGTCGAAGAATTAATCACTTCTGACCTTCCTTTTTTCATTTTCATCCCCATTCCGTTTAAACACATTTCCTGTTCGTCGCGTTGGTTATGTTTAATCAGCTATCAGATTATCACACCATCTCTCTTGTGGTCTCCGCATTCTAATTCTTCTTGGTAATTTATTTCATATTGCTTTAACTATCCAGACTTCATTCATTCCACTAATGAACCTATTTCATTCATTTTTTTTACTCATTATTGCTCATTACCTATTCTTCTTATGCCTTTGCTCCATTTATTGCAAATAATTTATAAAAATTATATCGGGTTTGAACCGGTGATTCCTTTGCAACGGGAGTTCAACGCTCTAGCCCCATAATGTGAAATCCATTTTTAAAGTCTTCGATGTTTGGTACTGAAGAAAACGTAAAGAAACTGTACAAAATTAGTGACAAACAATTCTGATTCTAGTAAGTTAGATAACAACGGTGTGACTGACTGTTAATTTAATTTCTACTGTTTTTTTTTTTTTACAATACATTTGTGACCTGATTTGTACAGGAGTGTTTAACGAAACGTTTTAGTTAAGCAAGTTAATTTGTTTACTTCATTACACCTGCTTCATATATAGGTCTGTGCACTACAACTCATAATCAGATAAGGAAATAGACGTTACGGTCATGTTATCAACCTATTTTTTCGGTAAGTGCCTGTTTTTGAAGATATACGGAACAGACTAAAAAATAAATTTGGATTACTTGGTAAACAAGTTTTGGGATAAATAAATAATCCTTATAAAGGTTTCTCTTTTTCAAAAAACTAAAATAACAGATCTGTTCACCTGCTGTTAAGATAGTTTTTTGATAGATTAGTTTTGATCTTTAATTTCTACAAATACTCGGTAAACACTTTGGTATTCGAAAATATGGGCAATAATGGTATTAATGATCTTAGCTGGATCTTTGAGGATAGTATCAAGAGCTAGGAAAACAAAACACGTTTGGAACAGAATAAATTTTCGCATGGTTGTAACAATTTGGTTACTTTACATATGTTGTTTATTGTTGTCTTAGGTTAACGACAGATTGCAAAGTGAAATCAGGAAATGAGACAGCTTTCATCAATCGCGTGTCCTGCGACGAATCGACAACTCGTCTCACAATACATACAATGAAACACTGAGCAGCTCGACTGGAAAGGGAACGGCACCCAGGTCACGGAACACAGAACAGCCCACTAAGCTGAATAACGCAAATTTTTATTTCTGCAACTTAATTCATGTTTGATATCTAAGATCAACGAGGTCATTCGAACCTAGGAAAATCAGAGTACCCAACTGCCTGCGAAGGAATACTACTGTTTTGTGTTATTATGTTTTTGGAAACGTGTATCGTTCAAGCGAAAATTAGATAGACAGTAGCCGGAAGTTGATTTTGGTAAGTAACCAGTTAAGACTTTAGACTTAGAGCTGTTTTTACTTCAGGGAGAGGGAAACGTTCGTTTACTCGTTTCTAGAAGAGACCATCCTCTGATAATTGATAGTTTATAGCATTTCCTGCGATAAAAGCTCATAGCGCCCGGGTATTTACCTGGAAAACGAAAAAAATTGAGTAGTAACATTCGAGAAGAGACGCAAAACACTTAGAAGCAACTTGTTAACTTCCCGAAATTGTTGATAGAATATTATATTATCTATATCCTTGGAAGAGTCTAGTTTCAACTCCAGTTTTTATTCTCAATATAAAGTTGCAAATAATAAAAGCAGTATACAGCGGCAGAAGAAAAGTCTTACAGAAGATTAGAATTCGGTGGCAGAATTGTCGCCGTACAAAAGGAAACAGGATCGGAGGACAGTTAGCAGACTTGCACTATGCATATTATCTGCCAGCCAGGTTTGCTCTAAGAAGGCAACAGAGAAACTTAAACGCTATTTATGATCGATGCCTTAGAATATTTCATTTTTCGGTACAGTAATCAATCGGGCAAAAGAAATTCCTTATATTGCTTTCAGCTACCTTCACCATTTCTCGAAGAAATCACAGGCGATACTGTCGTCATAATCTCTGCAGATTATTCACAATATTTCCATATTTCTCGATTAATCAATTGACAGACTACTCATCTTACACAATCATTAAATTCAGAAAATTTATTTGTAACTTAAAGAAAAGAAAAAGGTTTTGCTATTTCCGAAATGTTCTCAACTTACATTGAATTAAAAATTCGGTTGCACGACCTTCTAAGTGATGGTAAAAAGTGCGAATTACAGTACGAAATTGACACCTGAAGAGCATAAGTTATTAGAATTCGTCTATGTTTACATGAATTTCAATTAACCCTAAGCTACAGCTATGTCGTGAGTATAGTAACCTAGGGAGCAAATGTACGAAAATCGACTCTCTTCTCTGATTAATGTTATGAAATCTTCAACACACTGTGAATGTCGGAAAAAAGCAGTGTTCCTTAGATATTTCAGTACTATTCGACGCGACGGTGTCCAAACCCATAACTGCTTTATGCCCTTGTATGTACTCCAACTCTGAACAAGGGAACAACGATGCTGGCCCTTCGTACCGTATGCTCTACTTTTATACGTCGAACTCGGCCAAAGCCTGCATTTGCCACTACATTATGGAAAATTAAATATTTTTTTCTGTCGATCAAATAACGCAGCACATCTGACTTTGCCATTTACGGTGGTTCATTTATTTTATTTTTTGATGTTACTGCCATAAAAAAGCTAAGTTTGATATTCACCCCGGAGGTTGGTTTGCCTCTCTCGAAAGATGAATACTTAGCCTGGCATTGGAGATAGCGGTAAAGGGAAATTACAGTTTAATGTGGAATCCGAACCACGGAATTTTTCTGGCATATTTCACATAACGCAGCAAGCTATGCCAGAAGTGAAGGTCTGTTTAAAAGGCATAAGAAATTCCTCATCGAGACTGGGATTCGTGTCTGGGACCTGCCAATTTCCAGTCACACGCCTTAACCACTAAGCCACAATGCCGCTCCTACTTCCACATTAGAGTTGTATTTCTTTATAAGGTGCTTGTGGTTTCATTGCATAGATCGTAAACATGATGAAAACCACGATTGAGGGTGGCAGGAAAATAAACGAAATCCCTAGCTTCTATTTAATGTGAAATAAACGATTGATTTCTTCATGAGAATGAACGCTGGTGATGAAAGGTTTTAGTACGCTGTGCGTTGTGTTGGTTTCTGTGCGTTCTCGGCTGCTCAGCGTTTCAATATAGTTCGTGACATAAATTTAGTGTAGTAATTCCATACCTTCATGAGCAGTGTATTTCGTTATAAGTGAGATGGGAGAGCTATTCCATCTACTTATTGAAGAGCAAGAAGCTTAAGCGAACAAAAATCCTACAAAATATGAACAAATTTTTTTGTCGAAAGTCAAATGTTGAAGGGAGACATTGGCGACATCTTGTAAAACTGTTTATGAATCCAATGTAACCTTATGGCGTGGTCTTTTGGTAAGATATCAAACAGAAAACATCCTTAACGACTAAATGCGATGGACTAATCATTGCACGAAGAGTCGTGCCACCACTTCAATACCTTGCAGGTGTATTTTGAATTTTAGTGCTCGTACCAGAGATTAAAAATAATTGTAATTTCACATTTAATGTGGAAATGGCCAAGTAAAGAATGATGAAAATCCTTCCAGCAGTTGGGTTTCGAATCAGTTGTTCTCTGGTCAAAGTGAAGTGCTTGATAGACATGCATCTGTAGCTAACATTTGTAAGTGTAAAATATCTGTAATAACGAGAATGTTTTTCGAAAGTTTTGCATGTTTTCTAACGAGAATACTAAATTTAGCGGATAAAATATTATGTTAATTACTACAAGTTGTAAATGTTAAGGTTTCATGGTAATTTAAAACAAATAACATCTACTCTATTGAATCCATTTCGAAAGCCACATGATACCAAATAATAACGTGAGATGGAGTACCAACAAAATAACTTCTTTTTTTTTCTTTTTTTCTTTTTAAAAAAGGTACTTTCACATATGAGAATTCAAAACTAAAAGTAGAAAAGAAAGTGAGATGGAAGAGCTATTCCATCTACTTATTGAAGAGCAAGAAGTTTAAGCGAACAAAAATCCTACAAAATATGAACAAAAATTTTTGTCCAAAGTCAAAGCTATACTTCAATAAATCTTAGGCTTCAGCCATTTGAATGGTATAATGGTAAGTCTACTTGTCTTGGCAAAAGGCAGAATCATTACAGATGTGATAAACGACTCGAAATGGAGATTCAGTGGCACACAATGTACTCAAGCCCTTAACCATACCGTACCTTCGCTTTATGTGTTCAGAGGCTTAAAATCAATTTAATTTTGAACTTATTTGATTGAAATTTCTTCTTTAAGACAAATTATTTACTTTCTGCGACTACAACAAATCTTTTATTTTAAAGAGCGACTGACTTTATAGACACATGAACATGTTGATCCTACACCGGAGTAGTAACCGCAAAGCACTCACGTTAGGAAGCACCACAATAAACATGCCGTCACAACTTGCATCCGAAGTAGTACATTCGAATGGCATCTGAATTTGGCTATTATGTAAAACACAGCGAAAATTATTCTCAGCGAGACTGCCATGACGAAGCTATAATGTTTTATGTACCATAAAAATCCCGGCAGTAAGGTGGAGCGACAGGCGAAACCGACACTGAAACTTCCGCCGAGAAAATGGAAAATTCTCCATTTAATGACGTTCGTTTATTGGCAATGGTTTTAACGTTTCTTTTATGCCAGTAGGGACGCTAGGAAACAGTATCACCATCATCTGGTGGTTTAGAAACTTTCACTCCAACTTAAGTGCCTGGTGCATAATTACTGATAATGTATTATACCAAAGAGCGTAAGTAACCTCTAAATTTTGAGACATTTCTTTCTCGGTATTAAACATAGTTAATTTGTATATTTGCACACTTCAGATGTGCTTTCAAACAAAATCAAATGGATTTTAGTTTCTGTGTCAGTATTAAATATTAAACCTACTTCTCTTTGCTGCTTTTCAAAAAGCAGAGGTTCAGGATCCATAGAGGGACCGAGAATTCCATTCAACGACTTTTTCTTTCGATCAAGAATCTCTCGACAGTTCTTACGATTATGTATGTGGCACTACAATCCGAGTCCTCGATTAACTACTTCAGGTGCCCTAATTTTTAACAAATTAACCAGTCCGGAACGTTTTAAATTATAATTCAACGTACAAAATCAATTTCCAGATACTTAACTGTGCTTCTCTTACAGCTACACGGTGTGGAGGATTCACTTTAGTAAATTGTTGCGCACTGTACTCACATTCAAAGAAAGTTGTTTCTTATCCTTTGTACAATATTCGATACTAATAGGTCCCTTCCTCTGCTTGTGTAACTCTGAATTTTCGAAACCATCACTGCTTTGCCCGGTAGTTCTAATTTAACGTCGCTAGGAAAGCTCCTGGATTTTGCTGTTAGAATTGTGGTGAATGAAGTTTCAGTGTTGTGTACTTGGCCATCAGAAAGCGAGATGTGATGGCATACAATTCATAATTATCACATTTTTTACCACTAATGTGGGTTAAATCACAAACCAGTCCGCAGTGTGAATGACGTGAAGTTATGCTACGGTTGATTCTAATTTATCTGTTGGATAGGGAAGTTTAACTTAGCGACCAATACGGAAGAGTAGGTCCGGATAATAGGCTGGAGCTCGATTCAGCCTATGCCTTCTTTCGTTCTCGTGCACAACGAGAAAGACCCACGCCACCAAGTCTTCCTCTCGTCTACTACAACTGAACTCAAGATTGCGCTTTCGCCTCTAAACAAAAGAATTATCATATTCATTCTGCTAGTAAAGTAAATTCTTGCGATCTTACGACCTGGTGACAGTTTCGATTTGCTGCGCATTCCGCCTCTGTCGTAGCTGGACCTACAGTTCAATGTCGAAGTCGAATCACAGAATTAATTCGGCTGCAAGTATTTTTTCTCTTGTTAGTTGTATTGCACTTCGAAACTTATATTTCGTAATTGTTTATATTTATTACAAATCTCACTTCTAGTGTTTTATTAGTGCAATTTATTTATTCCCTTATACCCTCACTCTTATCCGGAAACAGAACTATGTATTACCAACATATCGTATCATACCTATTGTTTCTCCTTTTACCATAATTTTACACTGAATTTCTTGTTTCTCTTCCTTTAATTTTTTATCTACATACAAACTTAATCTTAGTCTTGCTTTATTGTAGTTATTGCTCAACTTGAGCCAAGTGGTTCTGCACATTTATTGAGGGTGCCAGATTTTTGCGTAGATTACAAGTGGTTCTTAAATCCATGTTCTTCAGTGCTGACTTCTTTAAGCAAGCTACCTTAAAACCATTGTAAGGTTTCTACGGAAACACAAAACGACAGAAACGTGTCCTTGATACGTCTTGATGCACTTTTCTGATAATAATGACAGTGACAGAATATGTTCTGTCTCATTATACTTTTCTTAAACTGTAGTTTTCCCCTATCACTTTCACTTACAATCTAATCTGCTGTGTATTACCCGACTTAGTAATTTTGAGGCATACAGTGGCAAATTGACGTTGAGTTGTTTTCTACATTTGTATAATTATTTTAGCTGTAGAATGAAATGTAATTTTCCTTCTCGTATTTCTCCTAGCAGCCTAACTGTTGTGTCATTTTGCTTGCACTTATGATGTTCTGTTAGCTCTACGCTCGTATGCCTAGACTGCGTCGACAAACGATGGAAACCGAATATCTGAATATCCATATCCTTGAATATCTCTTGCCCCATCGAATACCACGGGTGAACGTTTCCTCGGTTCCTGTCAATCTTAGACGCTTATAAATTTGGGGCAACGACCGAAAGTGATAACAGTCAATAGTACATTGAGCGACACATTTTTCTTTCTTTCTTATGGCAATACACCTCATCGACATCAAAGTCATTAGACGCGGAAAACTACTAGGGGCTAGGAACGAGGAGGAATTCAGCCATGGCCTTTTGAAGGAAACATCCTGGAATTTGCATGGAATGACTTTGGAAAACCATGGAACACGGAAATATACATGCCCGGATCCGGAATCGTACCTACATCCTCCCGAATACGAGGCCAGAACGTTTCTGATTACCCAACAAGTTCGGTCGAGCGTAACGTTAGTGGCATTTGCTGACATGCAAATTATCTGATTTATTGTACTCGAAAGAAGCAAAGACTAACTGAACACGAATCAGCAGTTGAATTATAATATGGGAGTCAAACTTGAGGTCTTTCGGCTAAATGCGATTATAAAAAATACATAAATATATATCTGCAGGATGATCTCTTCGTTGAGATATCTAAGCATAGTAAATGCTGAGAGGATCTTGGTTTTTACCACAGGTGTCTATATTATTAAGAAAAAAATTGGTAGAGATGATGATACACCATACTTCGTGATAATCTTTCACTGGAGCAAATATAATGTAAATTAGAATGATACATGACTGAGAACGAGAACTTTTCAGGCTGTACTAGTGGTACGGTAAGCAAAGGTGCTGCATTTTAATATCAAACATCATATCTTCTTTCCAAAGTGTTCCCATTTATTAGTATGAAATATCAACAAAAGCACACCAGATCACAGCCAACTTCCAATTTTCGCCAAAAGGGGCTTGATAGATAGCCTTGGAATATCTCCAAATAAAAATAATGCAAACATACAAACTAATGTGTGACTTAGAAGCAAATTTACATCATAAAATTGGTTTATATTGACACCAAACTGGATATTTCCTCTGGCAGCTAAGGACTTACTGCGTCTTACCAAGATTGTTTTCTAGACGATTTTTTGAAGTCGAATCGCAGGTACAGGGAAGAAAAACTGAGACCTCGGTTTCAACATTCCGATTTCTGAATATACGTCATAGTTTGCGCCTCATTAATAGCAGAAGGAGATTTTTTTGTTTCTGGATTTACGCCTCGTCGACGTCGAGATCATCAGAGGCGGTAAAGGACAGGTGGCAATGAACGGGAAGGAATTTGGCCATGACTCTTTGAAGTAATTATTCCGGCATTCGCCGGGAGTGATTTTGCGTAACCATAGAAAACCCAGATCTGAAGGGCCCGACGGGGATTCGAACCCGTGTCCTCCGGAATTCGAGGCTAGAGCGTTACCGTTTTACTTTGAATGAACCGTTTTATGGAATTATGACGTAATACCAGTTATAATTTTTGAATTTGTACTTCGGTATTTAAATAATTTTCACACTTTTGATATTTGTATATACCTTTATATTGCTGTTAAAGAACAATAGTCACAGAAGGGAAACTGAACATTCGATCACAGTCGCTCCAGACCGAGGCGGGACTTGTGACGTCCACTCTCTGAAGGCAAGTTTATACGCGCACCAGCTATTTGAGCGGTCGGCTAAAATTAATAATCTAGTTGTTGATCGAGTGCTCGACCAGCTAACTCGCCAGGACGCCAGAACAACAGATCGATACGGACCGTGACTGATCGAGTAGCTGGCGAGATCTGCACGACGCGGCGCCGAGTTGCGCAAACGCCCGCCTGGCCACCAGAGCCGAACACTCCGCCGCTTCTTGCTGCCGGGCGCCAACGCGAGCGCTCTTTCCGTTTCTTTTCCCAGTGAACGCCCTGGTATGGTAACGCTGGAAAGCGGAGCGGCTCTGCAAATTTCTTAAATCTGGTTTGCCTCATACCGTGAATTCCGTATGCCGCGCGGCTAAAAACTACTGTGCGGTCTACATAGTAACGAAATTTAGAAATTACATCAATTCTTGCGGGGTACAAGAGAGCGTCAGACCTCTGTGCCAAAAACATATATAGGCTATAGTGAATTGCCTAAGAATATTATACTGAAAGAGGCGGTTAAAGTCCTGTATGGGCTGTGTGAGTGAAGAATTTCCCGGCGTATTGATGCAATAAAATCCTTTCAGGTGTCCAGCCGGATGGTGTTGTACAAACACGACGTTTCGACAGCTGGCTCTGCTGTCTTCATCATGTATCTTTTAGCTGTCGCAAGCAGACTGTCACCGCCTCGATTGGCTTAGCGCGTAGTTCCAACATTCTCCACTAGTCATTAAGCTAGGAGATTCACTTTAGGAAGTACTTACCTATTTGGCATCATCTTCCTTCTTACTTTCTGTTGTTTTGAATCTTTGCTTTCTGTATTTGGCTTTTCTATCGGAGTGTTATGGTTCCTTTTTTTTCTCCTTTGCTAGCAGGGTGTGATTTGCAGCCTAGTGATGGCGCCGTCCATCGATTGCATCAGTCGGTCCAGATCGGCGGCTGTGTCCGGCTTGGAGGGAGGGCGCTTGCCGCCCCGTCCTCTCGTCTTGGTGGTTACCTTGCTGCTGGTCGGGCCTCCGTGCGTGACGCGGTGTTCCTCTTGTGCGGTTTGTCGCTTGAAGTGTCTGATCTGCAGTGGCGGGGGATGACTGGTTTGGATTCTGCGTCGTGCGGAGGTTCTTCCTCGCGATGCTCCCACTGTAGGAAGCCGCGTGGGTACCACCACAGTTGCAGCAGGTGGGTTCGGCATCGCGGAGAACGGCGCAGTTGGCAACTCCATGGTTGCCCCCGCACCTCACACAGCGCTCGTCCTCAGTGCAGTCGCGGGCCAGGTGCCCGTCGAACCGTTGACATCTGAAGCATTGGGCGAGCGCCAGTGGAGGTCTCTTCTTCGCCTCGACGCGGACCCTTTGCCCAAGTAGCTGCCGGGGCCTCTCCTTCCGCCTCAGGGGCCTGTCCGGCTGGAAGGCGTAAAACGGGAGGCGTTCCTCGGTTCTTGGGCATCCCAACTGATGCGGGTTTGTGGCGATAATGCCGCCATTCTTTAGTTCCTTGATGACTTCTTCCTACGCAGTCTCCAGGGGCAGCCCACGGATTACCAACTTGATGGGTCGTCTTGGAGTCTGGAAGGAATGGCGGATGCCATTTCCATCCAGAAATTTCTGCAATTTCCGCAGCTGCTAGAGATGCTGCGGCTGGAAGCGGTGTACCCCTTTTACCGGGAAGCCCAGGATGTGTGTTGATGTTGTGCTGTAGAAGGCTGTCACCAGGTCTATGAAGTTTCCCTCACAGTGAGCGGTGACAGGTAGTACTGGGCCTTGTTCCACAGGCTGTTCGGTCTCTTCTACAGAGTTGAAGTGTTGGTCTTCTAGCTGCATATCTTCTTCATCGCTGTGAGGATGGTAATCATCGTCCCTATAGGAACGGTCGTCATCGTCGGTCAGCGCCTCGTCTTCACCATTGGTGACGATCACCCAGCCTGGGATGCTGCTCTCGCTCTGGTGTGGTCAATGTAGATGCGCACGTTAGGAAGCCACAGTACAGCAGGACCAGGTTCGAGTTCTGAGCCTCTCATACAGGCTCTCCTGATAGTGGTTTTTAGGCAATTTCTCGCATTCGCCTGTGTTAATGTTGGTTACTGCTCCAAAACTGCTTCATAAACTACACATTTCACAAACAAAAATACGCTTATCATACAGAACACAGGTTACACTTTTTGCAGACAGATGGCAACTCAAACACTTTACCTTTTAGTTAAACGCTCCAGACCATTTATGGCGGGGTCTCGGCGCCTCCCCCCTTTTCTTTTCATGATTCACACTGCTTGTAAGAGAGAGAAAAGTATTGAATTGGCGTAAACAGTCTAAATTATTAATTTCGTACCTTCATCCCGGTCACTTTTGCCACACTCAAGTCTTTAAGGTAGCTGCAGCGATTAAGCATGACCAGGTATTTTAGTATTATGCAGGCTGTTGTATAAACCGAAGCCACGTTGGGCCGCTATCCCTGTTATCTGTTGCTGTTTCTCGTCGTCACTGGCGATTTTTGATGTTTTGTGAATCAAACTTGCTCGACCACTTGCATCTCAAGCCTAGCCAAAATTTTACGGCTATACATCTTTTCGAAGTAATGACTGATATATTTCCATCTCGCTCGAAATCTTGCCGGGGCTGCATGATGAAAACTTCATTCTCTTGTCTTGGAATATCCCATCATATGAGTCATGAATGAGCTTTAAAAAAAACGAAGCTGCAGTGTGACTTGGATAATCGAGATCGTACAGCCGTTATTGTTTACTGCGAGCATTAGCTCTTTCGATGGATGTTTGCTATTCCGGAAGACATTAAAGCTGTGGGAATGACGACCTAACAATTTTTTTCAAAAGTCGAGGCTCGGTCGCCGTCGCGGTGGGTGTACTAACATTGGCGGATCTAGGAATTTTCTGAATCGAGGCCCCTTCGAACATTATTTTGCCGCCCTCATTGTGGCCACATAAATTTGTTATTTGCCAGCCCTTCAAAAATGATTTTGCCGCCTGCCCCTTTGCGCCCATGAAGTTGTCGCGCGGAGTAAGTGCCTCAGTTTGTCTCTCCCCCCCCCCCTCTTTTCCCTAGATCCGGCACTGTGCACTAGCCTGGTCATTGCCGTGTTCACTCCTGCTGCGTGACAACTCATAACTCACTCAGATGGAGTTTAAAGGGTATCAATTTATTGTTCTTTCTCAAACTGTAAGTATCTGTAATTCGGCTTGGGTTTTTTTGAACATTGTTTTGCCTAAACTATTCTTTTTTATATACGATATCGATAGATTCGACAAGGCTTATCTATTGAGACCGCAATGAGCTTCATAACTTCTCGGAATTATTTCCCACGTAGCATGAGAAATTATTCATTCATATAGCAGTGAAGTAGGGTAATTGATTGTTAGACGAAGATGAGAGATTATACTCCGATTTTTTATCATTAGGTTTTATAACGTCCCTTAGAATTGAATCAAAAACGTCAAAAAGTGCCACGTAATTCTACGGTTAGAATAAATACATTGTTATACGTTACTTTTCTGGAGTCAGCTTTGTGTTTTACCCTGCTTTAAGTAATTTTTGCAACAACTCATCAGATTTAGTTTAGTACATCCAGTTGTTTAGAATTACGTAACAAAGTGAGAATACAAAGAACGTAAACTTTCCATGGTGTATTTAGTGTTTAACCTTCGCCGGAATAACTTTGCCACAATTTTGACTCAACTGATACATATCACAGTATCAAATTTAACATTTCTCCTTCAAAAGAAATCGCAAGTGCAGATATCTTTCATGTTTTCACAGTAACTTATAGGCTTTACTCGCCAGTGGGGTTCATTGTGCTGAGGCGCCGCACAGTGGACCTGGAGGTATAACGGGACTAGGCACGAGCTCAGGTACCCACGTACCAGCCGTCCTGATGGCGTTCATTACGCAGTTTTTTTGCAGCCATCAAGGAGGATGCCTGGGAGGTCTCCAATATCCACCTCATAAACTAAACATTTCACAAACAAAAAATACACTTATCACACACAGAGCAGTCACACATTTCACGGAGAGATGGCAAAACTTCATTTTCCTTATTAGTACGTAGTAGGACCCGGTGCTATGTATAAAATGCTTGACGTCAGCAAGGACATGCAGCCGTAGAACCAAAGTTCCAAATTCGACCATGCCAACGATGAGTAATACTCATCATACGGAGCCGATCCCAAAATGTTGGGTGGTGATGAAGAAGTTAAACGTTTTCGATTTTAATGCGGCGAGATATATGAACTATTCTCCAGTTTAGCAAAATTGCTTTCCCAACAAAATACTAATGCGGTTATATCATGAGTTACTGAAACGGTTTTACTTAAGTAATTAAATTTTCACTATTATACAGAAAATACAACCTGAAAAATCCAGTTTATTGCGGAACGTGCACGACCTAAAAAGTAGATCATTAAAACAGACGAAGATGTTTCACTGGTGTGGAGGAGCAAATTTGCTAGCTCCGTTCAATATGAGGCGACATTTATTGGTACTTAGTTGTGGATAATTTTTTCTGTCATATTATGATGTCCCTGTCACTTCCAGCAGGCGACCTGTGTGACAATAATGTAGGTAAAAAAAAAAGGAGCCATATCTGTGTTACTGAATGCATGATGCGATGGCATAGGTGTAATTATTGTTGATAACGTTACTGAGAAATATTCTCTTTCAAATGGATTTCAGAGGTTAGTGTTGAAATTTTCGCTGACGTATTTCCATTTCTGCTACGTGACCTTATGGCCATTGTAGTATCCCGAGCGATTTGATGCCACAGAACTCGCGGTTTGTCTCTGATCAATCACTCCCTGGTTCGTTTTACCTGAGATATGTGATCAAAGATATTACTCTCCTACTATAACTCAAAGCTAGTAATGAGCGAGGATTCATTTCTAGCAACTGAAATAGCAGGGAAAAGGTTAAGCGACTTTAATGAATTCACTAAAATGAGGAACATTGACAAATATATGAAAATCATGGAAATAATGCATGGAAATAGCTATGATGCAAATCACTAATAAAATCTAGTCACTTGAACTATCTTTCCCAAGCCAGCAGAGGTTTAGAGGTTGCTTTAGCCAAGACCTATTACTCATACATGAAGACTCGATGTGGCTTCCATCGTGGCGGAGAAAAGACTCTCAGAGCGTCGGAATGGAACTGTGCTCCTGTGCTGAAGGCCTCGAGTGGGAGAATGAATTTTATTGGCTGTTAATCACGTGTGTAGCAAGTGGTTAGCCCATAATTGGCTCATTAGGTCTTAGTAAGTACTTCAGGACTGGTAGAGTGGTAGAATGGTTTCGCAAGTTATGGGCCTCTATTACCCTTGAAACATGCTGCATCTAAAATAATCCAGATACCTGACTCCAAGGTCATGAGATAAATACTCCGTCTATTGAAAACAGAAATCTGGATGGAATATGACGCCATCATCTGACTTGAAATTGGGTTCCAAGATAAAATATTTATTTTCTCTAAAAGGTTGAAGTCTGATAAGGCCACATCAGGTGAATAGAAGGGTTGGGGTACCAACTGAAAACCCACCCCTAGAAATCACAGCATAGAAATGAAAAGTCTGTCACTGGGATCGTTGTGCTGAGAAAACAACGAGTTTTTTTCGAAAACCTGCCTCTTATCATTTTCTTGTCAGTTTCTCTCACTTCCTTCATAAGTTTAGGATACTTTACCCCCTGATGGTTTCATTTTTCAGAAAATATACATGCTGTCGCCCTCAAAATCCCAGAAAAAAAATAGACCATCACTATACTATACAATAAGAAGCTTGTAACAATATTAAGCTTGTCTTTGTTTGGAGGGGAGAAATGAAGTGTTTTCACTGTACTGACCCGTTGCTTTCATTCTGCGGTAAAGTGATGGAGCCAGATCTTATAGATAATAACAAATAGTTCAACAAAAACTGCAATATTTGCTTAAAAATTAACCATATGTTTCGTAGGCACTTGCCTCCTACTAGCATTTGATCTGTTGTCAAAATTTTCGGCAACTAAATGGCGGAAAACTTTCTCACGTACAAGAACCCTCTCAGAAAGCGATAATCTTTTGTTCCGGGAACGCCTGATATCTCCTCATTGTGCCGAACTGTTAGCCTGTCATCCACACCACAAATACGCTGTCCACATTTTTCTTAGTGATTGTCCCACTGGCCCATTGGCCTTCCTTCGTAGATCATCTTCAGTGGTGACACTTTCCACAGTTAAATTCATATTCCCAGTTTTTTTTTACTATCCTATAGTTAGAAGCAATATACCTTAATTTTGTCACCATACCTTCATGAATAAGCTTTGGTGACATCTCGTTTTTTACAGCAATATTAAATCATAATGAGAAACTTTTGTCTTCTCTATTTCAGATTCAAGCCTTTAACATTTAACAAAATAAAGGTTCATTTTAGGTTGTTGTAATTTGTATTTCATTCTATATACGTCAAAGGAATTGTGTACAATTATCACAAGATTATACTATTTGGTTGTAAGGTCACGAACTTACAGAAATTCGTTAGATTCCAAAAGTCGGCTACCGTTAAGTCGTTATACTTACACTGGTTTATCAGTGTTCAAATTTCGATATTTCTTGCAAATTCTCATATACCAGTCAACGCACATTTAATCTCTTGCAAGTCCACAGTGATTTTTGAATACCGATCCTTCTAAAAACATCGCAAAATCAGCAATACTCCATGATTTTTACTTTATCCATACATATAAACATATATGTATAACGTTTTATTTTCAAATATTGTGTATTTCGCCTAGTAACTGTATCTAATGTAGAGAGAAAGTGCAAATGCCAGTTTGTGTTGAAGAAGCCTTCATAAAATGACACACACAGGTAGCTATGTTAACGTCCAGCAGAAGCTGACACGAGCACTCCTCTCACTGAAAATGTAGTCAAATGCGTTTGAAAATGAGAATTATTTCTCGAAACGCGTAACGCTAGTCAGAAATAAATTAGCAAAAGTCTGTGTTGCAGAACAATTATTTGCTTACTTTTCAATAGTCCATAAACTTTTTTCCAATCTGCTAAAGAAATTTCCACCATCTCTAGCAAAGAAAGATTAATTTTGTTAATGTTGTTGCACAGCTTGAAAACTACATGACTCTAAAAGAGGATATTGTAAGTAAAGTAAAAGCACTTTGTCAGGTTCTTCGGTGGTTTAATTAATATAGTAATTAATTAAGTAGTCCACCATAAGGTTCCGTTTAAGATTTTTGTTTATTTTCAAAACAACGTCAGCGATATTGTTTACATGCAAGGATACAATCCACAGATACTACTGACGCAATCTTTTTTAAAATTTAATTTAATTTAATTGCAATGGAGCACAGGCTCCGATGGCAATTTCCCTACACACCCATCTTCCCCCTATCCTGCACTCACCTACATTTGCCCTCTACAAATTTTATCTTTAAATTCTTTCAAAGTTTTCGGTAAATTATTCATCATTTCTCTTGGTAACTCATTCCAATCCCTGACACCCTTACCTAAAAAAGAGAATCTTCCCACACCCTTGTGCCTGACATCGAGTGCCAGCTTGTGGTCATGGTCATCTTTTCCCTTCCATGCACTACTTTTCATACCTATTGCAATATCTTTCCATGCCTCATCGCCAGTATATGCCCTGTACACTCCCATGACCCTTCTCATCCTCCTCCTGTCTTGCAATGAATCCCATTCCAGCTCCTTTATCATATCCGTCACTGATTGCGTTCTGCAATAATTTCCAGAAACAAATCTAGCAGCCCTTCTTTGCATCCTCTCCAACTCCTGTATTTGATACGTAAAATGAGGGTCCCATACTACACTACCATATTCGAGCAATGGTCTGACCAAAGTTTTGTAACCCAATTCCTTTACTTCTCCCGTACATCCCCTCATCACTCTCTCCTACAAGTGCAGAATTTTGAAACCTTTTCCTACCACCTGTCCAATGTGTCCAGCCCAGTTAAGCTTGTTATCAAAAGTAATGCCAAGATATTTACATTTTAAGTCTTCAGCATGCAATTCTTTCCCCACCTTATATTCATAATTAACCATTTCATTTTAATTTTTGTATCTAATTAGCTGACTCTTCTTTGCATTTATCTTCATCCCATGTTTACCAACCAAACTAGATATCCTGTCCAGATCACCCTGCAACTGTTTACAATCCTCTATCGTTTTGATTCTTTTATACAGCATTATGTCATCTGCAAAAAATCTAATTTCAGATAGTAAACAATCAACGCAATTATTCATTAGAATAATGAATAGCAATGGTCCCAATACGCTACCCTGTGGCACACCCATTTTTACTTCTACTTCTTTTGATACTACATTTCCTACCCTAACTTTCTGTTTTCTACCTTTTAAAAATTCTTCTACCCAGCAAATCACTTTCTCATCCACTCCAATGGTTTTTACCTTATTTACTACCATTTTATGGCTTACTCTGTCAAACGCCTTAGACAGATCTAGTGCTACACTATCAATTTGGCCTCCCTTGTCCATTTCATCTGAAATATCTTGCATATATCCCACCAACTGAGATTCGCATGAATATCCTTGCCTGAACCCATGTTGCCTGCTTGAAAACTACTTACGTTCCTCACATATATTTCTGATGTGGTTGCATATCAATCTTTCCATTAATTTACCTACCACTGATGTCAAACTGATTGGCCTGTAATTTTAAACTCTATTTCTCACCCCTACTTTATGTACCAGTACTACTATTGCACTTTTCGAGTCCTGTGGTAAGCAGCAAGTATCCAGACTCAATTTAAATAATATTTCAAGATAAGGTACAATGTCACATCCGGCTATCTTTAAGATATCTGTAGTAATATTATCTTCACCAGCCCCTTTATGTTTTTTCAGCTTTCTTATTTCCTTCATGATTTCCTCAGGATGAATATCAAATTTTTTACTATCGTCATTTCTAATTGTGTTGTTAAGCTCGTTCTCCGAATTAGACCCTCCTGTTTCTGATTCATTGTCCCTAATGCTTTCACTGGCAGTTCCAAAGTGAATCAGTATAAAACTAACTGTAAACTAACTCTGTCCTTCTGCCGATTTATTTATATAGGCTCTATCGAATTTTCTGGAATTCTTCAAAAGCGTCCGCCACATATTTCTCGAACATTAACAATTACTCAAACAATTAAACATGTTAAAAACATTCAGAAATAACACATAATCACTTAACATCATTACAACATGGTCAGAAATGGAAATTAAAGATACTTAAGTACAAAATTATTTACAGAAATCATTTTAAACTGTACAAAATTGTACTGTAGACATCGTAACTTGCATTTATACTTGGCATTACACACATTTAAGCAATTCTCTTGCACAATTCTGTTCTTAAACATATTAAATGGCCTTTAAATAATTTCCTTTCACAAAACAAAGTCTATATACACTCATTTACAAGAAATTGCAAAACAAACATACCAGATCATATTCAAGCAAACTTTAGCTCACTACAGATACTTCATTAAATACAATCTATTTAAAGTTCAGGTATGAGGGCTGTTACAACTTCCTTATCTGATAGATAAGAAGTATCCAGCCTAAAATTTCTATAGTACTTCATCCTGTTCAATTTATTTTGTGGCAGATAGTAGGAAAATAACATTTCCCATGGCGTCCCTAAATTATTATAATTTTCAGTTTGGTCGCATTGGAGACAGGTATTAGTAGATATAGTACTACGAATTTCGGGGTATTTGAGTGGACAAAGAAACAATAATTCCTCATAGTGACTGAGTTTTGACCTCTGCCGTGAGTACTAAATTATGGGGAAGATGAAATGTCACACTCTCTGCTTGTGAAACGTGTAATCTGTGATCTCTATGATAACTGTATATTTTTGTTTGAGAAATACTTGATCTTGTAGGCAAACATTTATGACTGTCCCAGCATTTGCCTAGATCACTGGATCCCAGTTAGTTTTTCCCTACTACCACTTCAAGAAGGAGCTCAACCTCTTATAGCTGAAATGATAAATAAATGCATTGTCCCAGTCGAAAGCTTCGCACGATCACATCATTACAGTTTCGCACACACGCACCTCGTTTTAAAACATATTTTGGTGATAGTAATCTCTGCGTATTTTTTTTTTTCTTCAATTATTATAGTGATTACCTCATCCAAGAGATTACCTTGCGCACGTCATGAAGAAACCTCACGTACTCCTGGGGGTACGCATACCACTAATTGGAAACCACTTGCCTAGATGATTACAGGAAAGCGTCTAAAAACCAAAATCAGGACGGCTGATACGACGTGCTGGTCATTGAACCTGCGTGCACTGTATTTACCCAGTCGAGTGTGGACGTGCTTTATCACGCTCGGCATTTCTGTTGGGTGCTATAATGATTGACCTGTGTGGTTATAATTCCCGTATTTTTATTGAGCTTCCACTTGTCCTGCGATGAGATATGGCGGGTGCCGATTTGTAACTGTTTAGAGATGATCTCTGGTAGTCCGGAAGCGTGTTGTTAAGTCTGGCCGTGGGTCATAGCAGCGTGACGGCGGTTTCTCGCTCCAAGTGTCCAGAAAGTAGCAGCCAGACTACGAGCAGCCTGCGCACTATACCGTTACGAGCGAGGAAAAGCGGCTCCAGCAGATGAGAGATTCTGAGATAGCCGACCAACACCTGAGGAGAATTGTAGCCATTGTGTGGAGCGTACGATACAAGTACTCCATTCACAAATGGCATTGGTGATGATGATTGAGAGTTACTTTTTGGAGATGACGAAGTCATTTACAGGGCGGTGAAGGAATTCTGTGAGTGGTGACTTGTCTGCTTGAACTATAGAGAAAAAGTAAAGTAGCAATAATGGTTACAATAACTACTCAGCAAAATCAGCATTCATGTCAGCATCGTCGTATGATATTAGTCTCTATCTTTAGGTAGAACCTTAGTTAAGATTAATTCTTCATTACAACTTATGAACCAGAAGTCAGAGTAAGTTGAGAATTTGGTTTGCATTTTTACACTTGTTCTTTAATTTTTATTTGCTCTGCTGAAGTATAAAACGACCCAAAATTGTGCGTGTTCTGCTTTATGAAACCTGCCCTGATCCAGTTTCAGTCACTATAGTTAGTGCCCAAAGTCAAAACTGTACCCTTGGAGGACCTAAATTACACAGCAACAAAAATGGTACAATATAATTTCAGCTTTACATTTCCTCTGAAACAGCTTTAATTGAAATATTCCAATGTTAATCTTTCAGTAGCATTTGGTGGATTACCTTGTTTAAAAAGCTATTCTATAACGTTAAACCACAAAATTTGCCTTCGTAACAACGCCATCTCAGGTTCAAATAGAAACCACAGTCTGCTTAGGGATGTTCTCTTGAGTCCTGGTCTGAGAAATCGTATTACGATCTCGTAATTGTGGCGACGCACCTGGCACGAAATGATCCATGACCAAAGAAGGACATAAAATCTGTCCCAGCTGGAACCAGCGGCGGTTTGGGCTCCGCCTCCAGACACATGAGAAAAGCTTGCAGTCATCGGCGGCTTTCTCTTGGTCGACGTACACAATGCTCGACGTAGGGGATATGCTAATAATATGATCCGTCGTGAGCGTTGGTCAGGTAAATAAGGCCGATAAAGCGCAGTGGCAGAAACAGAACAGACCCATATGAATATTACTGCAAATTTGACTGTTTTCTCTCCACTTGTACAAAGGAGTGAAATGCTCTTGACTGTAATGTTCCGAGAAAGGTGCTCGAATAAAAAAAGTGAAACGGACTTGAAGTATAAATTGTTGAGGATAGTTCTCGTTCTTCAGAACGCTGTTTCGAGAAGTTACGGACTACTTCAACCTAATAATGTCTTTGAGTCACTGAAAGAATTCATCTTTGTTTAGAATAGTTAAGGATACAAGTGAAATAGAAAGTCTACTCAGAGATATTAACTAGGAAACTAATTTGTAAGATTGTTTACCTCATGAACATGAGACGAGCAGAAGTAAAGAATATATTTGGAAATAGAAAATGGCCGAATGTGAGAAGAAACTGAATGAAAAGCATGGCTAAAGCAGCCCTTTGTCCAAAGAATGGGACTGTACCTGTTAATAATGATAATAATTCTCTAACGAAAGCCAAAATGCAGGAATCCATGATCTTATTACATGTTAAAACCCATTTGTCGTATGTGGCTCCCGAAAGTTTCCATCAGTAAAGCACTTGTTTCTACTCTGTTTTACCTTTCATCATCATCATTGGTATTCTGCCCTAAGGCAGATTTCCACATGGCTGCTCTCCTATCTTCTGCCCTCCTCTTCAAGTTGCCGTTTCCTTTGATGTTATCTGTGATCTTATATTCCTTCTTCCTCTCACTCTCCCAGTCCTTCCAAGGCGTATCTTAACAAGCACTCCCTTCTCAGCAAGTGTCCAGTTCTTCTTTCCTTTATAATTTGCAGTAGATTCCTCGTCTTACCAACTCTTTCCAGCACTTCAACTTTACCCACTTTTTCCGTCCAGATAATCTTCTACATTCTTCCCCATATCCACATTTCAAACACTTCTATCCGTTGTTCACCTACTCGCCTCAGTATCCACATCTCTGCCCCATAAAAATCCACATTCCATTCGAAACATTTGCCAAGTCTTTTCCTCAGTTTTTATACACTTTTCAAGTTAATAATCGCCTCTTCCTATTAAAACGCTTCCTTCGCTACAGCAATACGAGTTTTACCCGGTATTGTTGTGAGGGTGTACAGATCTAACGTGGATTCGAAGAGAATCAAATAGTAGGCTCTGCATACTTGTATATTCTACCTACGCTCTAATCGTATCTTGGTTTTAACAGACTTTGATCATATTCCTGTGTTGAAATACAATAACTAACATTTAATTTATGCTGGTTGCAAAATTGTATTGTTGAGAGACATGTGGAACAATTGAATTTACTGATTAGGTGGGGTTTATGAGAAGTTAGAGAAAAAGAAAACAAATCAGAAATACGTCTTACTGCTGCTTCCTACGTGGTAGCAGTGTGTTGAATCACCTTCTTCTACTTTTCGCTAACTTTTCAACGTTAATATTTCTGAAGTCGCGTTGTGTATGCTCTACAGCAGTAACGTAGCCAGTACATGTTGGTTGGTAGGCCCTGCACTCTCGTTGCAGCAATAATATCCTGCGATGTCCGCCAACAGCAAGCGCGTAGCTGATAATCCAATTGATTAACGTTACGAGCGAATCTCCGAAGTAATCTCTTTGCCGTACATCTATGTTTAGAACGATTTACAGAGTTTTCACGCCTAATTTCGAAAAAAATTCGCTCGTATGGAAAGAAATAGGGTGCAGATTAAAATCCGTAGCCAACGGCAGTGATTTTATGCATCACAGGGGGGAGATTCAAATTGGAAAAAAGTAATTGATTTCGCATGTAATCAACAGAACACTCTAAAACAGGCCGACATCCGCGGTGTCAAACGGGTTTATACTCAGGCTTAATGTCGGTAGAGAGCGGCGGCAGGAAAAACAACACAAATAGGGATACCCAAATTACTACACCACCAATATGAGAGAAATGACCGCTTCAAAATAATATAACCATTGTTACTAAAGATTGATTGAATAATACATTCAGTAATTAAACATAGAAATCAGGCAGTACCAGTATTAATAATGCTGTAAATAGTTTAAAATTCCGATGAACTAAAATTGGGTCGACTAGTAACGATAGCGCTGCACACTCGAATAGATGAAGCGTTATGCTGGTCCGTTTCGAATAATTTTTTGGCGGGGGCAAGGTGAAAGTATGTCAGATAGCCGTTATCTACGTCGTAATTTATTCAGGTACCTAATTATTTGTCCGTCAAAATTTCTATATACCTCGTTTTAAGGTCATGCAACTTACGTCATAAAATTACTGTATGCCATTTTCTTCTTGTTCAGGAATAATGTAATAAAATTGACTCTCTGGATGATAGCGCCACCGATAATAAAATTGCACTAACCTGTTAAGATCTCGATAAACTCCTTCACTGTATTCAATTATGCATGTTACCACCTGAAAATGTAGTTAAAAGTCGCCACAAACAAAAATTATAGGCCGTAAGGTGTGACGATGTGATCATACGGCCTTTTTTCTTATTTTGTACAATTATTTACAGTAAGAAACTTAATCGTACAGGGATCATATCAATCTAAACTTCCTCATTGGCTTTTTGACTGAATGACGCCTGGAACATATTAAAAAATTGAAATGACACATGAATCACTCCTCCGACGTCTATCTTAATACTCTACATGTTATACAGCACTGGTTAAACGATAGAATAGATTACATTCATACTAGCTAAAGGCGGACTATAATCGTCTTCTGATACGTCTTAACAGGCAAACTGACCACTTGCTTAGTAGCACCTTTTGAATGCAATACAGCAGCGATTCGACGTATCATGGACCAAACAAGACCTTTTTAGATTTCCGGAGCTATCTGGCATCAGGTTACACAATTACGGGCTGGTGGTTTGTGGACGCAAAGCTGGCCTAGGACTGAGGTCAGGTGAATTTGGTGTAGATATCACAGTGAGTTCACCATCATGCTTCTGAAACTTCTGTAGTACGATTGTGGCCTAGTGGCACCAGCAATTACCCGCTGGAAGATGCCATCGCCACCCAGGAAGACATGAAGGAATGCAGGAAGTCCGCAATAATTTTCACGAAGTCCACAGATGTCGTGGTGCTTCAGTCACTACTACAGGTCCCATGTACTCCATAGTATAATACTGCCCCACCGGCATGCGTTCAAGAAGCGATGTATATTTCAAGCAGATGACATTTCCATTGATTCACGGTTCAATCTCAATGATCTCGCGGCCACTCCGTTCGTAATTAAAGATGTCGTTAAGTCAACGTGGGAATACTTTCGGGTCCGTGTTTAACAATGTGTGCTGAACATGTGTTTCGAAATAATTGTGCCAGTACTCTGCCGTCAGATCTGCCACAGATCGCCCGCCTCCTACTCTGTTTTACAGAGCGTGTTACCCTGCGACCTTAACGTTCTGTGATGCGCCATGGAAGTCCACCTTTTCGCCTGCTCGTGGTTTCACCGTCCCCACTTTTCATAGATTCGCACTATATTAACACCCGAACAGATGACTTGCCTCGCTGTTTCCGAGATATTCTTTCCAGGCGGGACGTAACAATCTGCCCTTTGTCAGAGTCAATTACGTCATTTTGGCACGCATATCGTCGCTAGAATAACTCCCTATGCGTCCTTACCGCATGACGAATTCGCAACGCCATCACATGACATTCAATCTCGCGGAGGGCAGTGGTCATAATGTTATGACTCAGCAGTGTATATCGACAACATAGTACTGGAGAATAATGTTCCAAGAGGTTGATATGATCCCTGTACAGACCAGCTGTCGTTGCAGTAACACGGTCTAGAATTAAACCACAGGCGATAACGAACACTGTATTAAGTCAGTCGTAACTAGTGAATATCAGTGCGGCTGAAATGCGAGACACATTCGCTAATAGAAATTAGTAACTGTTTAATTATAGATACCGTTACGACAATTTGTCGGTGAAGGGATTTTATCAACCTAAGCTGTTTTTTCTTCTTCTGGCGGTTGTGTTTGGGTTGAAATGATGTCTGGACCAGAAGAAAAATTTCGACTGTTGCAACGATTCAATCTAATTGCCTTCAATAATAATTCAAAATTAGTTCGGCCTAGGTCAAACTAGTTAATCCTAAACTATTTAGGCCAAACTAGATTGTCCTGGACTAAACTGATATATCCTGACACGCGTAGGATGTACTGGTTTGGCCTAGGACAAACTAGTTTGGTCTGATATCGGGTTTGTCCTGTGACATATGCGCATTGTTGGCAAAACATTATAGACTTAAGAACAAGCCTGCTTGGAGAATAGATATTGTTCATACCTGGGATTCGAGAGTACCCGAATCATTCAGCTATCCATTGCATCCCGGGATGGAGTCCTTTTTAATTCCTAATCCATAATCCTCTGGTGTTACTAATGTCTTCGCCTTTTCGTGCCGTAATACTCCCCTTCCCAAAAAGAACTTCAGTCTTTCGTGTGGAATCCATCTTTTTGCCGATTATGTTTTGCACTGATGTTCATTATGGCTGTCCACAGACGTCTAAATTGCTGTCTTAACGATGGTTTCTATGTGTTCAGTTTAAGCTATTAAGATTAATGTACTCTGCGGTTGTCGAGAGAGAGTACAGTCTTCACTGCTGTATCCACTGGAGATTTCCATATATGAAGTAGAAGATAAGCTCATAAATGTTCATTCTTCATGTGTAGGTACCACTGCAATTGCATGCTTTAACTAGAAGATAGAAAATAAAAATTATCTCTCACAGCTGGACTTCCAATTTGGAATACAGGGAGCACTTCACATTAATGAAGCAAGCTTTGCCAGGTGGAATGTCAGCTAATTTCTTAAAAAAACGAGTGCGATATGACTGAACTACCGGATGAGTGCTAGGCTCATGATGTGTTAGTTTAGGCCTGATTTCTTATTTTTATTGTCTCACAACCAATCATTTTCTTTTTTTCAGTATACTCTTCAAGCTTCGCCACTCTGTATTTTAATGTAACTGTAGAACCTATTCGCTACATCATCAGCAAACACCAACGGTGTTCTTGTAGATCAAATTAAAAAAAAGATTTAGTCATTGTTATTAATGAAAACATCAAGAGTGATTCTTGTTAGAGCTTCTCTTAGTCAGGTTACAACTCATTCTGAAATAATCAGCTTGATAAAAATGTCCCTTTCATGATACCTAAAAAATAATGAGCCCTAGTAATTCGAGTAATAAAAATGTAATAAAAGAAACCTGATATTAACTAATCTATCACGTGCAATTTGTCCTGTAGTATGATAATTTTAATAACATGCTAGCGAAGTTGAACCTCAATTAATTCGACCAATTTTCGGTTCAGTTCCTCTAATAAATGCCCTATCACTACTTTTCCTCAATGAACTAGTGTTTCACACCTTAATTACTATGCTCTATACAACACCAGAAGATCCTTGTCGGCTTAACATATAATCTGGGGTAGTTGTTTACAAATTTTTATGTTGACACATTCATATATCAATCACATATCAATATATTTATAATTTTATAAATAATTTTAATGTAGACTTACACTCTCTCTGTCATGATTGACTTGAAGTGAAATAATTTATTTTGTGAACTTTCTTAAACTTCAATGATGAAACTATAGCAATTTATTGAATTATATTACCGTTATGTTATCTAAGATATGATGGAAGTGAGACAATAGATTTAATAATTCAACGAAAATTGTTTATAACCAGATTACGCTAAGCTGTCGAGACCACTATTTCGTGGCTTCACGTCTAGGAAGCCCTGGATCGAGCGTTGTGGGTGAGCGGTTACTTTCTGGACTCGCATTCGGGAGGACATGGGTTCGAATCGCAGTACGGATATTCATATTTCGATATTCATTGGTTTGCAGAAATCGCTCCAGGCAAATACCCAGGTGGTTCCTACAAATGTGATGGCCGAATTCCTTCCCATTTCTTGTCCTTCTTCCTTTCCCTCCTCTAATGACCTCGGCCTTAGACGAAGCGTAAAGACATAAGCAAAAAAGAAAGCCCTGGGATAAACTTTCAGGCACTGGAAAATTCTCACGTGAGAGTTAAACCGAGTAATAAGCAAATTAACTATTTAAGCTACTTTATGTCTGGTGCTTTTGCCTCGGTACTAAAGTAATGGTTAGGCATTTAGACGCTATAATACCAACAATAACGCAAGCCCATTTAGCAGAGACTTAACACAAATTTCTCCCGATTTCACTCCACACAGCAAGTGATTTACAAGACAGACTTTCACATGACAGCTGTGACATCCGTGTCGGTTACAATAAAATAAAATGGAATCCGTCTACAATCAGCTCTGTAAATTCTACAACGTTCATAAACGGCAAATTTAAATTTTTCCAGAGAAACAAATCACTTCAAAATGTAAATGTCTGTGAAAATCAGTCAACAACAGCCACAACTAAAGCATGTAATATGATTATCTTTCACAGAGCAGTTCAGCCAAAGATGTTATGCAAGTACCCCAAAAAGTAAGGCACAAAAAAATCTCTGATACAACTGAAAATTACCTATTGCACACAAATTATAATATGTGTAACAGTTTTAGTGTCGCTAGTTACGATAAATATTTCAGAATGAGAATACAGGTATGCAGTAATTCATTATGAGCTGTGGTGACGCAACAACTATGGATCAAGAATCTTTTTTTTCCAGTGCCGAATTTAGGAAATTCAGAACCCCGTGCCGACTCCAACCATTAGAATCACTGTCATCTACAACGAATTTTTGCAACCGCTGATAATTACGTTACTGTGTAGGAAGCCTAAACAGCACGGTGTTTCTTTTCACAACTTTTTGCTGGCGATTCAGAGGCGAAAGAGAGTACGAAAAATGCCGCTTGCCACTTCATGCTTGGGAGCCCCATGAAACGACTACTAATGGAATGTTAGTAGCAACGGGTGACTTTTTACCGTCGCCACCAGGAAGTCATATCAAAACTGTCCTCTTCCACCTTTCTCGAAAAGGAGGGAGGATGTATGAAACTCGTTTAGGGTTTGCCACTTTGTTTTATTAATGCATAGTATCTAATTAGAGCAACGTGTGATCTCTTCTTTCCCTCTCTAAACTAGAAGCATAGTAACATGTTAAAAAGACTATTTAAGTAACTTCCGTAGAAGACCTGTTGAACTCTTACACACAATATAAGTATAATTCAAAACAATTTATTACTCGCTGAAATCAAAGTTCGATCGCTGAGAGTATAATCATTTTCTCTTTAGAGAATGCCTGTGTCGGGACGTTTTTTTTCTGTAACAATTTTGGTGGAAAATTCTTTAAGCAAATTATCTGAATCACCTCATTAGACTACACGGTGATTATAGTGATAAAATTACAATCAACAAAGTCATCTATCCGAATATGATATATTAAAACCACAACATCAGCCTTCACAAACTCATTTAGTTTATCGTGAACAAACAATGAATGTGGATATTCTAAGACATACAAAGATGGTTTCAATATGTATCTTTTTTTACTGATCAGCTGATAAAAATACAGAGCGAAATTGATCTAACAGAATTAGGCAACTCTTTCAAAAGCAAATATGCAATCCAGATCGTGTGTTGCATGGTATACACTGATCCCGGTTTTGAGCAGTCAACATTCGCGCCTGGTATTCAGGATGATGTACGTTCGATCTCTGGTACGTCATCCAGATTTTGGTTTCATATCACTCCAGACGAATGCCACGGTGGTAGCTTCAAATGGACCATGACCTAGTACTGTCCTGTTAATTTCGACAGCCCTATCTGGCTCTAATGGCTCAGACCTTAAATCATTTAGGAACGGCTCAAGTGCACTTAAAAAGTTCTTACAGAATGGGTTATAGTGTCTATTGACGCCCCACGTATCCGCCTCTGGAAAACATGGCTCGTCTTTTGTTTGTCTTTCGTAAGACCTGAGTTAGCTTGAAAAATGAGGCACATCGCCCATTTTGATTTTATTTTTTAACCAGTTTTCCGTTATAATTTATAACCATTTAAACTTATTTATTTCAGGTTTTTAACTTTAACGTAGAGCTCGCCCAAACATTTACTTTTTCCCTCAGGAACGAAATATGGTCCTGGCGCAATAGTTTGTTCAAACAAAGAGAAGCTCTCGATACCGTCAAAGCAAATTTATCTTGGCTTATTAGAGTTTTAGTAACTAAGGTGGAATTATATTGCATACACCTTAAAAAAAAAAAAAAAAAAAAAAAAAAAAAAAAAAAGAACCTTAGTCCACAACCCAAAGGTTGGTTGGATCCTCCAGTAGGAGATATACTAAGCCATTGCGTCAGAGTTAGTACGGCCAGTTCCTTTCCTCTTTCCTCTGGGACCTACAGTTAAACGTAGCTCATATGAATAAACACAACTCTTAAAAATTCTTCCGTCTACCGGGATTCGAACCGCGTCCGGAGCTGCGAACTTCTTAAAAAATAAAAGAGCAACCGCTACCAGGTCACTCGCATACACCTTATCATAATGATAATACTGTCGCATACGTTAAGTATGTCAGAATTGTGTTATTGTTACGTACGTACCGTATATTAAATGACTTCTGATTATGCAACTGAAATAGTGTTTAAACTTGATATGAATACAAAAAGCTCATAAAAATTCTAAGGAATGAATTAAAATGAGCCAAATTACATATTTAGATACTATTAGATACTATTAGATACTATATAAAATAATCGTACATGTGCAAATACGTCTACAGTATCTGGTGCTATTTGTGTTTATTTAAGAATTTGAAGCGTTTTACTAGTTCAAAACAGGCTGTGTTTAAAGAGACGTTTAGTCAATACTGACGCAAGTAATTTAACTGTTCTATGCTATTACTTGAATTTATATATGTCACTAGTAATTACGTTTGCCTTCAGTTCATGCTTACGAAAAACTGTAAGATGTATAACCGATTGTCTTACAGAACATTCGTATATAAAATATTAAAGTCTTATTTAAACATTTTCAAGCAGAATTAACTTAGATGTGCTGTAAATATCCGTATTCCCACTCCTGACGCACAAAAATAGGGAAAGTAATGGCGGGCAAAGACCGTGGAGTGGTATTTTATCGCATGATTGACTTCGCGTTTGCAATACAGATTACCAGTTTCCCCAGGTAGCCAAGACACAACAAGCGTAACGTAAGATAAGTAGGAACAAATCCAGATGCTAAGATATAGCAAAAGTAAAGTTGGATTTTAATGGACACACCTTAATATGTAATCTAATAACTGCATAGTTTCGAAGATATTATTGGGGTTCATCGGGATTAAAAGAGAAGGTAAACTTTCAGACACCGAACTTACTCCGAGAATACTATGAAATTATTTGTAGATTATATAATATTTCTTACAGACCAATGATTTAATGGCTACTGTTTGTTGCTTATTTTTTGTGTTTCTCGGCTAATCGGTTCACTATTTTTAAATTTATATAAGTAAAGCTGGCACTTTCGTGCGAAAACAACTAGAATCGTTCAGTGGCTTTTATAAAAATGCCGAAACCATAGAATTCATCAGCCTGATTACAATGTTGATGAGCAAACTTATACGATTTACACACAGATTTAGACAGTCGTGTACCTCATAAAGAACAGGAATGTATCTATCACAACTTCAATAAAGTCCATCAATAAACAAAGGAGTTTTTAACTTGTAGTCAAGCACAGAGGCTATGAACTGACCTTCACTTCTAGCAAAACTTTACATTGTTAATTTGAAAATCGGTTGTACGCTCCGTGTTTCTGATAACACGTTAAGCTGTAGATACCCTTTCCCCGCTAGGAATACCGTGGTAAGTTAGACGACAGAGGAGGATTGCTCAGCAGGTAAGAAACTTTGTCATCAGATCCTACAGACAGCATTAAATTGATACTATGGTTTACTCACGCACATCATCGGAAATCACTGGATTGATTGGATTTAAATCTGGGCCATAGAAAGCAAGTTACCATTTATTTCTTCATAGCGGTAGTCAAACGGACTACGAAATCATGAGGAAGCATCGTTTTGTGGATTGGAGGAGATATTGACTCTTTTTTTTTTTTTAAAAAATCGGCATGTAGTTTTTGTTTTATCGAAAGAGTTCGTGAATTTGCCAACCCATTTAAAATTAATCAGGAGTTTCTTTACTCTAATATCTTTGCTGGAATGTTTTCGGTTTGATAAATCATCAGATTATATCACGTTTAATTGGATGTCACTACACAAATATTAGTTACACACTTATCTGGACTTATTAAGCATGTATATATATTTGTTTGGGCCATCTAGGACCACGTTAAGCCACTTATTTTTTTATTTTTTTTGCTTGAATTTGATGTGGATGTATACACATCAGCGCTACAATTAGGGTTGTTAGCGCTAGAGGGCACCTACAGTTTAACGTGATATCCGAACCTCGGAAGCAGTCTGACGTACTTCACATTACACAGTGAGCTATGTCAGAGCTGAAGGTCGAGTTAAGGGCTCATGAAATTCCCCGCCGAGACAGGGATTCGAACCGGGGACGTTTCGATCTCCAGTCAGATGCCTTAACCACTGAGCCACCAGACCGCTTATTAACTTTCATGAAGTTTGACGTTACAATACCGTTATCTGTTATTATCGAGGCTAAACTGTGGTACCCTATTAATGGAAGCTATGTATTATCTTTGTGCGTGTGTTTATGTGTGTATGTGTGTACGTGAGAACGTGGGCCCACTGTATCAGGAAGTCAATGCTTTAACGACCAAAATGGTGGTTATTGCGATACTGCATTTACTTATTTCTATGTTCTATAATTAAATCCAAAATATTCTAACAAAAAAACTTTAAATTGTCATAGTTTAAGGGACCTATTTAAAGCTTGTTAGATAGTAATTAAACTTTAATAAAAATGTTAATTTTTTTAATGGCATTCGGCTACTCTTTTTTTTTTTTTTTTTTTTTTTTTTTTTTTTTTTTTTTTTTTTTTTTTAGACTAGATGGTTAGCCACAAGCTTTTTTTTTTTTTTACCTCCTGCACCCGAAGCAGGAATCATACCTCTTTTTTCCGACTATTTTTTATTTTTTTTTTAAATAACTACTTTATATGTATATATATTATAGTTGAAGCACTACATTTAGGTAATTTTGGAAGGTCTCCTTGTAATTCTTTAGTTTTTTGATATTGTGGTGGTTTTCTATGATTTTATACTGGGCCATACAGCCAGCTAAATGTGACTTGTTGCTATCAAGTATTGACACAAGGACACTACAACACGGAGAAGACATTCACAGACACAACACTAAACACCCATGCCCTTGGCCGGACTCGAACCGGCGACCTGCGGTACGCGGAGCTAGCACTCTAGCCCCTACGCTACCGAGGCCGGCAATGTAAATTGTTGTTAAATGAGTAGTCCTATGTAATTATGATTGATTTAGAAATGGCTTCCTTCAACGCTTTGTTAGTTTTTTCACATGCATACATTAAAATGAGTATATTAATTCAACAAGGTTTTCTGTAAAAAAAAAAAAAAATAGCACTGATGTTTGCACTTAAATAAAGTAAGTGCAGTAAAGATGTTAATATAGTTTCCTAATCTAGCTAAGACCTGCAGGGTACTTGTTGAGCTGGGATGTAAAGCAGTTTGAGGAGGCAGCCTAATGAAAGGCAGGGTTAGGGTTACGGCTGCGAGGGGCTTAGTGGCCCCATAAAGCGGATCGCCGATTTTAGTGTGCACAGTTTGAGGAGAGGAGAGCGTAGTAACCTCGCCCGTGTCTACCCGAGGAACAACAACGTCATGCACTACGTGCGGACACTTAACTGCTCGGCAATCAACGCTGTTCACTATTTTAAAACACCGCTAGTAGCATAAATAAAATTTACAGAAGCTGGAAACAACATTGCTCGTTAGCTACCGAAAGAAACATTTGTAACATCTCAGTACGGAACGCAAGATTTCAACTGATGTTAAAAGTTCCAGAAACAGAAGAAAATATTGCCCGTAAAATTCTCAAAGAGGCCTTCGTAACATTTCAATATGGAACCTAAGATTACGGCTAATGTTAGAAGCTGCTGAAGCGGTAAACAATAAGAACGAACCTCAAAGATGGTTTCGTAACATTTTAATATGGAACGCTGAATTTTACATGAAAGACATGAAAGGTAATACATATTACGAACAGCAAAAATCCGTTTTGTTTTTCTGCTAAACAGGTTTCACTATGTCTCAGAAGAAAGAAGTTTGTAGCAGCAAACAGTATTGAAGAACTGTAACGGAATAGCAGAGGAAATCCCCGCAAGAAATTAACGGGAGTTGTTTTCATCATTAGTTGGTAATCATTATTATTCGGAAAAGTGCAAATAAGGACAACGCAAGGCTGCTAGGTATCACATGCATTTAATATTTGGTAGTCTAAAAATCCGTTAACATTTTACCCGACAAACTTATTGACTGATATGTGATATTTCGCATTCATGAATTTTGATTAAAAGGGATAGTTGTAGTATAAAAGTTACCCATTAAAGTACACTTTTCTTCTTTCTCGTAACTTTAAGAAATGTAGTTGACATAAATGAAATGTGAGAGTTACGGATATTTGTATAAGGGGTTCTCTGCCACCAGATAGGCGAACAACTGGACCAAATCTACTTTAATGAATCTTGACTGTAACATACGCAAAGTCATACATTTCGTCACCTTTTCAAAATGTACTTGATCCATCTTTTACTAAAGGGTTCAAGAGACTGAAACATTTTTTGGAATCTTTTGAAAGTGTTCCATGAAACCTGTCTCTTTAGGTTATAAAACACTCCCACAGGATTTCTAACTGTAGTATGCCAGTTTTGTAATATGCGGATCGCCTTTACTTTCACACTGCAATTCATATCATACGTCCTCCGTGTATCACTGAAAATTATTACAATTCGATGTACGTAGATTGGTCCCAGCTAAAATACCATTCTTCCAGTAGACTGTACAAGTCATCTAAGAGGAAAATATTATAATTACTTTTTACTTGCTAGTTGCTATGTACTGTACATAAAAAATGAACAGGCATTACGGGGCATAAGGAGCAGTTCGAAATTCACATGAAGTGACATCATGAATACGCAATGGAAACTGAGCATTCGATATAAAATCTTCAATTTAAATGCGAGTTTAGCCTCGTAACCCAGCATTTTCATCAACTGTAAAGTGTAACTTAAAGTTCACTCGTTAAAATCAGATAACACATTGCCATCTGTATGATTCATAACTTCTCCTATAATGCTACAGATAATGATGAGTGGGTTAGAACATTAATAGCAGGAATACAGATTCTTTCTTCACAATTTCAGTCTAGAAGTAATTTGTAGATCGCAGTCGCTTCCTTACTTTGGTAACTGTGGATGCATTTAGCCCAGGGGCGAAACTGCAAATATAAAAAATCTCACAACAGCAATGTTGCTTCCTTCTTTTGTTTCGTCATTTGGACTAATGAAGAGGTTGCTCAACGGACAGCCACTCGTCTAATAGATTTCACTTGTTGAAGCATTCATATTTGCACACACACCACTTAACCCGAAGACAAACTTCGCATGAAGCTAATTTCCCTTCTTGGTGAAGGACAGTGACGCGTAAAAACAACATCGCGAAACGCACACTCCAACAAGTGGACACTTTCGCGGAAGTTAGAGAGAGGTCCGCTGCTTTTACTTTTTGAGTAACTCCTCCCTCACTCGACACAAAAGAGCTGATCATATCAGACGGGCAGTCTCTTAAGGACCCTGACTCTCAACGCTCAGGAATTTCACCTCGCAAAATGAGCTGGAGTATGTTTGTAGACAAACATGAACAACACTCAGATGAAATGATCACGAAGTATGCCAGAAAACGATATTTCGTCACTAGGCCATGTGTCATATGTGCAAAACTTTTTTTAGGTGCCACCCACAATTTTGTGAATTGCTGAGTATATATGTAGATGTAGATGTAAGTTCCAAACGAAATAATCACTAAGAAATATTGGAATATCATTACACTGTAACTACTTCTCACACCAGAGTTTTTATGGTGTTTGGCAGATTATGATCGGAAACAGCTACATATTATCACATTCACATTTGTTTAGAAGAAAAGTGTGACAACTACTGTTACTATCAAGGACATATGTTTTGAATTCATTATACTATACTATTGACAATTAGGTTTTCCACTCTCAAAGACGTAAGAACTTACCTTCCATTTTTGGGTCATTGATCTACACTTAAAAGAAGGGGTACACTGAAGGAACCTCCACGAAGATTTCGTTCAATATATGCAACCATGAGAAGCATAATCGCGCGTATCCTGGGCAACACTTGCCAAAAGACAGCGGCCAATCCTTCAACTACCAGGAAAAACGAAAGACCCTAGGGCACGGAAAGCAAGAACCGAGTGGAAAAAAATTATCTGCAAAATATTGCTATTCAGTTATAGTATACGCATCAATGTCTACGCACACACCTCTATTGTATTACACTTCCGCGAACAAAATTGCACATCATAGCTCACAGCAGATGGAGACAAGTTATCTCATTGAAGACAATTCCGTTAACATATATACTTCACAGTAGTGGGACTCCATGGTTTTAAAACTTGTAAAATGATTTCCACTGTTGTCACTACGTTCAGTTCGGTTCATCTTTAGTGAAATGTCATCACGTAACAACTACTTGTAGTATTATAGTTTTTATGGCGTTTCACTAATCATGGTCGGAACAACTTTCTTCTCACTGCATATGGTGCGCCTTTAACTATAAGAGGAATCACATTGATTCAGTCGCATTAGCACAGAACTGAATGTTCTTTACGATAAACAAAGAGTGTCGCTGAAAAACACACATAAAGTGTAACAAAAACTTCTCCCATAAAAACTTTACCGCTCAAGGTTAAGCAGGTAGGGACAACAAACACATAATAACAAATTTCTGTTGTGAAAGTAGTTTACCCAAAATTTGTTGAGAAAAAAAACAATATCTGACGGCTATAGTTAAGAAGGCACTTCTTGCTTTGGCTATACTTGTCGACGGAGATAACGTCAGGTTAGAAAAAGCACAAAAGGAATTTCCACAATTGTTGATCACAGATAGACAAACATAACCAGTGAAATCTTGTAGTAGGCATTAGTTTGTTCCGTCCTCCCTGTGGTGTACTCACCAGAGCGCCGTGCATGTCTGCGGGTGGGAGTACTGCTGGCTGTCCACGGAGGAGTGCGAGCCACTGAGCGAGGTCGCTGCTTAAGAGAGCGATGCGAGCTCTCTCCGCCGCGCCGCGTGGGAGGTGCCCGGCACCTTGCACCACTCTGTACTCTACGGCCCGTTCCATTCCAGACGAGGCCTCCAGACCTTGGTAACTTCGGAGCTGCTAAAAGGCTGTCACTCGCACCTCACCTCTCCAGCATTTGTTTGTGTTTTTATTCGAGTTTAAGTTGGTCGAAGCTCGAATTAATATTACTTTGCTCAAATACAGTTTTACATAAGACTGATAATTCGTTTTTACCTTTTAGTTATTGTAATAAATCGATAATTAAGAACTGTTGATAACATACTGCATCAGATGACCTACATACCTGTCGACTGCAGACTTCATGCTTTCCTCCTCGTTGCCATTGCTGTAAGGAGTCTTTTACTGCCTCGAGTCAATTGCTCATTTCCTTGGACCGCCTTGTTTTCCCTATTCTCTAATATGGAATTCTGTTACTTTTCTTGTTCATACTTGTAGAGTTTTCTGTATAATTGTATTTTTGTTCTGCTGTTCACCAAACTGTACACCCTCCTCAGGAATACAGATTGTTACATACGTCAGACCTAACTTTCCACTAACTTTAAATGTTTGGATTAAACACATTGTTGCTGGAGAGAGATAAACATTGATTAATTGTAAATTTGTACATTTTCCGTAAGAATGACTATTGTTTTGATGGTAGGAAATTGTGTACATGAAGTGTGATACGCTTAAAACCGGTATAGTGTTTGAAATGTTACTTAAAAGGCTATAACTGTGAATGCTGTGTAAGCCATAGTGTTTTAAGTATGATTTTCGGCTGAATGGAATCGTTTAACTTTCTCAGTTTTGTCTTTTAATGCTTGTAAATAGTCTCAATTTTCATTTAAATATGCTTCTTCATTATTACAAATGATTTTATATAGGTAATGATTGTCTTTGTATTATTGCCATTGTTTGGGTGAATTGTTAGCGATCCAGAAGCTTCTTGCTGCGTTTGTGATGTCTCGAAAATTCTATATTGCCTATTAGAGCTCTTGAGATCGGGTGCTGCCGAATTCGCTTAGGTTCTCTTAAAACGTTGCTAAAATGACTCTGTGTCTGTGATATTCGTAATGTGCTTTAGAATCTTTGAAAGAAGTTGACTTATCCGTTTAGTCCTAATGTGTCTGACTATTTCGGCGGAATAAAAAAGTTAAATAAAACGTGTATCGACGGTATTGTTATTTCAACCTCATTATTCAGAAGTTATAGAAATTAACTATCATACTTTGGTGAAAGTTATAAATCACCAGGCGACCCGAATTAAAAAAAACTTGTAGATCTAAGGGCTGATTAATTAAGTTACAACAACGCCGAACTGACGAGTGGTTTGATAAGTTCATAACGTCCTAGGAAACGAAAGCATTTCTTAAAAACATTGAACATCTAGAGCAGCGGTACTCAGCCCGTTGCCCGCCAACCCTTTACCGAAGTCTAGCAATTATCAGACGGATTTATCGGATATAGTCAAAAAAAATTAAGTGTCAACAGTTCCATTGATGTTAAAATAAATGCATACTTTTAAACGTTGAGTTTTATTATACTGTAGGTTGTTGCAGCTCATCTTGTTATAGCAGCGGCGCTTATGCGTTCCAGGAAGAAAAAAGGTTGAGTTCCGCTGATCAGGAGGGTCGGCTGAACTTTTCGAAAGATGTCTTTGTTTATTTCTGTAATGATAGTATTTATTGGCTCTCTTCTTTGTTATGTTAATCACCTATTCCATTCAAGCAATAATCTTCTCTGTACGTTCCTTACAGATACTGTCGTTAGAGACGTGCTTGCACTTCGTATGAACAAACCACTTCAACCTCTCATTGCTTTCTTCGATTATCAGGCACGCCTTTATCTTTTTTCTTTTATTTATTTCTAATTTTGTCCTCGCACTACCGATGCATAAATAATTTATTTTGTAGTTGAAATCTCCTCATTTCTCTTTTGCTTATTACACAGTTCTCTAAGCTGTATGCCATGATTGGTTGCAGATATGAATTGTTTATTGTCATTAGAGTTCGTGAAGAAGCTTTCCCATCAACGCTCCACACTTGATGGAAGAAAATACATTCTACCATTACCCTGCTTTGCACTTCTGGTTTTATCCTTACATCACTTGACACAAAACATGTGAGATAACTGAAGTTTTTCATATATTTAATTCCCTCTCCCTTAAATACTTGCACTATGTATAAGCACTACTCATTTTTAATTCCACTGTCGTACTCTTTTTTATTTCTGTGGCCTTTTATGTACCAGCAATTTAAACATGTAAATAGAAGTGTTTCAATACAGTCTGTAAAAAATTTAAGCATCGCTTTTTACTCACTAAAATTGAAGCAGAATTTATGTTACATATAATCGGTCTCAAAACGTTTTTTAATCTCATTCTTAACAGATGTGTTAGTAAATTAACAATATCAGGCCATTCCAAAGTTTCTAATCCTCTAAATAGCTGCTAAACTCAGTCTTATTGAACTTCGCGTCAGCACCTATTAAACATCAGTATGACGTACATTCAGGGCACCCTCTTGCCCAAGGGGTTGGAAACGGCCTCCAGTGGCTGAGGGATCAGAAATGATAAACGGCAAGGGCTGCAGTTGACACTGCATTAAAGACCCTGGGTAAAATATTGCAGAGGTAAAATAATCTCCCAATCGGATATCCGAGTGAACTGCTCAGGGAGGAATCATTAGAATGGAGTGTGGAACGTTAGATGTCTGAATAAGGTAGTAGATAAGGAAACTTAAAAGGGAAATGGATAACTTAAGTTAGATGTAGTGGGGATTGGTGAGATTAATTCGAAGGATGCACCGGATTACTGGTCTGAGGAACACAGAATAATTAATACAAAAGTCGTTATTGGAGTTACTGGTGTAGGATTTATAATTAAAAAGAAAGTAGGAAAACTGGTGGGTTATTACGAACAGTTTAGTCACAGAATTATTTTGATGAGGATAGAAACTAAGCTCGTTCCAGGCACAAGTATGTATGCCAAAGTCACAGGAAGATGATGAAATAGAGAAAATACACGATGAAGTTTAAGAATTAATCCAATATGTGAACGGGAAGGAAAATCTAATAATCATGAGTGACTAGAATGCGATAATTGGAGAAGGAAAAGAGGGTAATACTATATGGACTTTTGGCCTAGGTGAAATAAACGAGCGAGGAAGCAGGTTGTTAGAATTATGTGAAAAATATAAGCTTTTCAAACACACTATATAAAGAATCATGCACAAATGGTATACGTCTGGAAATGTCCAGAGGGTACAGGTAGGTTTCAGTTAGATTACATCATGTTCAAACAGAGATTCAAGTTCTAGACTGTAAAGCATACCCAGGAGCTGACATAGACTCAATCACAGTCTGATAGTTATGAAGTGTGACCAGAAATAAAACAGAATAAGGAAGCAACACGGGAAGAACAGACAGAAAGTGAATAAACTGAAAAAATCTAACATAGGACAAAAGTTTGTAGAGATGGTAAATGTGGATCTAAGAAATAACTCTGAAATCAGTTCAATTGAGGACATATGGAATGCATTGAAGAGAGAAATAATCCAAGCTGGTACAGAAAAATTAGGTTTAAGGAAACAAGTCGCCCGAAAACAATGGATCACAGGAGAAATAAAATATTGTAGTCGATGGGTCAGAAGAGAAAACAAAAAAATTCTTGGGATGAAGTAGAACGCTCTGGCCTCGCATTCGGGAGGACGCCAGTTCGAATCCCCGTCCGGGCATCCAGATTTGGGTTTTCCATGGTTTCCCCAAATCACTCCAGGTGAATGCCAGGATGCTTCCTTCAAAAGGCTATGGCCGAATTCCTTCCCGCTCCTTGTCCCCAATTCCATCCCGCCTCTAATGACCTCGACGTCGACGAGGCGTAAAGTAAAAAAAAGGGATGAAGTAGGAAGAGAGCAGTACAGACAATTCAGAAATCAAATAACAGAAAATGCAAGAAAGCAAAAGTAATGTGTGAAAAATAGAAAAGGAAAGGGTGTTAGGTGAAGCAGATGTGGCCTATAGGAAGATCAAACAAAATTTTGGAGAAATGAAGGAAACTTCTTATAAGTTCAGAAGATAGAGCTGATCGATGGAAGGAATACATAGAAGAACTGTATGATGAGGATGATTTAAACAACACTGCTTAGGAGATTCTGTTTAAAGGACAGAATTGATAGAGCTTTGAAAGATTTGAAATTAAATAAGGTGGTGTGAATTGATGAGATTTCTGTAGAACTTCTGAAATCCCTAGGAAGAAATACAAAGATTATTCAAACTGATGTTAAACAGCTATGAAACAGGAGAAATTCCAACTGACTTTAATAAAAATATTAACTTCACACTTCCGAAGAAAGCACAAACCAACAAATGTGAGAATTATCGCACCATAAGTCTAACATCACATGCTTCTAAATTACTGATTATGATAATGTACAGGAGGTTAGAAAGGATAGTAGAGGAGATAGTAGGAGAAAATCCGTATGAGTTTAGGAAAAACTGCGATATAAGGCCTTTATGTTAATACTTGAAGGACGGTTCAAGAAAGACAAAAATTCTTTCATTTCATTGTTTTTGATAATGTTAGGTGGTACAAGATGTTTAAAATTTTGAAGAAATCGGATGTAAAATATTGTAATGATCCGAATGGAAAATATATGTGCGTGTTTCTTTTCTCGTCGTGAGAGTGTCGGTCCCAGGGGAGGTTCTGCTTGTGTTTGGAGGACGCCAGCCCTTGAGTGTTGCCATTAGATGTGACGAATGGCAGAAAACAGTCCCGTGACAGGACCACAGCTCAAGAGCAGCCTGGACTGTTTCGGTAAACAAATAAAACAAAAAGAAAATCCGTATCCAAGAACGAATGGTAAAGGGAAGCCTGGGAGTACAACCAATAGGAAAAACTTGAATTTTATTATGAAAAAAAAGGGCGCTTTTGTTGCATGTCCCGAGCCAACCAGCAAGAAGAGGTTCCCTCCAAATACAGACATTGGCCGACGTCATCAAGGAGGGGCGGAAAGCGACGCTTCGTCCGGCAGCACGGAAGAGAAAGGGGACTGGTGGGCTACCGACGGTGAGGTGTAGATCGACCGACCAGCTGACTACTGGGGACAGCAGTGAGGCAGCCGGCCGTGATGGAGAGCTGGTCAACCCACCGACTGCACAACGTAGATTCGCCTGCACGGTAACCACCATTCAGAAAAATGAACTTTTGCATCATCGTCGTTTTCACCCTAGTCAGTCCTAAGACAAACTCTCTTGCTCCAACCGAGAACCCTTGTGTTGCAAAAAGAAAGTCAAGTAAACAATTAAAATACATAAGTAAATCGTAAAGTCAGATTGTGAACCTTGTTTTCAATAGATCCCACCCAATCATGTAATGTGTCATTTGACTTTATTAATAATTCTAGTTATTCAATAATTCATGTTTAAATAACAATACTTTGAGATCTGGATGTCGCTTCCCTCAGAATAGGGTACACTCCAATCTCTGGCGCCCACCTGATTTTTTTTATACCTAATATTATTTGAAATCAATGACACGTAGCAAACGGTCACAGTGAGGTCGAGAAGTCGCTTTCCTAACAAAGGGAACACTTCAATATATATAAAAGAATATAAACTCTACGAGAATCATTTGGCTGCAATCAAAGTGTAGAATCATGAGAGACATGCATCAGTTAAAAAGGATGTGAGACAAGGTTGTAGTCTATACCCATTAACATTCAACTTGTGTAGCAAGCAATAAAGGAAGTAAAAGATAAATTTTAATCTGGCATAAGAATTCAAGCAGTAAAAAAAGTAAGCATGCTGCGATGTGCTGATGACATTATCCTGTCAGCAGAACAGATGCAGGATCATCAGAAGTTAATGAATGGCATGAACAAAATACCAAAGAAAGATTTTGGACAAAATATAAACCAAAGAAAGACAAAAGTGATGAAATACAGAAGCAATTATAGCAATAATGGTAGATTAAATATAAAAATAGGACAGATGCATTCGGAGAAGTAAGTGAATTTTGTTACCTTTGCAGTAAAAATACAACTGATTGCAGAAGCAGGAATGATGTTAAAGGCAGAATAGCATTAGTGAAAAGCGCATTCTTGAAAAAGAGAAATATTTTAGTTTCAAGTATTGATCTAGTAGTGAGGAAAACTTTCTAAAACTCTGTGTGGGATACAGCACTTTATGGTAGCGAGGCGTGGAATTTCGGAATACAAGAGAGAAGGAAAATGGAAACATTTGTAATATGATCCTATAGAAGGATGCTGAAAATCAAGTGGAGAGTTAGAGTACGAAATAAACGAGTTTTGGAGATGACGGATGAGGTGAGAAGGTTGTGAAAGGGTCTAACAGAAAGAAAAGATGGGATGGTGGATCGAATTTTAAGACATGTGGGATTCCTTAGTTTGTCGGTGGATGGAACGGTTGAAGGAAAGAATTGTACAGGTAGAAAAAAATTATAATATGTAAATCACTTAACTGAAAACGTAGTTTGTAAAGGATATATGTTGAGATAAAGAGGTTTGTACAAGATAGGAAGAAATGGAGGATTAACGTACTTAGTTATATCCCAGAGAAACTATTTTGAACAAACTTGATAGAATTAAGGTTTCCTGGAGTGTTATACTGGTTTTTTTGAACGTAATACGTTTCTGCATCAGAATTGTTTCTTGTTATATCATCTTTTGCTTCTGATATTTCAGTATTTATCGTCCCATTTTGTTCGTTCTGAATTCATTCATTTCTAAAATTCTTACCGTTCATCAGACGCATAGGTGTTATATACTTTTTTTTACCTTACTCAAGATTTTTAATAGCTTTCACTGTTTTTTAATCTTAATTTTAGATTCCCATTTTCTTCATACTTATTGCTTTCTTCACTTCTCGTCTGTGCGTTTACATTTCGTTTTCTAGCATCTATATCAGGTGTCTAGGAGATATGTCACGATTTATGTTACATATCACGATCTCTGTTACAGATATATATTCGACAGTTATATCTTTGTCTAGTTATGAATTTGGATGGTGACTTCATCTATGATTTTTAAGACCTTCAGCATTTCTTGTTTGTTTTTGGTGGTAACTCCTAAACGTAAACTGAATTTAAAAATTCGTATGGGAAGCATCATACCAATATCCCCACACCAAGTTCGATAATTAATAACAATTCTGTTCAGTGTTACTTAATCTAATCCAATACAAGTAAATGTAATATGTCCAAACCAAATAGCTAAAACACAGCTGACTATAAGCATTTGATCCGGTCGTATAGTCTTCTAAATGGAGATAATTCAAACTTGCGATTTATAACTAAATTCTTCCACACAAAATTATTAAAATTGTACTTTTTCAATATAAGTTATTTGAATGTAATGCATTTTCATGCGATGCTACCAAAAAACGGCATTAAAATATAAGTTCGACTATCGGGATTTTTGTGATTTTTCCAGAAACTATTTATACGAACAGACATGACCGCTATACAAAATTTCAAGAATCAGCAGGAGGATCAAGCAATTCTTTACACTATACATTTCCTGTCTGTCTTGTATGGATATGGTAAAACACTTTAAATGCAATTTATAGAATACTTGTAACCACCAGAATTCCTCCATATTCCTGTAATGAGACGATAAATGAATAAATGAGAGAAATAGATTATATCAATAACGCATTAGAGAGGACACAGGTTCGAATCACCGTCCTGACATTCAGATTTCACTTTTCGTTGTTTCTCGAAATCACTACAGGCAAATAACGGGAGTTCCTTAAAAAGGACATGACTGAATTCCTTCCCGTTCCTTGATCCCAATCTTTTCTTGCCTCTCATGACCTCGACGTCGACGAAGCGTAAAGTCATTAAAAATCTATCTAGAAACTACGCTATTTAAAATTATTTAAATCGCATCAGATAATCAAAACACTTTAAAGCACTGTTGTCAAAATAGCTTTAATGCAACAGAAATATGAGATTACGTTGAAATCCGCAAATCTTTCATTTGCACTGCCGAAAAACAACAAGTTCTTGACACTAAGGAAAATATCTCATGATGTTCTTTTTTATTTTCTAAAACTGGAATGTACCATGTCGATCTTTATCCATTAACATGCAGGGTTTTATAACTACAAGGAACAGACGAGGTCGATTTAATCCTCGCAAGAGTGATGTGTGCGCATCGGTGGGCAAATGATTACGCATAATCAGCTCCGACCAGCGGAGCGGATAAACCTAGTGAAACGAGCGGCTTGGCCAAGGGCAGAGAAGACGCATCCTACTTATCCCTCATACCGACCGTCAGCAGCATCGCAAGGTTGCCAGTTAGAAAGTAGTATGCGTCAGAACAGTACAAAATTGCTTATACTTCATGGATCATGAAATCTGAGGTAATCTTATCTTATATCTTTAAACGAGCAATTCTTGTGTATATATATATATATATATTTCGGATCTCGGAAACGGCTATGACGATTTGGATGAAATTTGATATTTAGATAATGTTTTGACTTTTAAGATTACCTAAATAGTTGTCTTCCGTACAAAAAAGCGAGTTTGCAAAACACAAACAATTTTTTCACTTGATATCTCGAAAACGGTACTAGCGCCATCTCGTAGACAATTCAGGTACCAGAAAGCCTACAAATAGATTCTCTCTGATTTCAAAGAATATTTAAACGAACAGTTCTTGTATACTGGCTGAGGCGTGGAAATAGTAACATTGCAAGTTTAATTGTAAAACATTTAAAAAGGAAGATAATTAAAAATTTATGATTTATGATTGGTTTTGTCAGAGGTGATAAACTTCTTTGAAAATAATATTACCGGTACCAGTTATAAACTAATCACCGTTTACTTTTTGACCGTAAAAATTGGTTGTTAGTTTGTCATTAAATACTACCACGCGAGGTATGAGCATAGTTTTAGCGGAGTGAATTGATTTAGCACTGATGATGTTCTATCATTACCGTGACGTCACAATCTGATGATGAATTCTTATAGAACGCGACGAAACATATCGAAAATAAAGAATAAATGTTCTTGATATCTCGCTTGGTTTACGAGATATAGCATGTCAAAAATCAGTTATAGGTATAGTTCCTTGTGCTTTTGGCGACGTTTCTTCTGGTCCATGCTGTATTTGAACCTAACAACAACCATTTGGAACAAAATAAAACATTTCCACCGTATCGACATAGTGCATTTGGTGGATTCTTTTTCTGGTCCAGGTCGGATCTAATCCTAACTTCTCCACTTGAGGTATCAGAAAAATAAATTCTTTATTTTCGATTTTTCTCGACGAGTTTCATACGAATTCATCATCAAACTTGGCTGTGACGAAATTTATCTTCTGGTTCAAGTCGCATTTCAACCAACCATGTCAATTTTGCGATATGATATCTCGAGAACTAAGCGAGATATATAAATTTAAAAATATTTTGTACTTTAAATTTTTCTCGTCGAGGTACATAAGAATCCATCATCAAGGGTTTTCGTAGAATGCCCTGAATTAACACAAATCAGGCAGCGTTAATCAATCCCTGACTGGCATTAAGATTTCTGTTTAACATAATAATAGCATTTTTCTTTGAAAGCAATTTATGAGGCGGTCTCGCAAATAGATCTAACGATTTGGATGAAATTTCATATGTAGATAACGTTTTGCTATTCAAGTTTTTAACACGATTTAAAAAAAAAAAAAAAAAAAAAAAAAAAAAAAAAAAAAAGTTGCAATTTTTGTATTTGGTTTCTCGAAAACGGCTCTAACCTCATTACGTAGAAGGTTCAGGTACCAGTAAGCCTAATGATGTTAGTGAAGTTTCTCTTTGGTTAACTGTGCACCTCAAAACGCCTAGGAAGTCTTCAAGCCTTTTACTTTAATCAAACTTTACTCGAAATCTTGGATATTACATAGAAATCGAAAGATGCCGAGCGAAGATCGGTCACCCAGGTACTATTAATAATAAAACATGTCAATAACATCAATAACTACTTTTTAGGCGAGATTCGGAAAGATCGTACGTTATTGCATGAATTTTTAACGAACGAATCTCGGAATTTTTGTAATTTAAACAAAACAAATAATGATTTACAATTAAAATAATATGAGTTGCGAAATTTACAATAACTTAGAGGGTCATGGGACTGTACAAGGCGTATGTTGGTGATGAGGCATGGAAATGTATTGGTGTAAGAATTAAAAGTAATGCATGGAAGGGAAAAGATGAGCATGACCACAAGCTGGCACTCGATTTTAGGCACAAAAGGTTAGGAGGATTCTCTTTTTTAGGTGAGTCAGGGACTGGAATAAGTTACCAAGAGAAATGATGAATAATTTACCCAAAACGTTGAAAGAATTTAAAGTTGAAATTTGTAGAGAGCAAATGTAGGTGGGTACAGGAAAGGGAGAAATGGTTGTGTGCACTCCACTGCAATTTTAATTAAGTAAAATAATTAAAACGCTGTATTATCTTTTTCCTATAAATAATAATTCCGTATGGTCGGAATGACCTGGTGACAGGGTTTCTACTGGCTGCGTATTCCGCCCCTGTCGTAGCCGCCTTAACCTAACCCGACAATCCTGCCAGGTACAGGGGACCTACAGTTTAACGTGGAATCTGAACCACGGAAGCGTTTTGGTGTACTTCACATTGCACAGCAGGCTATGCCAGAGGTGAAGGTCTGGTTAAGTGCCAATGAAAATACCCGCCGCGACAGAGATTCGAACAGGGGACCTTCCAATTTCCAGTCAGACGCCTTAACCACTGAGCCACCAGACCGCAACATCTTTTTCCTATAATCATTTAATCTTACGACAGTTTACATCTTTCTTCCTGTGTAAACTTTGTTGAGTCCTTATCCGAAAGAAGCGATAAAAATAATCTAATTTTATATTCTGAAAGTGAAAAGAGTAACAAGGGAGGTTTCGCAACAACCGGCAAGTTAGACACGACTTCAGCGACTGGTTAAATACATGACACTTAATTTAATTTTAATTGCAATTGAGCGAACGCTCCGGTGGCAATTTCCCTACACACCCATATCCCCCTTTCCTGCACCCACCTACATTTGCCCTTACAAATTCCAATTTTAAATTCTTTTAACGTTTTTGGTAAATTGTTCATTTCTCTTGATAACTTATTCCAATTCCTGACCCCCTTACCTAAATAAGGGAGTCTTCCTATACGCTTGTGCCTGAAATCGAGTGCCAGCTAGTGATCATGGTCATCTTCTCCCTTCCATCCATTACTTTTAATTCTTACACCATTTTCTTTCCAAGCCTCATCACTAATCACTTCGATAACTGCCATAAAAATTGACATAAAGTTATGTTTCTTAGCCTTTTCTCCATAAATATACTTAGTATTAAATAACTTCGCGAGATTTGCGCTGCGTCCAAACGCTCCACCTTTTCACGACTTTTTGACCAATGCCTAAGGTTTTTCTCAGGGGACAAGCCACATGGTGAATTGATATAGTAGTATGTATTTCTTTGCCATCCGCTATTGTATTTGTCGGGCCGACATTGAAGCGAACTATGGGGCATATGATTATCAGCGAAAGTTACTGTAGAAGTAATTAAGACTTCATCTGATGGTTCCCTGTTTTTAGAAGCAAGCAAATGGCCTGTCCGCTACACTTTCTGATTTCCATCCAAACTGCACCTATTATCTACCTGTTACAGAATTATAATCAAAACACTGGTTAGAAAACACAGTGCAAGGTAAAACTCCTGTTACTGAGCTAAAAAGCCACTAATGTTTTTAATAGACCGCTATATCTGAGTTTACTCGTACACATAGATACAAATACACAATATTATGTGTTGTAATAAGATACGAGGTACTGAAAATTAAAAGTGGAAACAATTGAGTAACTTGTCAATCAGTAACACGTTGTAGTAAACAACAATATGTGATGGCAGTACGATTTCGTACTGTGAAATGGTTAACACAACCAAGTGATGGATCTCCGTCAGCATCTGTAGCTTAAAACGCAATGTTACTACAACTTGAAGTATGAAATTATGCAAAAATTGTAAAAGAGTTTCATTACAGAAGTGCCAAATCAATTTTGCTAGCAAAGCCATGATTTTATAACTGGATTATCATAGAACCCCTTATTAGCATGACATCCAGATCCCGATTCCACCACGGAGACATTCCAAGTAATCTATTATGTACAAGATTAGGATAGTCACCTCTTTTTGTAAAATAAGCTTTTGGAGATATCAATCACATAGTGTTTTCATGCAAAAAATTTAAACATGATTAAATGATAAAAGATAATTAAAGCATGAAAATCCCCCTGTCAACAAACTTAATTATACTTCTACTCCGCGACAGCAGAAAAGTGCACAACAGTCTCACTACACATTCCAAAAACGGAAACATTTTTAATTATTGGTATTCCGCTAAGCGCTCTATCAAATGCAACGTTATTTTGTTGGTGCGTTTCTTATAATGTCTGTAGATGTTGCTCTTCATATTTCGTAAGCATTTCCTGTAGTCATATTTAGCGTGCAGGGTGAACGGTAACGCTCTGGCCTCGAATTCGGGAGGGGGCGCGTTCGTATCCCTGTCCGGGCATCCAGTTTTGGATTTTCCATGGTTTCTCCAAATCACTCCAAACGAATGCCGGTATGCTTCCTTCAAAAGTTCATGGCCGGATTTAGTCCCGTTCCTTGTTCTCGCCTATAATGACCTCGACGTCTATGAGACGTAAAGCCATAGTAAAAAAAAGAATAAATAAAAAAATAAAATTGATTGTTGGATTTTATTTGTTTAATGAAGTAGTGTTAAATGCTATTAAGAGAAGATAAATGTATATTAAGTGTTCTTAGAAGTGTGAATGCTTGTATGGCGTAATGAACTGTAGGGGAGAAGGGGGGGAACGGGAGCCTAATAAGGAAAAAGTGAAACAAGAGTGGCTTAGAAACAGTCTTCTTGTATATTTGTATTCTGATATGTCTAATCCATGGAATATGTAAATCAAAACGAAAACAGACACTTCACTGAAAAAAGAAAAAAAAAACAGCAACTAAATTAACTCGAAAGGCTCTCATTACCCGGTCAGCTGGGTAATGGAACATCCCCCCTCCCTCCCTAGAGTAATGAGTGGCATAGCCAAATTGGTCCATAATACTGTCAGAACTTTACTTTTCTTGACAAAACTGAAAGTTATTACAATTCTTTCAACTCTTGTCGATTACAAATTAATTATTTGCTTTTTGTACATTAGAAATACATTATTATTTCCTGGCACAAAATATTTCAAATCAGTGACCGTTCATCATCAAAATATGCACAGTCCACAGATGTGTTAAATTTTTATACATTTTACGAAACATGAGAGTGTTATTTGAGACTACTTCTGTGAAGCAAACTATTTTTATACAGGAACCATCACTTTCATCGCTAATTAAAATCGATAAAGATTATAATTCCTACTTTCACGAGTTTCGCATGTTTATAACAGCTTGTAGCCGTAGATCTGCTATTAGATGGTGTACCCTTCCTTGCATTCACGGATAGTTTCTTTTTTTTTTGCAGCAGAAAATTGTGAAAATGTGGATCTTTTCTTCGGCGCACCGTTATTGCCTTCTGTCTTCTCTTTCTCTCGTTTATCTTTTTCTTCATAGAGTTTTCTTAATGATAAAACGGTTTAAATATCCGTATGCTGCTTCTAACGGTCATTTTTTTTGGAGGGTTGGTGGCCTAATTTTGGCATGGGGAAAATAATGAGGTAATCAGAGCTAAGCTCCAGTTTCCCCTTGCTCAAGACTCTCATTACCCCACATATTAACGCTTTTGTTAAAAAGTATATATATATATATATATATATATATATATATATATATATAAAATTTTTCCCTTCCGTTTTACATAGTGCCCATAAAAGTACATTAATCACTCAACCACTACAATATATTCAGATAACTTTATAAACAATGGAGCAAACTCACCTGCTTAAGATAACAGCAGCAAAAATTACAGTCGGACAGCAAAAACACACTGTGTCGTCTATTTGCAAACGTATGACGACTGAGCCACCGGTTGTAATAAGGAAGAATGATGTCCTCTAGAGAGCCTTCAACGAAACTCACAGCTTTCTAGCATGCGACATACAAATTATTCAGGATAGGCTCCTATTACCCGTAGGCTCCCATTTCCCCTTTTGTTTCCTATATACAAGCAGAGTATTATAAGTATGTTTAGAGAACGTGACACTAAAAATTATTATATGAAACTTATTGTACTTATGGCGGCTAAATACTTTTATCACCAAAAGCCAATAAATAAATAAAACCCTGAAGTATTTGTTTACAGAAAGTAATATGCGTTTCCACTGCACAAAGTTTCAAAAAACTTTATCGGGGCAGCATAGCCATAGATATGTGTACTTTCGACGCACAACCCGACGGTTGGTTGGATTCTCCCGCAGGAGGAGTACTGGGCCAGTGTTAGTCGGAGGTAAAAAGACCAGATCCTTACCTCAGTGTGTCTAAGTTATGTTGCATGTGTGGAGAGTGTTGTCAAATGCAGGGTGTTGTTTTGCAGTTCTTGCAAAAACCCGGTGCCGGACCTAAGGGCCTCAGAAATGATGGTCCCTATCCGACGAACGATGCTGATCAACAATATCTTATGCCCTCACTTCATGCGCACTGCGGAGAGGTTTTGAATTTAACCCAGGGGTTAGAACACAATCTTGTGAATGGGAATTGTGAATGAAGTAGTGGGTTCAAATCCCTGCCCGGCCATACAGATTTCTGTTTCCCAGGTTTTTTTCCAGACAACTCCATTTGAATGACGTTATGGTTCAGTCTTTATATCCAGTACTCTCACGCATGTAATGACCTTGTCGTCTTCAAGGCGTAAAGCATTCAGTAAAAAAGATACGTGACTGCGGGTCTATATCCAAACGATGATAACTCCTTCCAAAACCGAGGATCGAAATAGTTAGAATAGCGCCAGGAAACAAACTAGTATTTCAGCGTCCTCGGCCAAAAAAAGACGGGTACCAACACATTTCGAACTGATTATAATTCCTACTTTCACGAGTTTCGCATGCTTATAACACCTGAGAATTGATCCTACATCTGAAAAATTTCTATAAGTTTTTAATAGCTATGAGAAACATCAAGCAGATTCTTTGCCCACAAATACAACCGCAGCTTTAACTTCGTTTTAAATTTCAGCTCTTATCAGATTATATTAATTGAACGGCGGATAAAAGTAAGTACTGGAGATCATAGGTGGAAGCTGACCACCAAGTTTCGCATTCTGCAAAATGTGACTGATCAGATGTCCCGTGCAATATGATCACATCAACGCGACAGTAGAACAGTCTTGTGTTAATTCAAACATGTCCTTTTGAAGTAAAACAGTAATGACATTGCCAATGATTTTGGGTTGAAATGGATAGCGAAATCACGATGGAGTCAAACCGCTTCCTCCCGAATGGAGATAATTGAATTGATAATCCGGTAGGTTGAAGGAATTGCCTCTATATTTTATTCACATGAACATTTTAAAGAACAACATGGAAAGTAGGGCATTTTTAGGGATGTAATAATTTACTCTCATTGAGCATCATCAACTCATCTGGAGATTTTTGGTCTATTTAATCAGTATAAAAGAGTAGCATTGAACCATTTTCCAATTTTAGACGGCGAAAGTGGAGTAGTAGCACATGATATTTTAAGAAAAAAATGGAATATGAAATGAATACATTAGAAAAGGAATACAAAAATTTCATATAATTTTATTTTACTGAAATAATGGAGATGACGTCAGTCACTGGAACTCAAGGATACTATTATGATTACGTCCACGGATTGGTGGAATACTGAAAGCTCAAAAGGGCTTCACACCATTTGCATCTGGTGGTGGAAATGTTAGTGTAATCTAGAAAGGAACGCCAAAATTCCTTTTGTTTATTTTATTTAGGGTTGAAGATATCATCACCAGGAAATGAGCTTGAATATTATCTAAATACGACTAGGAATTAGTTGTATTAATTGTAGACGAAGGTATTGCTCCTGTAGGAACGAATCAAAATTGTAGAATTGTAGAAGACATTTTTTTCTTTTTTTTTCATTAAAAAAATGGACGGAAAGAAGGAGTCCAATTGCAAGGCAATACTACCTATAAGTTGAAAAACTCAAATCATGGGACCAGATTAAGATGAGATTAAGATGCATGTTAAGGATTAATATCTAAAAACAATTATCTGTAGATCTCTAGTACTTCAACTAATATATTAATTGGATTATCTCATTATGTCTGATTAAAAAGTTAATACTGGGGGACTGAAAATGCCTTCAGACGATCTTAGCAATCTTGACGTCAATTAGAGAATAAAGTATATATGCAAAAAAGTTCCAAATCATTCCGCTTAGGACAATATATCATTGTATAGTCATGGTTCAATTCCTTCCACAAAAGTTAGGAAAAGCTAGTATGTCATTCAATTTCAGTATCAATCAGTAAAATTTTGTAATTTTTTTACTTTAATTGTTGGACGCCGTTACAGCTAATCAAAGATCAACTGCAAAAATAATTAAATGGGAAATGTAGGTATCCATCAATCGATTTTAGACTTATCGAGTTTCTCAATACTATTCCTTATTACAGTTAAGTAGGAACAGAAAACACCTACATATGTGAAATATTTGAATATTTATTCAAAATACTGCAAATTGAATTTGGTAAACACATACCACAACGTTTATAAAACTATGATTGCGTTGATCATTTGCATTTTCTGCTGCTAGAAGGTCCAATCGGCACTGAGATTCTGACTCAAGTCATTACAGATTGTAGTTGATGGTTTCAATAAATATCTGCTTCTATGTTATTTTTGCTCTACACTGATGCAGATGATAAAGTGCATTAAATGTGTGGTCATGCTGAGATATGAAGGCGCGAGTTGTGAATGGGAGCGATGCAACGACCGTAGACCACTCCGTCTCCACATTAGGTTGTTGGCTGCCTGGGACCACGGAGCCTTGCGACCACTATGTTCCCCCAGTCATCCGGGCACAAAGAGGAGAAGTCGGTGTCCTATAGGGAAAGAAGATTAAGGATAGTCTCCCGTTCCTCCTTTTCTTCCGCAAGAAACCTCAGCTTTGTCCGTATTGGCTGCCCTCTTCCCCCTCGTTTGAAATTTTTTTGCAATTACAAATTATTGGCGTCGGTCTTTAAAGCGTTACCATCGCTGTTAATTTTCCTCTAAAATTTGTTTCTGGCTGCATGTGGCCACTAATATTTAGTGCCATCACGTGTACAAGAGGATTATGTTATATAAAAGCTGCCTGCTACGACGGTGGTATCTGTAAATGGAATTGATCGGCACTCACTGATAAACATCATTAAGGAGGGATCCCAACCTGTTCCATATATCACATTCTGCACAGAAACAATAATTATTAAACAGTGGCCGTAAGTTCTTGGTGTAAGACCGCTAGAAAGTAGCTCAAATACTTTAACATTTACATCTTCAACAAGAACTAAAAGGCCTCCATTTAGTACTGTCATACGTTTTTTCGTTCGTTTGCAGTCACATCTAATTAACAGTATCATTCCTTCAAGTTGCAAAAAATATGACACTGTATGGAGGAGGAAGAATGATGAAGCTCAAATGAAGAAGTAATATACTGTCCGTGCTGGGATAGTTCCAGGTTTCCCTCAGTTTCACAAACGGAGAAAACAGAACGAAAAACTTACACCGTTATGGTTACCAAAAGCGTGACAGAAATTTGTCTCTTATAACTAGGGCCCGGATATATATGCACGTAAAACATCTAATATATGCATGCAAATATGCACAAAAAAGTCCTAAAATATGCACTAACAATTAAAGAATATGCACTAACAATTAACGAATCTACACTAACAATTAACGAATATACACTAACAATTAACGAACATGGACTAACTATTAAAGAATATACAGTTATCAAATGATTTATTTTATGTCAACTCACTGATATACACGTTTCATTCCTTACAAAATGATGAATCACAATATGTTACCAACAGTTTTTCAATGTTTTCAGGGGTCAAAGATTTTCTGTTGTCAGACAAAATTAGTTTATAAGCCGAAAATGATCGTTCCACGTCAACGGACGTTATTGGGCAATACTTGTACGATGGTGCTGACTGTTCGGAACATTCATCTGGCAAAGATTGTGTGGTTCCACTTAAATACGTATTAATTGATTGAATCTTTTGCAGACCTGGGTTTGAGTCTAACACCCTGCTGAGTTTAGATTTAACTTTTTCTCCAATTTCACCAGGGACGGCATTTAAAGAAGAAATTGTTTTGTGAAGCAACTGAATAGACTCGTGAAGGGGTGCACCGCTAGTTTCTAGACCCTTAATAGCATTAGAAAGTGACGAATAGTGTACATGGATGAAATTGATATCTCGATATACAGTATCACAATCAAATGCGCACTTTGCTTCACGAACACACGCAGCACGATCGTCATAATCAATACTTGTAACCACATCTTTCACTTGATGAAAGTTCTCCTGGTAGAACAGCACTGCAGACAACCAAGTTCCCCATCTAGTGAGAACAGGTTCCGGTGGAAGAGGAACCTCAGGCAGACGATCCTTATAAAACTGTACACGCGCTGGTGCTTTTAGGAACACTTTTTTTCCACTTGAAATTACTTTGTTAACTGAAGAAAATAGAGAACGTATCTCTTCTGCAATGCGATGTAATCCATGCGCCAAACATGTAACATGGATCAGATTGGGGAAAAACACTCGAAGCGACTGACCAGCTTTTAACATATATGAAGCTGCGTCTGTGATTAAAACACGCACCTTGTAACAATCACTCTCCGATTCAGTAGGCCACAGAAGTCGCAGGGAATCGTTTATAAATCTTGCAAACGATTGGTACTGTGGTTGGTTTTCTCTAACACTTTGGTTGAAAGTAAATGTGGTTTTCCGGGTTCTTCTTGACATAGTTTGCCCACTATAAAGTTCGCTACGTATCGGCCACATGAATCGGTTGTTTCATCTACCGATATCCAGACACAGTTCCCTCCTATGTCAGACCGAATTGAATCCAGGACAGAATCGTGTAGAGAGAGCAAATAATTTTTCCTGAGGGTGGATTCATCCGGTATCCTTTGATTAACACAATACTTTTGAAGAAATGCTCGTAGATCTGGATTATTCAATTTATGCAGCGGGATATTGCTGCATACAAAAGCCTTACACAGGTCAGCAGAGAATGTATTAACAGACCGTGATACCTGAGTTAAAAGTAGCTGTTGCGTGTTCCTATTCTTTTCTTTTGACCTGAGATGTACAGCTGTTTAGATTGCTGTTCAAGTTGAAATTTTTTCTCACATTTTATATTCTTCTCACATACTTGACAGTACACAACTTCACCGTCACTAGAATAGTCACTGTTGCCTGAAATCCACTGCTTAATTAAAACTGATCTTGTGCATTTTTCTTTAGGCATTTTTGGAGTCAGATTAAAGAAACTTAATCTTAGCACACGAACACTCCTGTCAACACAAACTTTGAGAGGCTACTGTTTTTGGAAAGGAATGTACACGTCCCTTTAAAAGTACGAATCCCTCAGGTCTGGAAGCCAGGAATCTGTTCTCAGGAAAACTGGCTCGTACCGCAATTAGGGGAATATTCCCGAAAAGATTAAAGAAAACCGCTGGCCTTCCCGGTAGTTGTCGCACGAATAAACACACTGGTAGATAACGAATATTCCAAGTGGGGGTAAATACTTGTGACTGTCGTCTCCTCAAACAAGAATTTGCCGCCTGAGGGAGAATAGAGCTATTCTTTGATTTTGCCGACCCCACCCGCCCTTCCCGTGAATGTTACCGCTCAGGGCAGTAGAGAAGGTCGCCGCCACACAAATTTTCCATTTGCAGCACCTCCAAACATGTCACTGTGTGAGTTTGGATAAGGTAGAAAATTCTCTACATGTGAATGCCAGTACAAAAAAAATCCTGTTTACTCCAAGAATTTAACTTACTTGTTGCGGTTGCCAAGGATGTCCAACATACAGGTACATTAGGCTTTACAGTTTCTTCAGAAGTATCGGATATTCAGTTATGAGATGAAATAAAAGCTAAAATATGCACATATCCATAAAATATGCACTAACCCTCAAAATATGCATTTGCATATGCGCATATGCTTTTTTGAAAAATCCGGGCCCTACTTATAACAGATCATCAAAATATTACCAGACATACATATTTTAAATCATTTATGAAGATCATTGTATATTATTTACTCTCGTTGAATTATTTTTGTCGGTAGTTTATTAATATTGTAACCGTGAAGCAGCAAAGTTATGTTTATACATTATGTTTATGAAGTCATTGTGTTATACCGATGTATTGAACTATAAAATGCCAATAAAGAAAAATATTGGATTTTTACGTTTACTTCAACTTTTAAAAAAATGGTGGAAGGAAATTTGGCCACACAATATATTAATGTTCAACAAAATCGAAGGTCAGTTATGTACGTAATTTCATCTAAACGAAGATTTACGTATTGTTTGAGTTAGAACTAGCGCATCTGAAAAGCTCCAATTGTATTTAGGATAAGAAAACAATAAAGAAATAGAAAAATTTCATTGTGAAATAAAGGTTGAAACAGAAAGAGTTATATTTGCTGATCATATTGACTTGTCCGTTGGTAAGAGGAATTACTCTCTGCCAGGAATAAAATGGCGTAACTGCTTCTTTCACTAAACATAAAAAAAGTAAAAACAAAAGAAAAATAATTTAACGTAACAGAAATGGCAACAGAAACAATACATTAAATGTGGCAACTGGAACATGTGCAGTAAAAGAGAAAAGATTATTCTGTAATTTGTAACTATATTAGGATTGCATTGATGATTTAAAAAAATGAACAAATAGAATTACAAAATTTGGCAGAAGCAAGGTCCATTAACAGGAACAACGCTCTTAAAAAAAAGGTTTCTAAAAGTTAATGTATCGATTAGAGAAATACATGGAATTTAAGCTTCGAAGTAGAGGAAGGCAGAAAGAAGACGAATCTAAATATTTGAAATTTGTTATTATAGGGAGATGTTGAAAATTAAGTAGACAAATAAGGCACGAATCATGGATAAAACTTACAACAAAGAGAGTTATGATTACGTTTTGTTACATTCTTGATAGAGTAGTTTGTAGACACAAGCGGCAGTTGAAACAAAAAACTGTAGAGGAAGACATACACTGATCAGCCAGAACTTCATGACTGCCTACCTATTATCTATATAAACCCGTCTAGGCGACGAGAAATGACTGCTTGTCAGACACACGCACGGTTCATTTAGTCTCAGTGAGCGTGCTATCCATGTTTAGAATGGGGAAGGCGCGCGATCTATCTTAGTTTGGCCGAGGACAGACTGTGATGGGCCGGAAACATTTAGGAAACTGCACGACTTGTCGGATGTTCGGAAGTGTTGTGGCGTGTGTCTTCAGCAAGTGACGAAACCAAGGTGAAACCACATCCAAACGTCAAGTTGTGCGGCCACCCCTCATTACAGATGTCAGACGTCGTAGGCTGGGTAGACTGATAAAACAGGACAGGAGACCAACTGCGGCGGAACTAACATCAAACTTTAATGCTGAACACACACTGCACCGAACATTCCTAACGGTGGGCCTCTGCAGCCGACGGCCCATGCTTATGCTAATGTTAACACAACTGAAATGGGCACGTGACCATCGTCACGGACGTTGGCACAGTCCCAGAGCGTTCATGGTCTGATTATTCCAATGCCTTCTTCATCATGCCGATGGGAGGGTGCGAATCTGTTGTTTTCCAGAGGAACAGCTTCTTGACACCTGTACTTGGCATTTTACAACAAGATAATGCGCCATGTCATAAGGCCAGGAGTGTGATGGAGTGGTTCGAGGAACACAGTGGCGAGTTGCAATTGATGTGCTGCATCCTCCCCCCCCCCCCCAACTCGCCAGATCTGAACCCGATCGAACACATCTTGGATGTGATGGAACGTGGCCCCTCCCTCCCCGCAATTTACGGGAATTAGGTGACTTGTATATGCAGATGTGGTGCCAAATTCCTCCAGCGATCTATCAAGCCATCATTGCTTCCATGCCAAGACGCGTCACCGCTGTTATCCGTGCCAAAGGCGGACATACCGGCTAATATGTACGTGGTCATAATGTTCTGGCTGATAAGTGTAGATCAAAGTATTAGAATAGGATGACTGAGAATGTTTGGTGAATTGAATATTTGGAAATGACTGTATTAACACAGGGTAGGAAGAGGAGGAAAACTGAATCAGACTATTCAAGGGACTGACTGGAAAAATTTCGGGAAATGCGTTTTTCTCATCATGTATTTTTTGATAAGAAGAAAATTATCGATATAAAGATACTGAAAAATAAATTAATGATGACTGATTAGTGAGCTACATACCAGTAACTATAAAACATTTATTTTAGCAAACTTCTACCTTGCTACCCTTGACTCGTCTTAGAACGTAGCTAGGACTCAGTAAGGTTCCAAGGCAGTTTACACTCAGAGGGCCTTGTAATAACTCGACTGAAGTTCATCAACACGAACAACCGGTTTCTCCTGCAACTGACTCTCCGCTGTTAAGCAGAAGGAATTTGGTTGCAATGTCAGCTCTCGTCCTGTATCTCTTTTACAGGTTAATGTTAAGGTCTATCTCGGTTCTGCGAGAGTTATCATACACGACGCCGGAAGTCCAAACGAGAGTGTTACAGTAGTCTTCGAAACAGTTCTTCTATCTAACATTTTTATTTGGTTCGTGGTGAAGTTTACCAGTTACGCAGTATTCATTTAGAAATTAGTTTTTTTTTGTCAGCATTTACATTAAGAGGTTTTTTCTATTGACATAGGCAAGACGTCAAAATAGTGTGGCTCAAGACCTACAGCACTAAAAAGCAACTGGCTTCCGGTCAATTAATTTCCTCGGCAAGAGGAAAAGTCGCAATAATCTCAGATACATTGTATCAAAATAAAAGAATCATTAGTAATGTTCACTATTTCTTTGAAATACATGCAGTTTCCGTCAAACGAAATAACGTATTCCAAGTAGAAAGTCTGAAATAAACATTCAGTAGCTTTCACATAAAACAATTAAAACGTAAAAACGCATTTGGCAGTTCTGGAAGAATTTTACTGCCGAGTTCACTCATTGTTCACGAGAAGTTGTTTCGAGCAGGGCAGTGCATTTTTCTTCAAATGAAAAGCTGAGGAATTAGAACCTAGTCCTTGAATGTACCAAGTTAAATAGACAATTACATTTATTGCTCAAAATAAATAGTGGAAGAGGCACATTTATTGGTGGCGGTATAATATAAACGTAATAATACTAGTAAAAGAAGTTTAAATTGGTGAAATAGTGGCAGTTCACGTCCTGCATGAGCAATAAACAGCTTCGCAATCGTGATCAGACAATTTTCTGCTTCTGGCTTTATGCCTCGTCGACGTCGAGGTTATTACAGCGGCGAAAGGACTGTAGGAAAGGGAAGAAATTCGGCCATCCCGGCATTTGCCTGGAGTGTTTTGGGGAAACAATGGAAAGCCCAGATTTGGATGGCCGGACGGGAACTCGAACCTGCATCCTCCGGAATGCGAGGCCAGAGCGTTACTGCTCACTCACCATGCTCGGGATAATGAGACATATTTACTTAAACAAGGTAAAAGCTGGATACATTCTTATCACAGATATGAACATAATTTTGTACTATGACGATTTCTCGTATGCTCACTTTGGGTGACAGATCCTAACCATATTAAACCATCCCTCATTTAATTCTGAGCTTGGCTGCATCTCTGACGGCAGTCTTCTATAAGGGTATTTGACACACCCATTCTCCGATTTAAATTATGTTTTACAAGATTAAATTTGACTATTGTCAGGTATCTGAAAAGGGAAAAGTTTGCCGATAAGGCGATAAGAATTAACTGAAACTGTTAGGAAACCATCCTTTTGCAGGCGACATAGTAGTATAAGCAAAAGACGAAGGACAACCATAAAATGCTCTTCGTATAATAACCACAGTTCTAAATGCGGAATGAGAACGAATCGGAAAAAGACAAATACAATGAAGTCGACAAGAGACGGAAACCAAAAGAAAGAGGCATTGTTCGAAGAATAATGGGTACTCAAAGAGCTTTTAACATTAGACGGTAGGATAAAAAAGAAATAAAAAATAAAGCTATGTACCTTCATCCGTCGTAGGTACCTAAGACCCCCAGATAGCTGAAAAGTATAAGCATAAAACCTTTCAGATGTGATGCTGCAGGAAAATGATGAAGGTATCATGGATACATCTGTCAGACAAGGCACACACTAATGGCAATAACTGACAAGAACTCAAGCTTGTCCATTGTTTCGTGAAGTTCTTCTCAGAGGAAAGTTGTAATAACGATGAGTGCTGTCTAGAGAATCATTTGAGGACGGTATCAAGAAGCAGAATAACAGAAGACAGGTAGTTGGAAAACAACACAGACGATCTTCAGGCCACTATTGCATTGCAGAATGGCCAAACAGAGAAACGAAGAAGACTCAAAGAATGCTTACGGCGAATGAATTAGCGACGTAACGGCAACTAACAGACTTAAAAACACTGGCCTGAAATCTCAACGTCAGAATTAAGAAGTACTGCAGTAGTTCCAATTGATACGCCTTTTGTGGTTGATGTGTTATATATGGAGCACCGCTAAGATGGGTAGAAAGGCTGATACATTAACCAGTAAAAAGTGATATTAAAATCGTGATTTTGAACTTATATTTTGATTTGTATGTTGAGGAAATGTTTTGCAAACCACATTAACGGTATACAAAATTGGTAAAAAAGAACTGTTCGAAAATATATTAGAGTTATCAACCAAAAGCCGAGATGCAAGTTTAATAGAAAAGATTTGGCCCAGACAGCAATGAGGCTTTAGGCCAGACTGGTCACTTGAACTAAGCAATCCCTTAAAAGGAGAAGAGATTTTTCCACCATTGAATGTACGAGACTTGTCGGAAGCATAGAAACGAAGCATAGAAACTTCATTCCAGTGGAGGCAACACTCCATATTTATATATTTAAAAATATTGTTATTAATTTTATTTATAGTCCGTAATTGCAATTAAGACTGGCTGCTGAGGAAAGTGTTTTGATTGCCTCATAAAATTCTGCATTTTGTTTCTTTTAACAGAGAAGTTTTATTTTAATTTCAATTTTTCAAAGTTCAGAAAGATTTTAAAATGAGTTATTTCAATTTTTAAAAATAATCTTAGATCAAAGTGTAAATGAGAGAAGAATTAGAACTCTTTATAAGCATTCTTATTCGCCCAGCGATGAGGAGAAGCTTTTTTTATCTAGCAGCTTACTGAATTGAACGTTGAAAATATATCGTACAGTGGAAAATTACGCACAAATTTGTCCATGAATAAGTATGCGCAATGACTATATTACAACAAAATTACTTGTTGAATTACTGGGGTATAATACACAAAGGTGTGAAAGCATTATATTGATGGTAAAAGGAAAGTAATGTGCTGTGACAGATATCATGAAGGTATTCAGGCAAGAAAGAAGGAGAGAGGCGGAAGATGGCGACACTTTACCCGACGACCTAGTCATCTGAGACAGCTATCACATGCCGAGACCATTGATCGATGAAAGTGTGTGCAGCGAACATACTGTACTGTAAAAGAAGTAAATTTGTGTTTACGTTAGAAATGAAAGCCTTGTAATATACCAAAACATAGGAAATACAGTTTCATCCCTAACATATCTCTTTATACAGGAGTCGGAATTTATTTCGCGAGGAGAGACAGTGTTGCTTTTCAGCACTTATCTTGGTGAACGGAACTGAGGGCTGGTGTGTGAATTCCGAACACCGTTACTGTTCTCTCATACACTGGCTGGAATCTGTTGCATTCACTTCACACGTTCCATTATGAATAGATCGGTATTTGTCTGTTACTTTAATTTACATGATTACACTGTTGTTTGTGAAAATTGCAGCTCTAAGCAGGAGACAAGTGATTACAGTGAAATTCTTTGAACCTACAGCTAAGAAGACAATACCTGATAACATGTATAAAAATGCCTGAAATAGTCGACTACCCACATCCAGAAGTCCCTTTGAAAGGCGAAAGTACAAGTTTTACAGAACGGAGAGTTAATTGATCGCATTTCTTTTCCTAACAAATCAGCAATGCAACAATCAGAGGAATAGAGTTGAACAATGGAAAAAAATGGCCCTACTTCAGGCAAAAATACAGTAAAATGCGAGTATGTGAAGATCTCGATTTTAGGGCAGCAATATTAGCAGACTTTAAGGGTTTTAGTATTTATTTTTAATTTATGCTACTTTCTTACTGTCTTGGGTGCCATTAGTCCATCAGATAATGCACTCATTCCATGCTTTGCATTGCCTGGACCAGAATTGTAACTGACATTTTGTGCAACAGGATAAAGTATGGGATTACAGAGTTTAATTTTTATTTACGTTGTGTTCATGAACGCCACACGTTACTACTTCTATTGCATGTAAGTTGCGATCTGTAATAGTAACTAAAACCTAAGTATGTTGCACCAAATGCAATTCAGAAACAATGAAACTGCTCGGTTATTCAGTGAGTTGCTAAAGTGGCAGCCTACCACAGCGTTCGTCCCTCTAACTATTCTTCAGGGGGTGAGGTGGTGTCGTATGTCCCCACACTTTACGCAGTACAGGCTAGCTCCTACTACTCTGTAGAAAACTTACTCTTGATCGTAATTTCTTTCATTTGATCCATAAATCCTTGTGGATCGAACGTCGAGCGCGAAACCAGGAGACAAGATGACATCACGCTCTAATTCGTATTGTATTTCCTTTAAGCCACGTGCCTGATCCTGCAAAGTCAGTCGACTAGTAATGGGCCATGGGATGAGCTATTACAGGAGTTAGGTCATAAGTAAGCCGAGTGGCCGCCCCACGTTTGAGTCAGCTGCAGTCGGGAAGGCACGCGGAGTGGCTGCCGTAAACGACGCTCGTAAACCCGGCACCAGCCCTCGGCCAGTTTCCCCTGCCGCCTCGCATCTTGCCCAATTCTACCGTCTTGCTTCACGAGCTGCACCGCACAATGAACACAGACCAACCTGGAATTCACAGCATTCAGCTCTGGTGACAACTAGACAGACATTTCTTCAGTGCGATGGGAAACTTAGCTGTAGTGGGTCAACTTTTTTCCGCGTGTGGTAGGTCCCGTAACGTTGACACGCTGAGAAATGCAAGTTCTTGAATTTAGGTACGCCCGTGGTACCACCCCTTTTGCACAACACATTTCTTGTACACCACTCTATCAAAGACCTACTTAGATAATAGTAGTTGATAGTAGAAACTCCATTTCTTCTTTTATTTTACTTAAGTAGAAGAGGAAAGTGTGTGATGTCATTTTTCTGTAACTTCTATGAATCTTACAGAGCGGGGCGGTGTAACGGTTAGCGTTCTAGCCTCGCATTCGGGAGGACGGCGGTTCGAATCCCCGTCCGGGCATCCAGATTTGGGTTTTCCATGGTTTCCCCAAATCACTCCAGGCAAATGCCGGGATGCTTCCTTCAAAAGGCGATGGCCGAATTCCTTCCCATTCCTTGCCCCCATCCTTGCCCCCCATCCTTTCCCGTCTCTAAAGATACGTAAAGCAGTTACAAAAAAAAATCAAAAAAATCTATGAATCTTTAAAAGTACTTCCCTAGTGATTTTATGGAAAAAGTATTTTCGAGAATCGGCCTAAATAGGCGTATCATGATTTATCAAATCTGAGAAATGTTTGGAATTTCAAAACATGCACATACGGAATTTGGATATCTGTCTATCTATTAAAAGGAGTAGGTGATCCATTTCAACATGAACCGGAAGTCTCATCATTAGGCATAGTAGAGAACTTTTGATATTCGGAATTATTCACAATATGTACTATTACAAGTTGCTTACTGTGACTCGTCCGTCGGATGGAGAAAAAAAGCTTTGCGGCTTTATTGGTGTCCAGAAGAATAATAGTCCTGAAATGGCCAGCACCGGATTTCGCCCTTCGTTAAGCAAGACACGACTAAATACAGCACATTTAACACACACCCACCAACTAACAGCAGTACTTATTCCACTAATTAAAATGGGTAATACAATGCCAAACCATTCCAGGACAAATTTTCGGGGAGGGTTGCAATCATCTACTTCTGAAAATCGAGATCGACACGAAAATTTACTTTTCACTGTCCTGTGACATCCATAAAACTAAAATAGTTACTGTGGAGTGTGTTTTGGAACCGTACATCTCGTCGATATCAATAAAGGCAAAGGCTCATAAGGTCGTAATGACCTGGTGACAAAGTTTTTACTGGCGCCGCATACCACCCAAATCGTAACCGCCTGTACCTAACCTGGTAATCTAAAGATCTAGAGGACTTATAGTTTAATGTGCAATCCGAAGAGTGGAAGCACTATGGAGGATTTAAAATTACTCAGTTAGGTGTGTCAGGAGTGAACGTCGGGTTAAGTGCCTTTGAAAATTGCCGACGAGACAGGGAATCGAACCGAAGACCTTTCTATCTCCAGCCAGACGCCTTAACCACTGAGCAACAGGAACACTACGTTCACATCAGTGTCGTCATAGACCATTACTTGGAACGAAAGGGAAGCTACCCGCTATGACATGTGAAACATTTCCGATATACACCTGAATCGGTTTTTGAAAGTCACTGAAAACTGAGTCACGAATGTCCGAAACGGAATACCATTTCGAATTCTAAACGAGAGTGCAACAACATGGCATTATGTAATGCTGTGTAATACGAGGGAAGTTTTCTTCGCGTTGTGTATAGATAAAATTCTCTCGATAACTAGCCGAATGAGTTCGATTGTGAAACACGACTTTTTGGCGGTCTTAGTCTCTACCGCCTTTGTCCAGTGACTGCTGTCGGTGGGTGATGGAGCTGCCTGTACACAGAGAGGAGTCCGCGCTTCATCATACCTTTTCCTGATAGACCAATGACTGCTGCCGGAAACCTTTATCAGCATCTCTCTTGCCCCAGCGTACCTCGGAATAACTCCAAGTCTAGTCATCTGCTGTTTGAGTTTTGTTAAAATCATTCCAAACGATTGCTCCCATATAGACAAAGACACATTTCCTCCTTGTTCCTTTTATGTTATGGTTGTCAATGAGCCGAAACAGAAAACAATAAGTTGAAAAAAGACTCCAACCGACGGAGGCATTAATACTGTAGAACAGGACAAACACTAAGCAATTCTGTTTGTCACTCCGCTAATTAATAATAAGCTACTATCCCAAATTCATCTCGCATCATATCTTTTACCTAAATATCTAATGACGAATAGGTCAGACCAAAACAATATCAATTTTAGATGTTTAAACAAATGCATAGTTTCATGGTATATACATTTAGTACCCTCATTGATATAAGAGATAATGATACTCAAGTTTGTTCAGTGTGTGACAAATCGTATTTTCTGATTCATCATCGCCTAGCTAACAATGCAACGCGAAGTTTGAAAACTATAAAATGCATCCAGTCATACGACTTCTAAGGGATGGAATGAGGTAATACGTACATTTTCATCCACCAAAATTTGTTTATTAAGTAGTATAGATGACATGCGATTTATTAGAGAACTTCATGTCACTCGCAACACAAATGTCCCTTTAACTTAAGACACCATCTGGGATACAGCGTGAGGGGTGCACTTCATGTTTTCTGTGCCGCTGCTTGTATTGAGCGAGGTATGAACTCGTTCCGGCGACATACTCAGTGCTTCATGCTGGGGCGTCACGCTGGAACGATACTCCGTCGCGACAGGGAACTGTGCATACGCCAAGTTTCATCCGACTGTAGACACGCAATGGAGCATGCGCAGCTTGCTCTAACATGCTTGTTTATTTCAATGGCTGTTGCTATGTTCTTTTTCTAAGGGGCGTCCATTAATTACATGAGGTGAAACAGGTGGGAGGGGATTCCTTCAAAATCTCAAGTCATCTTAGGGAGGGTGGGGATCCGACCAGATCTCACTAAATCTCACCAGTGGTGGGGTGTCCGGAATTCCGGAAAAACACCTCACGTCATTAATGGACGCCCCTTAAGGACAGTTACTGGTAACTAAGACAAACTACTGGAAAATTACACACAACAATTGACATATGTTGTTCATATAGCGTCAGATGCTGCTGAAGCGCAAACGGGTACAAAAAAATTACTTCAGACATATTTTACACTAGCAGTTATTCTCTGTTTCGTCAGCATGGAATTTTACTGTAGTATAAAAATTTTGTTTAATAATAACAATAATAATAGAAACAGTAATAAATATTCCATCTAATAATAAACATTTATTCACGTTATACCATAATATTTAATCTCTATCCGATCAGTCTATTCTGCTTTGAAATAGAAATTTACATGTTAAAATTTTTTGATATGTTATAATTGTGTACAGTTTACTACATGTGGGTTTTTGTGCATGTAGAGATATTGTCTGTATGAATTACGTTTGTTGTTATTTCTACACCGTTGTTTCGTATCGTGACAACTAATCATTATACACGCGAAGAAACGTGTCTCCAGAGACGATATGAGTTGAGCAACGAAAGCGTGCTTGTGGCAGATAAAGATAAAAAAGTTACATATTTTTTTTCTTACGGCTTTACGCCTCGTCGATATCGAGGTCATTAGAGGCTTGCAAGGACTGGGGCTAGGAACGGGAAGGATTTCGGCCATGGTCTTTTGCACGGAGCATCCAGGCAATCGCCTAGAGTGATTTGGGGAACCATGGAAACCCCAAATCTGGATGCCCGGACGGGGATTCGAACCCACGTCCTCCCGAATGTAAGGCCAGAGCGTTACCTCTCAGCCACCACGCTCGGTAAAAGTTGCATATAAATACAATAGAAGCATCCCTAGAAAAAGAAAGAGACTCAATTCTGCATGCGTCTCATGATACACTCATTTTAATCTGACTTACATGACATTTGTTCAACTCAAAATTAATTTCCATAATAATAAAATTTCCATCGAATAGAATAAATTAATTGAGGAAAGCAGCTAAAAATTATTATATTAAAAGAGAAACAGTTAATATATTACGTTTATTTGTTTCAGTCGGTTGTCTAAGCAATGTAAGATTTAACTGGTAGTTGCATGAGTCCTGTCTGTAAGAGTAGTACACTCAGCAAATTGTAAGTCCAAAGACTTTGGCCTAACAGCCACCAGCTGTATATTGTGTTTCAGAAATGGAATTTTAACAAATATCGTGTAACGATTAGTGAAGACTGAAGTTGAACTTAATGGCCAACTACACTGAAAATACGCAATCCTCTTTTCAAGAAAAAGAAAAAAAAGCCTTAGTAACTGGTTGTTGTCAATGAACAGGAGGAAACATGTATAGTCTACATGAAGGGCTGTATTCGACTGTAGTGACTTCTGTTGATCATCAAAACTTGTATGAGTTGACATGTTTTCGAACTCGGGTCCTCCAAAATGTTAAACTCAAATGATCACCAATGAGACTCCGTATCAAAAATGACAAAAATCCCATTTTGAGTAGGTTATGCTATTCCAGTATAAATTTCAGTGTAGCTTAATGTGTCGTCTATGTGAACTGAAACACATGCAGATCCAGTGTTTCGAAAGCATCTTTTTCGTTCGCTGTTATTGTTCTCCTGTCCCATAATGTCAAGCAAAATTTATTCCAGCAACTCTCGGCAGGCCGATGAGTTGACATTGTGATCAAATCAGCGTGCGTTGACCGCCACCTACGATGAATCTGCTGTTATTTATTCGGCGTGTGTGAAATTTGGGCAGACAGGACGAAAACGAACATTATCGCGTATTCCCTGCGAATGGCTGATATTTCAGATTAAACGCTGTAACGCCACCATTTACTACAAATTATTTGTGAGGGGGTGCAGCTGGGTGATAACTCGTTTGACGCTAATATCTTTGATAAATGGAGATTTCAGTAGTGATGGTAACAACATTAACGCCCGGATACGTTATTTGTAACGATCAAGCGGGTCCTTTGAAACTTATAATGACAGCTCTGGAAATTTACTAGGATTACCTGTTGTTAATTAATGCGAAATCCACAAAAGGCAATTTATTAGATTGCGTGTAGTCTGCAAACACCAACCGTGAGACCATTGTGTCGAGTATGCTTTATTGCAAGTGTGCTTAAAAGGAACGAATTAACAGTTTTAGATAAACTGCGACTGTTTCCAGGAAATGTGACATCGTTTCAAAGCAGTGTTTGAACTTTAGAACTTGAATCACGTGAGTCAAAGCTAGCTGTGGTGACAGGATGCACAAATTGAACTGTTCAAATGTTCTCTCTCTACATAATTTGCTCACGTTCGTACTGGAATTGAAGTATTACATCGAACAGTTTCTGTTACCTCTTGCAGTGGAGCTATGTTCCCGTTTAATTACGTGCGAATCTATGGTTTTAGGGATAATTAATACAGTTTTGACTCGAGCCAAAAATTACGACTTCCTCACAAGCAGCACAAACGTCTAGCGTGATTTCATATATAATTTGTTGTTCATTTCTCTTTTGACCAATCTATGTAACTAAAAATATAAATGTTTATTTGTTCAAAATCTTAAACCTTTGAAAGTTCTTCACCGATTGCTTTGAAATTTAGATACAACATTGTATTTCAAGTTGCGCGTGTTTTTACATACCTATGTGAATAATTTCGTTAGTTTTTTTTTCGTTTCTTTGATTTTGTTTTCTATTTTTTCAGTGCTTTAAAGTTTTTGTTTTCTTATTTCATTTCGATTTGATTATTTCTTTTAACATTGCCTCGGAATTGTGTTGTGTCGTTTATCACTGCGTTCATTTCGTGAGTATGATTTTTTTTTTTTTCATGTATCGAGCAGTGTCAATATATTTTTATTTCAATTCAATTATTTCGTCAAATATTCACTGACTGATAACTTCAGCAATTTAGTAATGTCAGAAGAAGAATTGGTGAAAAGATTCAAATCAATTACAATCACGATTGGCTGAATGAACGAGTCTTCTTGCCGCCAAGAAGATGAAAGACGCCCGCGAACTTAAAAATATTATTCAGTTACAAACAAGTCTACGACTATCATTGACATTCGATGGAAGCTTTTAATGAAGCATTAAATGAGAAATATGAATTGAAGGTTAGATTAATGTTATAACATTATTAAAGTCTGTTATGAGGAAGGTCACTTTTATCCAAGTCAGTATTTAATAGAACGAAATGACATTTCTAACATTATTCAAACATGTCGAGGATTGCACTTTGTTTACATATCATAAATTATTTGTTTAATCCGTACTGTTTTTTTCCTATACAGTGGTCATTAGATGAACAAATAATTAATATTGTGTCCAATTAGGTTTTTTTGTCGATTTGATGCCAAGATCAATGAGCGGCAGATTCCAGTCGTTTGCATCAACATTCATTCGAAATTTTACCGGTTTCTTCAATCCTGTAATAACTTAGAAATCGTGTTAGTTAATTAACCAAAATGTTTTTTTAATAAAAACTAGCTGGAATTGTGATGTTTCAATGAATTACTAGAGATTCTCACACCGTTGTGTTGCCTTCAGCACAAATGCTTTCAGTGGTAATGACTTCAAAATCCACATATATCGGTAAATCGGCTTTAGAGCCTTCTTAGCAACATTGCGAAGGACTATTTGATATTGTTGCATGTTTTCATAGTATGATACAGCCGAGATTCGCAAACGTGCAACAACATTAAAGAAAATATTTTCACCTGATCCAATTAAATACTACTTTACGTTTGCAGAAACCTGCGTCGTAATGAACTAAGTTGATTAAATTTCTGAACTGAAACTTTGTTACTAGGATTCCATGGAGGAAAGAGCGAGGAGAAGAGTCAGTTACGGGACGGCGACTGGTACGTGTTATACGATCACCGGCAGAGTACAACAGGTAAGTAGGCGGTTTTACAGTACTAGCGCCCTGTAGTATCTGTTGCCTGAACACGCTGAGACGCAATGGCGATCCCTTCTATACCTGATCCGTATCCCGGCACATCCTTTGGCCACCAGCCAAGCCGTCGCATAATTTTCTTCATCAACATATAGTGAGCTGCACAAAAACCTAGTCAATCAAAGTATTCATCGCCGAATAAACTGACCAATCACTTTAATTAAATCGTCTGAAAACATAGTGAATCCCATCGGTATAAGGACTGCGAAATGAATATGTCACGACGACAATACTCCATTTATTAAAAACTAGCTGGTACCCACGACTTCGTTCGTGACTGTAAAGAATTCATATTGACAGCTACAGACATCTAACCACCATAGTGCACGATGGGAGACTCGATACTATTACCACACACAAATACCAGTCTTCTGCGTTATGTAGTTCCGGCAGCAAAGTAAAATTTACGGATACACACAAATCTTTGGATGAAATACAAAAATATTCATGATCGACCAATTTCAAACACCATATCTCACACACCCCCACAGTTACCGAATTTCGGCCAACGTTGTGATCGATGGGAGACTCTGTGTTACTACAACACACAAACCCAAGTGATCTGCGATTGATAGTTTTCACTTAAAAGTGATACACCGTGACACATGCGTCTTTGGCAGAAATATAAAAATGCCGCAGGTCGACCATTTTCAATCCCCCATATCTTCCACACCCCCATAGCTACAGACATCTAACAACCATAGTGCACGACAACAGACACGATTCTACTACCTCACACAAACACCAATGCTCTATGCTATGTAGTTGTGGCAGAAAAGTGACATATGCGGAGACACTCGAAACACGAAAATATCCTTGGTCGGCCACTTACAACTACCATATCTACCACAGTACCACAGTTTCTGAAATTCGGCCGCTGTTGTGATCGAAAGGTGACTCTGTGCTACTACTACACACAAACGCCAGTTATCTGTGATCTATAGTTTTCGCTGAAAAGTGATACACCATGACACTTTTGTCTTTGGCAGAAGTATGAAATTGCCACAGGTCGACCACTTTCAACCACCATTTCTCCCACACCCCCATAGCTACCGACATCTAACAACCATAGTGCACTACATGAGATACGATTCTACTACCAAACACAAACACCAATGCTCTATGCTATGTAGTTGTGGCAGAATAGCTGACATATGCGGAGACAGTCGAAATACGAAAATATCCTTGGTCGGCCACTTACAACTACCATATCTACCACAGTACCACAGTTTCTGAAATTCGGCCGCTGTTGTGATCGAAAGGTGACTCTGTGCTACTACTACACACAAACGCCAGTTATCTGTGATCTATAGTTTTCGCTGAAAAGTGATACACCATGACACTTTTGTCTTTGGCAGAAGTATGAAATTGCCACAGGTCGACCACTTTCAACCACCATTTCTCCCACACCCCCATAGCTACCGACATCTAACAACCATAGTGCACTACATGAGATACGATTCTACTACCAAACACAAACACCAATGCTCTATGCTATGTAGTTGTGGCAGAAAAGTGACATATGCGGAGACAGTCGAAATACGAAAATATCCTTTGGTCGGCCACTTACAACCACCATATCTACCACAGTACCACAGTTTCTGAAATTCGGCCGCTGTTGTGATCGAAAGGTGACTCTGTGCTACTACTACACACAAACGCCAGTTATCTGTGATCTATAGTTTTCGCTGAAAAGTGATACACCATGACACTTTTGTCTTTGGCAGAAGTATGAAATTGCCACAGGTCGACCACTTTCAACCCCATTTCTCCCACACCCCCATAGCTACCGACATCTAACAACCATAGTGCACTAACATGAGATACGATTCTACTACCAAACACAAACACCAATGCTCTATGCTATGTAGTTGTGGCAGAAAAGTGACATATGCGGAGACACTCGAAATACGAAAATATCCTTGGTCGGCCACTTACAACCACCATATCTACCACAGTACCACAGTTTCTGAAATTCGGCCGCTGTTGTGATCGAAAGGTGACTCTGTGCTACTACTACACACAAACGCCAGTTATCTGTGATCTATAGTTTTCGCTGAAAAGTGATACACCATGACACTTTTGTCTTTGGCAGAAGTATGAAATTGCCACAGGTCGACCACTTTCAACCACCATTTCTCCCACACCCCCATAGCTACCGACATCTAACAACCATAGTGCACTACATGAGATACGATTCTACTACCAAACACAAACACCAATGCTCTATGCTATGTAGTTGTGGCAGAAAAGTGACATATGCGGAGACAGTCGAAATACGAAAATATCCTTTGTCGGCCACTTACAACCACCATATCTACCACAGTACCACAGTTTCTGAAATTCGGCCGCTGTTGTGATCGAAAGGTGACTCTGTGCTACTACTACACACAAACGCCAGTTATCTGTGATCTATAGTTTTCGCTGAAAAGTGATACACCATGACACTTTTGTCTTTGGCAGAAGTATGAAATTGCCACAGGTCGACCACTTTCAACCCCCATTTCTCCCACACCCCCATAGCTACCGACATCTAACAACCATAGTGCACTAACATGAGATACGATTCTACTACCAAACACAAACACCAATGCTCTATGCTATGTAGTTGTGGCAGAAAAGTGACATATGCGGAGACACTCGAAATACGAAAATATCCTTGGTCGGCCACTTACAACCACCATATCTACCACAGTACCACAGTTTCTGAAATTCGGCCGCTGTTGTGATCGAAAGGTGACTCTGTGCTACTACTACACACAAACGCCAGTTATCTGTGATCTATAGTTTTCGCTGAAAAGTGATACACCATGTCACTTTTGTCTTTGGCAGAAGTATGAAATTGCCACAGGTCGACCACTTTCAACCCCCATATCTCCCACACCCGCATAGCTACCGACATCTAACAACCATAGTGCACTACATGAGATACGATTCTACTACCAAACACAAACACCAATGCTCTATGCTATGAACTTGTGGCAGAAAAGTGACATATGCGGAGACAGTCGAAATACGAAAATATCCTTGGTCGGCCACTTACAACCACCATATCTACCACAGTACCACAGTTTCTGAAATTCGGCCGCTGTTGTGATCGAAAGGTGACTCTGTGCTACTACTTACACACAAACGCCAGTTATCTGTGATCTATAGTTTTCGCTGAAAAGTGATACACCATGACACTTTTGTCTTTGGCAGAAGTATGAAATTGCCACAGGTCGACCACTTTCAACCCCCATTTCTCCCACACCCCAATAGCTACCGACATCTAACAACCATAGTGCACGACAGGAAAGACGATTCAACTACCACACACAAACACCAAAGGTCTATGTTATGTAGTTGTGGCAGGAAAGAGAAGTATACGGAGATACAAATTTTTGGTCGAAATATGAAAACGCCCTGCACTGACCAACTTTAATCATTATATCTCCCACATCCCCACAGCTATCGGCATTCGGCCAACGTTGTGCACGACAGGAAACTCGATGCTACTTCCACCCACAAACGTCAGTGATCTCTGCTAGGTAGTGGTGGCTGAAAAGTGAAATATAGGAAAACACACGTCTATTTATATATATATATATAAGATTAACAATGTTCGTAACAAAGAGTGAAAATTCCAAAGTACGTGATTCGTCAGGACAACAGGAGACATAATATTAACTGTGTAACATTTTGCATGGAAAATACTTGTAAATTAATATCGAACCTATTGCAGAAAGTTCTAGCTCAGTTTCATAACAAAAACAAATTCAAGATGGTAAGATCGCTGTTATGCTATCAGAAATTAGATTATTTGCAGATGACATAATGCTATATAAAAGGATCTAAACGGTTGATGAGTTTAAGCTGCAGGGTGATCTCGACAGGACATCTAGTTGGGTTGGTAAACACGGGATGAAGATAAATGCAAAGAACAGTCAGCTTATTACATACACAGATAAAAGTGATTATGGTTATAAGGTAGGGAAAGAATTGCTTGTTGAAGACTTGAAAAGTAAATATCTTGGCATTACATTTGATAACAAGCTTAACTGAACAGGACACATTGAACAGGTAGTGGGAAAGGTTTCAAAAATTCTGTAATTGTTGGAGAGACCGATGAGGGGATGTACGAATGAAGTAAAGCAATTGGTTACAAAACTCTGGTCACGCCATTGCTTGAATGCGATAAAGTAGTATGGGACCCACATTTTGAGTATCAAATACAGGAGTTGGAGAAGGTGCAAAAAAAGGCTGCTAGATTTGTTTCTGGAAATTACCTCAGAACGCAATCAGTAACAGATATGATAAAAGAGCTGGAGTGGGACTCATTGGAAGACAGGAGGAGGGTGAAGAGAGTCATAGTAGTCTACAAGGCGTATATTGATGATGAGGTATGGAAAGATATTGGTGTAAGAATGAAAAGTAATGCATGGAAGGGAAAAGATGACCATGACCACAAGCTGGCACTCGCATTCCGGAGGATGCGGGCTAGAATCCCCGTCCGGCCATCTAGATTTGGGTTTCCATTGTTTCCCCAAATTACTCCAGGTGAATGACAGGATGGTTCTTTCAAACAGATCATGGCCGAATTCCTTCCCGTTCCTTGTTCCAGTTCTTTTCCCTCTTTTAATGACATCGACGTCGATAAGGCGTAAAGGCAAAAAAAAAAAAAAAAAAAAAAGTGGAAGAGGGTAGTATAGTAGTGTTTAATGTGGAATTATACAGAAGACTCATAAATTATCAACAAAGTAATGCAGAAGGTAATGGGCAATCAATCACATTCTAAACGACTCAATTATTATCTATAGCAAATGAAATATGTATGCCTCAATTGTGAACAAAATATACTGACGGTATTCCCTCGGATACGAAGAATCCTTTTCACAGAAGAAAGTAGCCAAAAGAATTCTATGAATCGAAGCATATATATAACGATTTGGAAACATTTCCTTGAAAATCGTTTTTACTTGTTTATAGCAGACACAGATTTGAACAAGTTTATATAAAAATGATTTACGCACGTCACTTACTACACCTCCATCAAGCCGCATCTCGATTATTCATGAATTTTCTATGGATCAGCATCCCGGATGACTCTCCGGCAGTGGCGGATACAGGATTTTGTTGGGAGGGGCTTGAGTGGATTTTGGTTTGGGGGGCACTTGAGCGGATTTCGTTTGAGGGGCTTGAGCTGATATTTTCTTTGGGAGGGGGGGGCCTTGAGTCAGGCAGGGGTAGACCACCCTTAAAAGATCAGTAGAGTAAAAAAAAAAAGGTCTCGAAAATTACGACATCGGGAGTGGACTTTAGATACTTTTATGGGGGGGGGGTCTTGAGCCCCTTAGCCCCTTAGCCCCCAGCCCCCTGGATCCGCCACTGCTCTCCGTAGTCTACAATCTGCAACACAAAGATCTAAAAATATCTATTGACAGAGGCATCTACAAAAATAAGATCACTCCAGAAGACGTTTTCTTCCCACGCCCCCCTTTCGTCAAAAGAAAAGGTCCTCCCCCCCCCCTGCAGCCAAAATGTTATTATTAAAAAGGTAAATCATTACTTCTCAGTACTAACAATGACTTCTCAGAGGAAACTCACCAAGTATGTGATGTCAAAATAAATGTTATCAACTCTAAATGGTGGTGAAGGAGACTTAGTACTTCCGACGGTGAAGAGCTAGGGTATCGTCCAATACGGGTGGTGAAGCAATCCTCCTCCCAATTCCTCCCCCCCCCCCCTCTCGACACGTTTCACGCCCACTTAGTGGGGAGGGGTGCACACTCCCCCCCCAAAGTTTGGGCACCTATACTTAAGAAAACTCTATTTATTTTCGATGGTTGTTATTTTGTAAACGATTCCTAATCAAAATAATTAAGCTAAACTAAATGAAACTTCAGAAAATCGTGCTCCTAACCGACTATACTGACAAACTAAAACACATCAATACTACTCGCATAAGCTTGTAATAATATCATTATATCATTGAGTTCATTCCGGCCTTTTTATATCACACTAGCATTTGCCCGCTGCTTCACGCGCGCGTGCCTTGGCAGGTGTAGAAATTATTTACCGATTTTATTCTCTTATCAGACATTAACGTGGAAAGGCATGAACTGTTAATGTATTCTGAATAGTTTCGTTTGTTTCGGTTAATACGTTAGGTTCGGTTTTCATACTGATGTCAGAGAGTTGTTTTATTCATATTTTAACGTGATGCAATTGATTCAATAGTAGAAAAGGTTCCTGAAAAATTAACAGTAGTAATTCGTGGTTGTAATTATTGTGCGAAGTATAAACATTTATTGTTTAGAAAGGCTTTCACGGTTCAAACGACATTCTTTCTTCTGTGCGCTTTCAGAAGCTATGGATTTAGCGTATAGAACCCAGTTATAGGTCAATCGCTTTTCTCGGTGCAGGTTACTTTCATTTGCTCTAGCTATTTCATCTCGTTCTCTTTGACGTTGCAGACGATGTTGTCGGTCTATTTCACTCTCATTTAGCCGATTTCCGCGACATCTTTTAGCTGCAGAAGTTGACCCCAACAGATTAGATCTCTTTCGTAAGGGCATATCATAAACTTTTATACTTACCCAACTCACAGCACTAACAATTAAAACGTTTTCACAGCTGCAATTATCACTATGCGTGAACTTTGGCTGCGAGTATATAGATGAGCATAAACTTGGTTACAATATAGAATATCTGTGGTAGTAATAAATAATATTATTTCTGAAAGCAATATTTAACTCAGCTAAAACATAATATTTTTAAATGCTGATATGGAGGATTCCACGTTAACCGTGGTACCGAAAATTTAAATGGATATATAACAGTTGTAACGTTAAGAAAGCTGATATTATAACCATTATGTGTAATTTTTTTGGCGATTTTATGTGTAAACTTTGCCTGGGATTATATAGCTAGGTATAAGCTTTGTTAAGGATGTATCTGCGGATATAATGAAAAATATTGTTTCCATGATACTTAACTAAAAAAAGTTTATTTTTAAATGTGGATACCGAGGATTGCAACATAACCGCGGCGCCATAAATTTATGTAAATATAGCAGTAATCTACGACTTAGTCCTCTTGGAAGTGTGCTGAAATATAAAAATTCGTTACGAATAATCACAGCATCTCAATTTTTCTGATTTATTTATTTTTTGTTGTTTGGATATTGGTTTTTATTTTATGTTGATACACCATCAATTATTCCTGCTTTAAAATAGAAATGTACGTGAATTGGAGCTACTCTTGATTTCAGATCGTCGTATCATTACTGTCATTATTTCAGTCAGATATAATTAATCCAAAAATGTCGAGATGTGATCATGGTACAGTTTATGTAGTAACGTGCATGTAACTGAAACAATTATTTCTGAGTGGCAACATTATCGCAAGTTGTGAATCGCTTGAAATGCAACCGGACAGCTGATATGATGCTTTGTTATAGGCCTAAGAGACGATGCCTGCAGCTTTATAATCTACGCGGTGTAGCATTAGGATATGAAACATTTTTAATTTAAGTTTCTTTCAATATAGCCGTATTTTCTATGTAATTATTTCAGTCGCATGTAAGTACCTGGCGAAACAACAGCCTGGACCAGATGACAATTGACTCGTTTTGTTTAGCATCAGGCATAACGGGTTTAGTTTTAAAATTTACGCGGTGTAGAATAGAATTTTAGGATGCCTAGTTATATTTGAAATAAAAATTCGTTACCAATAATCACAGCATCTCAATTTTTTCTGATTTATTTATTTTTTGCTGTTTGGATATTGGTTTTATTTTATGTTGATACCCCATCAATTATTCCTGCTTTAAAATAGAAATTTACGTGAATTGGCGTTCCTAGTTATATTTGAAATAAAAATTCGTTACCAATAATCACAGCATCTCAATTTTTTCTGATTTATTTATTTTTTGCTGTTTGGATATTGGTTTTTATTTTATGTTGATACACCATCAATTATTCCTGCTTTTAAATAGAAATTTACGTGAATTGGAGTTAATCTTGGTTTCAAATCGTCGTATCATTATTGTCATTATTTCAGTCAGATATAATTAATTCAAAAATGTTAAAATGGATCACGGTACAGTATACAGGGTGCTTCAAAAAAATGTATACACACTTTGAACTTCCATAGAAAATTTATTTACCGTTCTACAAAGTTAAATTTCAGGAAAATAGAAAGCTAAAAGTCCAATGTAAATCAAACATAAACAACAAATGTTAATACTGTTCAAATTGGTGACCTGCAGCATCAATACAATTCTGAGTACGAGTCACCACAGATTCTGTACATCGTATCAAAACGTCCAATGATATTTCTCTACACACTGCTTGAATCTCATTCCAAAGAATGTCTGGGTTACGTGGTTTACGTTTGTACACCTCATCTTTTACTGTGCCCCACAAGAAGAAATCCAGTGGTGTAAGGTCTGGAGAGCATGCTGGAAACTCGATTGGCCCCCTGCGTCCTATCCACCGGCCCGACAAATTTTGATCCAGGTAAGCTCGTACGTCCCTGTGATAGTGCGGCGGAGCACCATCTTGTTGAAAATAAAAATCATCATTACCGTATAATGCACGAATGGCAGGAAATATGGAATCAGCAAGCATTGTTAGGTAATTAATACCAGTTACAGTGCCTTCAAATCGAAAAGGTCCAATGAGTCCCCTTGAAGACAAACCGCACCACACATTTACACCTGGCAAATTTACAGCTTTTTCAATTGTGATGTGAGGATTTTCTTCACCCCAGTAAACACAATTGTGCCTATTGACAGTTCCATTAAGTTTGAATTGGGCTTCATCCGACCAAATGATGCTACCCATAAATCCCGGTTCACGTATCACCATCTCCTGAATCCATTCACAAAATTGCAACCTTCTATCTGGATCGTCGTCACTTAGCTGTTGCACCAGCCTTGGAATGTAAACACGATACTTGCCTCTCTTCAGAATGCGTAGCACGCTGCTAGCACTTACATCACTTTCACGTGCCCCTTGCCTTGAAGATTTGTTAGGAGAGCGTTGAAACAGTTCCAAGACTGCCATTGATGACTCATCACTTGTAGCTGTTCGAGGCCGACCTGAATGACCTTTATGCACATCACACACTGTTCCATGAACTTCGAACTTGTCTCGTATGCGTGTAATTGTTAATCTTGAAGGTGGTTCTGTATCATACTCCCTTCTCCACTGTCTTTGAACTTCATTTACATTCTCAAACTTCCAGTACCACTTAATAACCTGCTTACGTTCTTCAAAACTCAAACGTACGTCCCCCATGTTGATATTACAAATTCCAAATGATAATATAACATAGAGGGACGATTATGCTGGCACCTGGCGAAGAAATATAACACTAGCCTTGTAGAGCGGGAAAACAACAATAGTTTAAAGTGTGTATACATTTTTTTGAAGCACCCGGTTATGTACTAATGTGCATGTAACTCAAGCAATTATTTCTGAGTGGCAAAATTATCGCAAGTTGTAAATCGATTGAAATGCAACCTGGACAGTGATGACAGCTGATATGCTTTGTTATAGGCCAAAGGGACGATGCTTTTAGCTTTATAATTTACGCGGTGTAGCATTAGGATATGAAATTTTTTTTATTTGAGTTTCTTTCAATATATCCGTATTTTCTATGTAATTATTTGAGTCGCATGTACCTGAATTTTCGGATGCCTAGTTATATTTGCACGTTATAGCCACGAGACATATTAATCGAATAAAGTATTTTTATTTTTTTATTTTTATTTTTATTTATTGGCTTTTGGTTTCCTGACCATACAGCCATCCTATGTATACAATTCTACATTATGTATTTGCAGATACTAATACTAAGCAGAGTTAACATGACGTATACATTACATTGTAAAAAAATTTTATGTTTTCGTATATTACACTAATACTACAGTATAGCATATACAATTACATGCTTTCCCAATTTCCCTGTCCCATATTAAAATTAATACAAGAAAGAACAATATACAACATAATCTCAGAAACATATCTATATTGTAATTCCCATCGTCCTCAGTGACCAGAAGTGTGGTGACCCTGGTTGGGCCCACGTAACCCAGGTCGCGTAGTTTCTTGAGGAGCTTCTCTGTTGCTGCTCTTCTCATCGGGCATCCTAATAACAGATGGTTGGTGTCCTCCACCTCTCCACACTCACAGTAAGGCGTCTCTTGGGCTCCGATGCGGTGTAAGTGTTTCTTAAAGGCTCCATGGTTGGCTTTCAGACGCATAATTGTTACATAAAATTTTCTGGTTACCCTCCATTTTTTGTACCAATGTGATTTAGGTATATGCGGGTGGATTTCCCTGTAATGACTTCCTTTGTACTCTGCTGTACGTGCCCACTCGTCTTCCCATCTAGATCTCAGTGCTTCTTTGAATTTCTTCAGGTGGTCCGACGCAGGAATCTTGTGTGGGCGTCTTACTCCGTCCGTGATAGCTTTCTTGGCTAGGTTGTCTGCCATTTCGTTTCCTCGCATACCACAGTGGCCTTTAACCCATACTATTGTTACTTCTTTCTCCCTGCTTTGTAGCTGATCTACTTCCTTCATTATATCATAGACTAGTTGGTTGTTGTGACGCTGGGCTATGTGGTTCTTCAGTATCATTACTGCTGAATACTTCCAAATATGTGCAATTCCGCACAAGTCATTATGAAAGAAGTATGTTTTATTACTTGCTGATATTTATAATAGCTGTTTTTCAGACATCGCTCTTCGAAAAAAAACTGAATTTCGTATTAAGTATTGGCTTATTGTGGCTGTATTGTACAGCGTTCAGGTAGCAATTTTGTTCCAGAGACAAACTGTATAACAGTCTACCAGAGACAATACATGTCTTCAACTTTCAACTTTTTAGTAATTCAACAGACCTGTTACGATTCAAGTAAATGCTGACTATACTTGATTCACGTATTCTTTTTATTTTGAAGTACTGCGGTCCAGAAAAATGAATCGCACAAGTAAAAAAAAAAAGGGAAATCCTAAATTTTGGCAGGTCTCTTTATGAAAGGAGTGATCGTCTGAATGTGTATAATTATCTGTGGTCTACAGTTTCACATTTCTGAAGTTTTTTACTGAGTTGCTTCTTCCCATGGTACATATTAGTCGTTCGCTACTTCTGCATATGTTGATCAGCAACATTAGCTTTAAAAATTTGGAAACACCATGCAAATTGATGCGGTAGTTTTTGCGTTATTAGAGATCAAGCCTCACTACAAACGCAGCTTGCTTACAGATTTATAATAGTATAGATAAGCAACACTCATCCCTCTGTGTAGTACACTGTTCTTGGTTTCAAAACGATCGTTAAAATTTCTGAATTTCTATCCGACTGGATCATGCTGTCTTGTATTTGCATCGATGGCACTTAATCAGACAAGTCTACATTTAAATGTTTTCGTTAGGAAGCAGCGATATATACAGCCGAAATGGTAGAGAAATCAGATTACTAGGCTCATTCAGGGGCATATCTAGTGAAGGGGGGTCAAGGGGTCAAATCTGGCACTTGCCCCGTTCGAATGGGTGGCAATCTTGCCCTTTGTCGTAGATCCGCCACTGGACCCGTTAATATTTCAGATTACCACCATCGTTTGCCAAGCGTAAGGTCTGAAAATAACAAAACAACCATAACATTCTAAAATCGCTATTCCAAAGAAGGTAAAAAGGGTGTTTGTGCTGGTGGACTTACTGGAAACGAGGAAGTCTGTTGACTGGCGAAGCATGAACAGGCAGTAAGTAACCTGTTCCTTCGTGAATCCGTGGGGTCTATTATCGGATTAAGAAAATACGCTTGGAGCATAGCTTGAGAGCTGAATGATATTACAACAATGTGGAATTGCATTACAAATTAAGTCTCCAATAAAACGATTTTGACTTCCTCCAGACTATAAATCACTAATGAATGTTCCATCTCATATCTGAAAAAAAAGGATTAAAAATTTTATATGTGGATGTGATGTTGAAGACTTTCGATTACAGAACGAGTCAAACAGTATCAGATAGCTCATAACACATTACTTCCATTGGTAAGATTCCAGAATTGAATGTGACATCTCTGCTCGGACTAAAAGAAACCAGTGTAGATGGAACTGTGTGTGGTCTCCTGAAAGACTAACAAACATGAGCAGAAATTTAAAATCACACTTTATTCATAAACATTTTTGAACGATTTCTCAAATTCTTGTCGCTAAGAAAACTGTGATATGGAAGTGATTATAGAATTGGTTACCAGAAATTTATGCCGAACCGAAGAGATATCTAGGCGTAGTTAACTGTCGGAGAAAGGGATTGTGTCTTTAATGAGACCATGAAATGTTTATTTAAATAATTATATTGACTGCCGTGTAGTGTTCAACGCGAAGGTTGGTTTGGTCCTCCCGTAAGAGAAACACATTGGCCAGGCTACGAAGGTACCAGTTCTTTTATTTCTTGTATGTGTAGGGTGCTGTTGTGTTGTTTATATAATGATGAAGGACGGGAGAGGGTTAAACCAAGTGCCGGTTAATTCAGACATACTCTGCCGTAGGACACCGCACACGCTGGTAAGCGGAGAGTTGTGGGATTTAAGCCAGAACTTTCGTACACATTTTTTTTAATGTATTTAGGGCTTTATGCTTCGTCGACGTCGGGATGGGATTGGGGACAAGGAACGGGAAAGAATTCGGCTATGGCCTTTTGAAGGAAGCATCCTGGCATTCGCCTTGAGTGATTTGGGGAAACCATGGAAAACCCAAATCTGGATGCCCTAAAGGCTCGTTCGCATTGGGCTAGTAATTTAGTCGAGTGGCGAGTGATTTAGTAACTAAACGTGTGTGAACAGTGAAATTTAGTCGAGTAGTTTAGTCGAGTCGATCCGTTTCGTTCTATTAAACCGGGAGAGTAGCACCCCCCACCACGCGGCACTGCCACTCGCTCATTGGCTAAACAAGTCTGAACGTATTGTTTGAATCGAGTTCATTAGCTGCTGCAAAAATGTCGTTTCGCTGGAAGGAAGAAACATTTTTAAAATTTGTTTCTAAATATGTAGAACATGAATGCTTGTAGAATATTAAGTCCCCAACTATAAAAACAAACAACGGATGCAATCTGCACGCATGCATTTGCAAAATACAATAAACATACCTGGATTTGGTGAGAATTAAATTGAAAATTAAAAACATCTGCTTAGTGCACAATTTTATTAATTATTTAATTACAATAACATCCAGATTATACATTAAGATATTATTCCTATTTATATTAAAAGTACTACCTAAAGCGATAAAAATCTTTTTAGAATTATCTACTCGCAGAAGTTAAAAAAAAGTAGTCCAAAAATTTAGGCGCAGGTACTGAAACAGTTTACACTCCTTCAGTAAAATAATTCAGTTTACTGGATGCATCTCTATGAAACATTACTTCAATTCCTTTAATGTTTCATAGATTCCTTCACACTGTGATGAATTAGGAAATAGCTTATTTTTCATGTATAAATACGAGGTGTGAGTGTCCTTAAACTACATCCGGTGGCAATAAAGTAGAGAACAGCCTGTAATTACGCAGTTACCGACATTGCACACCTTAAATAGGTATCTTCACGCTGGATTTGCGACTGCATTTTCACTAACACAACTTTTGGACATTCTCAAACTATTCGTAGGGATCTTCTAATGCTAATTCCTTCAGAAGACAATTTGAATCTCCTATTTCATCCCTTCTATTAACCCATTTTCGTACCCATTGCTTTTTTTATTATTTATCGCATAAACTTCTTCATCCATCCCATCTAAAATAGCGCTTAACATGAGCTGTATATGCTCATTCATTTGATTGCGATGCAGCCTGCTCGCAAAATACCACGCTACTTGTGTACTGTACTCGACCGTAGTACGAACGATTTTTGGTCAGTGGCGAGTAATTTAGTAGCTAAACTACTCGCCACTCGACTAAATTACTAGCCCAGTGCGAACGAGCCTTAACGGGGAGTCGAACCGGCTTCCTCCCGAATGCGAGGCCACCACGCTCAGTTTTGGTACACAATTGATTAGAAACCAGTCAAAGTCCAATATGGTGAAAATCTCTTCCAACAGCTGGGTTCGAACAACCTAAGCCTGCGGGAGGAGCTGGATACCACCATGGTGTCGTAATGAACGGAGCCAATGGGGCTGGCCAAATTGACTGTAGTACTTAACAACTAATGCCAAATACAAAATACATTAGACGTCCAGACAACTTCAGTACGGTTGATCCACTGCAAAATCAGAGAAAATCAATTCAGATTCAGGACAATTTTTAATCGAGCTGCGAGGCGTGACCACCTTAGTTGCGAAAACGTGCGAAACTCCTTTCGCTGAGTTTCCCAGGTGTGTAACGAGACGAAAGTATTTCACAGGTGACGAAAATGAATGTACTCTTACATCTTGCCTTACTTACACCACAGTTAATTGTTTCTACATTGTTTTGTAGCGCTATTCACTAACATTAGTACTTATCAAACAGTGGATCTGTGAAGCAATTTCTAAGGAATATATTACTTGCTCGCTATTATTGGTACAAGATGTACTCGTAATAAAATAAATCAGTAAATGTTGCGCCCGCTCTTAAATTGAACAATCATTTATATTTGTCTAATCATAGAAAAACATATCGTAGTCATATAAATCTAATTTAACCTAGTACAAGGATCATCTGTATTTTCTGTTAAATAATGGAAATTTTATGATATATAGCATTGTTCATCCTTCGTCAGTAATGGACTTTTTTCTAAAATCATCGGGCCAAATGCTGGGGCGATTCCTAAACTCAGCATCAATGTTACACGATTCACACAAACAAATCAACATGTATCATTAGAAAGACATGCCTGCACACTTCACAGATAGATAATGACACTCATTGCACCGTTGGGTCTAGCGGCCAAGAGAGGTTGAAGCGGCGACCGGAATAAAAACCTTCATTAGCCTGTCGAAGATCTTAACGATTTCCAATGTCACACTTGAAAATTAAATAAAAACTTTCCTAAGTGCTATGATGAAATAAGCAGTGGATGGTGGAAGGTAATACGATCACCATTCAATGATAATCAATTAAATAAGTCATCTTAGCCGACCGCAACACAATTTATGTTAATAACTGCACGGCAGAAAAAAAGAACATAAGACAACTCAAATGATAGAATGAAGTATAATATTGAAAGAAGAGTATATTAATATGAAAAACAACTACTTCTTGCTTACCAAAGAGAAGCACAAATTTTGCCGTCCTCGGTAGCGTAGGAGCTAGAGTGCCAAGGTCGCCGGTTCGAATCCGGCCGCGGGCATGGATTTTAAGTGTTGTGTGTCTGTGTGAATGTCCTGTCCGTCCTGTAGTGTCCATACTTAGAAGATACAATATATAAACACTGGATGATGACTGATTCACTGGAAGCTATAATAATCACTTTGAGCTGGCTGTATGGCCTCAGCTGCCGAAAGCCATTTTAAAAATAATAAAAAAGCACAGATTGACTTTCTCTCTTTAAAAAAGTTATGAACAAAGATTTCCCATATTTTGATGGTAATTGGCGGTGACAAAACGTTACTAAGGCGTATCATATTTAATTTACACTGTCGAAAATTAAACCTACCGTATCGTTAGTGAATTAGTAAAACATTGAGAGAATTGTGAAGATGTTAGTCATAGTTATAAAACAAACATTTAACACATACACTTTTCCGTAATAAAAGCTTCTTTTTGTCTTTCATGCATTCCATCAAAAAGATTTTGATTACCCTGATAACTCATTTTCAGAGTTTCAAAGATTCATTGCTGGGGATTTTTGCAAATCCCACACAAGCAAGCGAAATTTTGGAAAGCATATCAGAGCAGTTATCGCAATAATGAGATCAAAACTATTGTAATGGTTACTCCGATTTTAATAGGTTTTTTTTTTAATTTAATTTAATTGCAATGGAGCACAGGCTCCGGTGGCAATATCCCTACACACCCATCTTCCCCCTATCCTGCACCCACCTAAATTTGCCCTCTACAAATTTTATCTTTAAATTCCTTCAAAGTTTTCGGTAAATTATTCATCATTTCTCTTGGTAACTCATTCCAATCCCTGACACCCTTACCTAAAAAAGAGAATCTTCCCACACCCTTGTGCCTGAAATCGAGTGCCAGCTTGTGGTCATGGTCATCTTTTCCCTTCCATGCACTACTTTTCATACCTATTGCAATATCTTTCCATGCCTCATCACCAGTATATGCCCTGTACACTCCCATGACCCTCCTCATCCTCCTCCTGTCTTGCAATGAATCCCATTCCAGCTCCTTTATCATATCCGTCACTGATTGCATTCTGCGATAATTTCCAGAAACAAATCTAGCAGCCCTTCTTTGCACCCTCTCCAACTCCTGTATTTGATACGTAAAATGCCTTAAACCAGTTTACTACTTCGCTAAGTAGTGTACTTCACTTGAATTTAATTTCAAATTACTGTTTGGTGGTTATTTTGTAGTCAAGTTTAATGTCATCTGCGTAAAACGCTCTTAGTCTTATACGATAAGTTTCCAGGAAAACCATTAACGTACAATAAGAACAGAAAAGGTTTGGAAGATCATAAAAAAAACCTTTAGAACACTTTTATTATTTAGTTCCTCAAATGTGTTATTTAAAAACGAAAATATAACCATTCTTGTGACTGATCCTGTTTGGAATATAAACTGTAAATGAGTAAGAATATTATAGTATGTGTTTCATTACTTAATAAGACATTACTTTTTCAATACATTTAGAGAATTATAGAACTAAAAAAATAGGATTGTAGTTGAGCATGTCACTTATCCTTTTTTCAGATAATAATTCCATATTTTAGTCTATTTATTGGAAAGAGTTACCAAGGGGAATGATAAATAACTTACCGAAAATGTTAAAAGAATTTAAAGTGGAAATTTGTAGAGGGCAAAAGTAGGTGGGTGCAGGATAGGGGGAAGTTGGGTCTGTAGGGAAATTGTCCCCGTGCTCCATTGCAATTAAATTAAATTAAATTATATACCCCTTTCATTAAGGATTCGTTACAGCTATATATAAATAAATAAAAAGTGGCTTATGGTTTCCTACAATTTGAACATCTTTCCAGTAAATTCTTTGAAATGCCCTAGCTATAAGAGTTTTAAGGTTATAATTGCTTCATGATTTTACTTATTTCTGAGTCTGTTACTTGTGGCAATTGCATCCCCATAAATCTATTAGGGAAAGCAGTTTGAAGAAGTCATAGGGCACTATCTGAGAATTCTTCTTCTATTTTCTGTATGACTGAAGTAAAATATTTAATAAATATTTTACAATTCTCCCCTACTTCAATATGCATAAATCCATTTTGTTTTGTTTTTATATATTTTCAGTGATCTACAGATTTTCGTGTTTCATATTTTATTACATCCTATACAGTTTTAATTTTGTTGCTGGAATTCTCATTTTTCTCTGATACATACATACTCTTGGCATTCCTTACTACATTTCCTGGTATTTTAGAATAAAGTTTATAAAGTACTTTCAGTATATAACTATCTGATTCTCTTAATTGTATGTGTTTAAAAAATATTAGAAATATATTTGGAAAGGAATAAAATTTTGTATTATCACCCTGTGAAGTGTACACTTCGGATCAGTTTTCACTTTTTAAGCAACCTATATATATATATATATATATTTGGCATAATCAGCTTTCTTTTATTTGCATAACAGTGCTCCTGGACTTGATGCTAAACAGCTAAATAGCATGATCAGAGATATCATTTATTACTGGCAGTAGGCCTATGGAATAATTAATGTACTGAGAGATCCCCAAAAAATATCAATTGCAGTTAATTTAAACGACAGCTTTAAGGCTTCCATTTCTAGTCTTTCACTGCTGAGATTGAGAAAGGCAACATTTAAATCTCCACATTTGTTTAGTAACTTATTTGCAAAATGTATTAGCAATGACTCTAACCTTGTCAAAAACGGACTGAAATTTCCAAAGGGGATCCTTTAGATTGCTATAGCTAACTGTGAGCTATTCTTTACCACATTCCAGTTTTGTTATACAGCGTTCAAACTGTTGATCTATACAATATTCACAATTGCTCTTCTTCTTGTTCACCACTGTTTTCCTCGACATTAGGAGTCGGAAGCCTTTGATAAGTTTTAGTTATTATGGCACTGTTGGAGTTTTGATTTTGCGGCCGTATGATGTTGCTGACGCCAAGCATTTATACCTGCTGCCAGGTCGTACTACGTACTAATGAAGGAATAGAAGTGCTGCTCTCTGCGATTTTAGTTTGGGGCCGTCCCACCATTCACGTTTATGGCTGAGGAAACCCGCCTAGAAACTTCATTCGGTCGGTACGCCATGGCCTTGGCTGGTGCCGGCCCCGCAGGGCTTCTCCGATTCAGAGCACTGAGCCACACTGGCGGGTTACTAGTTTACAACTACTCTGGTTATTACTTCTAACAAAATGACAACTCCCCCTTTCTCCATATCTAGAATAATAAGGGCTTAATTTTATAATTAGGTATGAACAGTTGAGTTCTTCCTGTGACAGACAATTGATTTTCAGAGAAACACAAAACATCAACATCGAAATATCTTGTACTTAGAATCTTTTTTTTTTTTAGAGATTAGCTAATTTCATCAATTTTACTAAAATATCTCTTACATTTTGGTGCGAATAATGGTGGGAAGACTTTTATTCAATGTTATGGAGTAGTTTTCTTTATCGCTATATACTGGCAGGTCAGTTATAATTTCTAATTTGAATAAATTTTGAGTAGCGGAAAGTTTAATTTCCCTTAGGTACCTCGATACATTTACTTTATTTACCCTAAAAAAGGTCGCGACTTACGGACCCAGTAACAGCTGAGAACCTCAAAAACTTGTAATAAAGACTCCTTTAGTGTTAGTATTCTCTTCTAAGAACACTTTCAGTAAAAGGTGAAAAATTTATATTAATAAAAGGGAAACCAGTAGTACATGAAAAAAAAAAAAATGACTACAAACAAAATCTGGTACCAGAAAATTTTCTTTTTTATCTAAGCGTGTCAGGGATTTAATATGACTGTCACATGAAGTCATTAATAACTAACCAAAAACACAGAAAGGATTTAATACATTGAAGAGCCAAAGAAACTGGTATAGGAATGCGTATGCAAGCACAGAGATAGGTAAACACTCAGAGTATAGCGCTGCGGTCGGCAACGCCTATATAATAGAACAGGTGTTAGATCGGTTGTTGCAGGTTATCACGATTTAAGTGAGCTCGAAAGTGGTGTTATAATCGGCGCACGAGAGATGGGAGACAGCATCTCAGAGGTAGCGATGAGGTGGTGATTTTCCCGTACCACCATTTCACGAGTGCACCGTGTATATCGGGATCCGGTAAAACATCAAATCTCCGACATCCTATTGATTCCTGAAGATATTTTGTACTGTTTTCTCTTGTCAGACTATCGTAAATTACATACGGACATAATTAAATGACAAATAAATATTCACATGCTGTTGTGTGTTCTGTACCTTATTTTGATTATGACAAATATTATGAATAAGAAGCTACGTGGCTTGGCTTGGAATCCCCCCCCCCACTCCCCCTCGAAGCTCAGCATAGCTTCCCAACACCCCCTCCCCTAGACGGTGCCACGTAGTTTATGGACGGTCTCTAGGTGAGTATTAAGTAATGTGTTTCGTTTGGTACTCTGAATTATTGATAGTAATTGGTAATACAATCCTTATCTTATAATCTTCCGATTTCATGGTATACGTCTTTCATCTTGCTTATAACCTAAAAAGTTTTGTCTCTCCTACTTACAAGCGATAGTTGACATCATTTTTAAAATACCTGCGCTAGCAATTCAAATATTGAATAGTGTTCTTGCATGTGAGATAACCCATACTTTACATATAATGCCCTTATATAAGTGCAGGGATAAGTACCATCCAGCGTATCGCCAATTCATCAATCATTCATTCCCAGCACCCCTGACTCCTCTTTTGTTATATCAGTTACTTATTGTGTTCAACGATAACTTCCAAAAACAAATCTAGCTACCCTATTTGTACTCTACCCGATCCTTGTATTTTATACCCATAATTTGTCTCCCAAACTTCTCCACCATACTCTAGTAATGATTGGACAAAGGATTTGTGTCCTAAATTTCTCATATCCTTGGATAATCTCATCACTCTTTCCAGTAAGTACAATCACCTGCTCAAAGTGGCATGCACAACTGGACCAGTATCTAGGCCTACATATACATATATTATTTGTGTTATTTGTCGAGTAACACTGACCATAGTGAGAAGTCAACTGAAAATATCCTCAGTCAAAATATCTCCCGTTATTTGATTTATAGGGGTAGGTGCCTCATGCCTGCACATAGGAGACCACAAAACGGCACATAAAACTAAGAAGTGACAGACTGTTCTGAAGGTAGTGTTCAACATGTCCACTTCGATCTAAGACAATGGTGGTAGTCACAGCATCGAACTTCGACCATTTTATCTTCCGAAGAATCACTGCTACTCATTCGTTATCAGGTTCAGTGGGTACAAAGAGCCCTGCTAGAAATTTAACTTCAAGGAAAGTATTTCTTTACTTTTTCGGGACATGAATTTCGGCAGTTCATTCTACAATCAGTAATCGTATGGCGCTACGAGTTTAAAACGTTTTTGTATCGCTTCATGACAGGGCACAAGAACGATCTTCTTCTGCAGGAGCTTGCTGCAAAACACAGGTTAATTGGCGAACTGCAGTCACATGTCGAACGGAGAGGAGAAAGTGTTGCTCCGGGTGCGGAACCATCTAATTGTTGCCAAACAATTACGTAAGCGTTTTCTTTCGTACCGCGATTTTCCAACGGGCGCACCGGTCCGTGGAAGGCAGCCCGTTGCTTGACGCGAGCTGTTTACTCTCTGCTGATGCTGAATGAGTGACCGCTGACTTGGGTAAATTTTATGATTTATTGTATGTTACTTTCGTCGCCAACATATATCACGTCAGTCTTCGATAATAAAAAGTGCAGTCATCATAGTTTTTGTGTGAGAAGGTGGCAACGAACACTAAAGTGAGCATCTGTCCCTGGCTGTTGAGCACGTCAATAATAAAATAATGAACACCTTTTAGGATCAGTACCTATCTGTTCGTCTCTTTTCCTCTTACAATATTTGATCCAATATCGCTGTTATCTCTAGACTACATAAATATTTTTTGATATAGAGTAGTGGTTCCCAGTTAGTGGTACACGTACCCCCAGGGGTACTCCCGCGCGGTAATCTGTTGGCTAAGGTAATCACCACTATAATGGAAAAAGAAACAAATAAGCAGCGAATACTATCAGCAAAATATATTTTTAGACAAACAAACTGTATGGTGTGTGTGTGTGAATTATATGTCTGTAACGCTGTGGTTGTGTGAAACACTTGGCTGGGTGAATGTTGCGCTATAAGGAGTAGGCCTACATGAGGCTGAGCTCTTTCTTGGAGTGGTACCCGGGAAAAACTAGTTGTGACCCAACAACATAAATTATACATCTTGGATATTAGCACCTATCCTTCCATTGTCCTTCTACTCCTCCAGTTCCTGTTGTGATAGTAAATGCAGTTTTCAACTCCATCATACTATGTTCAGTACGATTAAAACTTGTAATTGATCATACTTATATAAAGAATATTCTCAATCATATTTGAAAAGTTTCTAAAAATGTTTCCTAGTTACATGGGTGCTACAGAGTTTAATATAAGCATGGAACTTGCCATTTTGGAACTTGGTGAAATTGGATAAGAATGGGTAAGAAGTTGCTGATGAACTGAAACAGGTGAATGTACTTACAAGCTGGTTGAGAGAGACTAAATAGAAACTGCTGTGCAGGGATGGTAAGAAAAATATCAAATGAGAACTTTTCTATGTAAGTAGGAAAAAGGAGAATAAGAAACTCGAAATATATTGTGATGATATTATGAGACAAATAGGTAATTTTAGAAACTCGTAAAGGGGCTGTTATTGATAGTTAAAACTTCAAACATTGTAAGATAGCAGGAAGTGACACTGTACCATCCCTGAAAACACTATTTAGGTTTAGTCTAGAGACTTTCTACATACAAGAGAACTTGAAATATGTTATAGCACTAATAGTTCATAAGCAAGAGGAAAAAGCTAAGTTGAGATCTAAAGCCCAACTAGTTCGACTACAGTGGTAAGAAAAGCTGATAGTGAGCTTGTTGTCCACCAACATTAGGAATGTCTTTAAGGAAAGAAATTTGTTTGTGTATCAGGAGACACTGTTCTTGTGAGTCTCATTTAGTGATAAAAGAGGTGAAAACCATTGGCGCAAATGAAGATCTTTCTTGCTGCTGGAGGAATTCTGAAGAGGTACAGATCAAAAATGTCAGGGGAGGAAATGTATTGCCAGTTGAGTTGGAATGATATGCAACAAGAGAATATATTCAGGTCATTGCTGTTTATTGTTTTAATGAAAGATTCTGTTGTTGTTTTAGATTCCGAAGTTATAATAGTTTGAAAATGACATAAAACACTAAGATAATATTAAAAAAGAGAAGATTGTATACATAGGAATTTGAAAAGGCTATCTAGCTGGAAGTGTAAAATGAAGATAAATGCAAAAAAATAATCCAATTATGATTATAAAAAATAAAAACCCAAAATTTCTGTAAGATTATACATAGTAGGAGAATTGCTTGTTGAGGGAATAAAATGTGTCACTTGGGATATCATTCGATAATGATCTCATTTCAGGAGGACACATAGGAAAAGTAGTTGGAAAACTTTCAAAGTTCTGCATCAATTCATCTCAAGTAAGAGAACTTAGCCCTGAAATGTTAATTAGGTCAATTAGACTCAACATGATGGGATTGTATGGGTCTCTCATTATTATCCAAAATGTAAGAGGAGGAAAGGTATCAAAACAGGGCAGCTAGATTTGCCTTTAGAAATTTACATAGAACAAATTTATTTACTGACATGATAAAGGAACAAGGTTGTAATTAATTGAAAAAAGTGGGTTGTTAAAGAATGATCAATCCTGGACAGCTTTTGGATGAAAAACTATTAATAATATGTCAAAGGTACAAGAGCACAGTAGATATAATTTATTACTTGATTTCAGCCTTAAGGAAATGGCAAAGTTTTGATTTGTTGCTACGGAAATTATAAACTGGAATGAGAGAAACACTGCAAACACTAAGTAAGTAAATTTGTGTGGACTTGCAAGCTGGTAACAGAGCTTCAATTTGTCAGGCATTGCGCCTTTGTTGTGACTGGACCTACAGTTAAAGTAGAGTCATATGATCAAACGTAATTTTTTAAATTCCTGACCCGACCATGATTTGAACTTCAGAAAAGAACTTGAAGAAAAAATTCACATAGCACATAAAAATAGCAATATTAATAAATTTCCATCTGAGATCCATTCCAATTAACAATAATATCTTATAATTTTCAAAATTTGAAATTAATATGCAAAAAAACATTGCATTTTCCAATGGAAGATCACCAGGCAGAGAGATGATTCTTAAAATTGCAAAATGCCACAATCAATTCTGAAGAATTAATTTCTTTGCAATAAGGAACTGATCAGGTTTTCACAATACTTCATGAATTGTCAAACAGGTCGTATTTGCAGACGTATTATGAAGAAAAATTCTTCCAACAGTAGTATTAGACAATCTTGGTCATAAACTTCACCCTACGCAGTCTACGTTCAAACTAATCACATTTTAGTAAACAACCAGAAATGGCATTCATCAATGACTGAATGTCCAATTTTTTCAGTACTATTCCATTTAGAAGTTATTCATCAATTTCGTAGTTAATGATCTCCAAGACAAATTTTCTAAAAGATTTATCTCCTCATCATTTTTATAACGGAATGAAAGATTACTCAGATTTAAACAAAAATGATGAGATTGCACATTTGTGATGCCACGAAGATACACCAGAGGGGGGCTGCGGCATGTACTCAATAGAAGAGAGAGACATAAAATTATCATGAGGGAAAACAACATCCAACTCACCACGGAAAAGACTGAGATGTTATGCTTATCCAGCTTATTATGTCAAGGCAAAAATGAGTGGTTCTTGGGATGTCTGGAAGGAGGAAATGCCTTAGCCAATGGTAAATGAGTTAAAAGTAAGTTATTATTTATTTATAAAATTATTACATATACAACTTATCTGGAAGTGATGCAAAGAGGGTTGGAGGCTGATTCATCTATGAGACCAGTGACGGAGGTAAGGCCGATTCTGAGAAACGCTTCAAAATAATAGGCTCTAATTTTCAGATTGTACAGCATCTGAATGCAGACTATGGTGTTAGATGTTGGTGACCACATGCTGAGCTGCTAAGATGGTAAAGTCTTTATCCGTCTATTCAAAAAATGTGTTTGTGCTTATTATCATCTCTCTTGATGCCCAATTTAATGCCCTGGGCAAAGAAATTTGTTTGATAGGAGTCTCTTACTTGCTGAACTTTAATTGAGCCTGGTGTGAAATCTGGATAATGCACATTAATTGAATTAAAACTTTTATACATGAATAAACACTAACTTTGTAGTGAATGATCCATTATGTGCTCATGTTCATTTTATAAATATTGTAATTGTGTGTGATATCATAATAGAATATATCTCCAATTATCTGAGCTCCGACTATGCAAATCGCTGAATATTCGAATTGCTTTTTTAATTAACATGGAAAGGGAAGAAATGGGAGAATATGGGGATGACGTGCCACTTGAGGAATTCAGAAACATTCTTTTGAAAATTCCTGGATGTTCAGAAGTTAGTGCTGAAGATATAGGAGTGTGGATGGTGTGGGATTTGTCAGACCCTGGGTATGAAATTGTAAATGATGATGAACTTATTGAAAGTGTGAGACAAGAAAGTGTCGAGGAAGAAGATGACCTTAATGTTAAAATTGAACCATCAGCTAGTCAAGCATTTGCCGGCCTTGAAACTGCGTTGAAGTGAATGGAGAGTCTGCCCGAGTGTGACCACATGCAACTTCTCACTGTCAAGTGGATGAATACAGTCAAACAGCTTACTTTGACCGAGATGTTCAGCAAGCAATGACTTTTATTTATAGTATGGTTCATACACTACTGTACAGCACTTGTAAGTACGCTTAACACGTAAAAGTGTTGCATTTCCATTTAAATAGTTAAAAGCTCTTTTTCTTTAAAAAATAGTTTTTCCTCCCATTTTCAACATACATACAGTAACCGATTAAAATAGACCCTTTTTAGGAAAAATTCAATTATCCAAATTTTTGATTATCCGAATGGGGTCCGGTGCCAATTGATTCGGATAATTGGAGTTCTAATGTACCACCACTCAAACTGCCAATGTATTTTTCATTTATATTTAATTGCACATTTTTATAGTCACTGCAGTAGGACTAAAGTGTTGTTTCTATGATTTTTTATTGTTTATGAAACTTAATGATGAATTCTCACTACGTCTGTTGACCATGTGTTAAATAGTCAGGTTTTGATGTTTTTAATTTTAAGTGCTGGCATAGTCATTGTGAACACCTTTTTCATTCAATAATTATATGCAAATATAAAATTAAAAAATATTTATAACTATCACAATTAGCATAACCCTTCCCCCCCTCCACCCCTACCCAAGATGAATAACAATTGAGTTTGTTTTTCAATTTTTGGTTAAAATCCTTTTTTGTAGCCTCCTTTCTCTGCCACCCAATATACGTTCCCTCCATCATCGTATTTAACTGAAGAAGTTTTGTAATTTACCTTTCAGATACCACAATGCTTCCTGATATACTAAACAAACTTGCCACTTTGGTTATAGAAGCAATTACAAGAGAAGTATCAACAATTGTCCTTTCTTGACAACTGAGAAGCTGAATATTATACACAATCAAATACAATAAATATAGCATCACAACACCTGCTGCTCTCGTTACATAAATCAGTTCAACAAATTCCAATATAACCAACTACAGAAAACCATGCAACACAGTAACAAGCATACTGAAGTCTGAAGTCACTGCTGACCCAATGGTTGCGTCTTAGCTTACAATGCCCCTCCTTAGCTACAACAGCTCTGCAGAAAGATCAAACATTAAAATCTAAAGTTCCTGCAGCTAGACTCAGAATAATAGATTACAAAGTCAACAGAAACTGAAGAAATGAATGGGACCAAAATGAACCCATAAAGGTTGATCAGTGGCTCCTTCCAATAGTTTTTACCTACAGCTACATTGGCTAAACCTAACTGAATGAGAATTGAAAAATGAGAAAATGAACCAATTCAACTTTGCAAGTGTGATGCAGAGAAGTAGAATGTATCCTACATGAATACACTATAAGATTATACGTAAGTATGGTAACTGATGTTTTTTGATGTCTGGAGAGTATAGGCCTCTAAGCCTGATACAAATTTCCTTTTTTCTTTTTTAACTGTTACCTGGCAGAGGAATACAGAAATTGATGATTATTATTCTATTAGGTCATTTAATTAGGATATTTTATGTTAACTTACTAATTAATTATATCAATATCCAGCAATTAAAATTAATTTAGTTGCTATGGAGCACACACGCCGGAAGCAATTTCCCTAGACATCAATTTTTTCCTTTCTTCCATCTACTTAGCTCAATATGAATTTTAATTTTAAATTATTTCAGCATTTTTGATAAATTATTTATTACTTTCCTTGGTAATTTATTCCAATCCCCGACTCCCTTACATACAAAAGAAAATTTTCCTATATCCTTACGCCTGAAACTGGGTGCTATCCATTGGTCAGTCATATTCTCCCTTCCATGTACTATTCTTAATTTTTTCACCTCAACATCAATATATACCTTGTACACTTCCAGCGCTCTATTCAATCTGTCCTTGTCTTCCAATGAATCCCATTCTAGCACCTTTATCATATCATTACTGATTGTGTTCAGTTATAATTCCCGGAGACAAATCTGAAACATTTAACCAACAGCAAATCTACAATGCTGAAGGCTAGTTGCAGTGCTTTGCACATATGGTTTGCTTTCGTATAACTGGGATGAACTATTTGGAGCATCTGAAGCTAAAATTATTTTTTTATGTTTGTCTGGTTGCCTGTTAATTTGTTTGTGTGTAATGCTGGGACTAACAATGGATTTCATGATTTCAAAGTTTAGGGCTCAACACAAAATTTGAAGCATGTATTCACACACCATGCAAAGGCATATCCAGGATTTTGTTCAAGAGGGGGGAGGGGGAGGCAGGCAAGAGAAAAATGATAAAATGCATGCTAAAAAAAACCTTTATTAATGGAATACATATATATATTCTATTAATTAATTAATGGACTATATATATATATATAAAATTACACTACTAATAATTTTCGAGCTACTTCATCTGCAGTTTCATCACAATTTTCTTGTAAAAATTTTCTGTGTACACTAAACATACACAGACAGTTTAGATGGTTCTCTAGGATACTTCCGCCTCATTTTACTCTTTTGTAAGGTCTAGCTCTCCAAGATTTTCTGTTGGCATACCCCTGTCCTTCCATAGTTTATACCATAGTTCAACTTCATAATCAAAAAATTTTAAGTTGGAGAATTCGTGATTTTTTTTTAAAATCAATGACATACTTAAACTTTAACTGGGATACAGCTAGGGATTGCAATCCAGCAATGCGGAATCCCGCATCATTTGGCAGTCTGGTGGATCCAGCAGCTAATTAAGTGGATCCGCAATTTGTAAAATGGTGTGAAAACATGTTTCAGTCTTCGTCACCTTGCTTTCCTGTTGTCACTTTCCTGTCCGACTCGTTCTTTCAGCGTTCCCGTCAAGTTGACAATTGATTCATGGCAACAAATGCGTGTTTATGTCGTCCGTGATCATAAGTAAATAGATTCACTATTACATTTTTATAAGACCTCCAGATTGTTTTTATTGTGTGCTTTACTGTAATATGTGTTATGTCGCCCTATTGCAAAACTAATGAATAATTGTGTTGATTGTTTACTATCAGAAATTAGATTGTTTGCAGATGACATAATGCTGTATAAAAGGATCAAAACGGTTGAGGATTGTAAACAGTTGCAGGGTGATCTGGACAGGATATCTAGTTGGGTTGGTAAACATGGGATGAAGATAAATGCAAAGAAGAGTCGGCTTATTAGATACACAAATAAAAAACTAAAGGTTTATTATGATTATAAGGTGGGGAAAGAATTGTTTTATTGAAGACTTGGCATTACAGTTGATAACAAGCTTAACTTGGCAGATCACATTGGACAGGTAGTAGGAAAATGTTTCAAAATTCTGCATTTGTTGGAGAGGGTGATGAGGGGATGTACGAGAGAAGGAAAGGAATTAGGTCAGGCCATTGCTTGAATATGGTAGTGTAGTATGGAACCCACATTTTGAGTATCAAATACAGGAGTTGGAGAAGGTGCAAAGAAGGGCTGCTAGATTTGTTTCTGGAAATTATCGCAGAACGCAGGCAGTAACAGATATTATAAAAAAGCTGGAATGGGACTCATTGGAAGACAGAAGGAGGGTGAAGAGGGTCATGGGCACGTACATGGCATATATTGGTGATGGAGACATGGAAAGATATTGGTGTAAGAATTGAAAGGAAAAAGATGACCATGACCACAAGCTGGCACTCTATTTCAGGCACAAGGGTGTAGGAAGATTCTCTTTTTTAGGTTAAGGGTGTCAGGGATTAGAATAAGTTACCAAGAGAAATGATGAATAATTTGCCAAAAACATCGAAAGAATAAAAGTTAAAATTTGTAAAGGGTAAATGTAGGTGGATGCAGAAAAGGAGGAAGATGAGTGTTTAGGGAAATTGCCACCAGAGCATGTGCTCCATTGCAATTTAATTTGATTTAATGAGATAGTAGGTCAAGATCAGTTTGGGTTAGGAAAAACCGCAGTGCAAGAGAAACAATTCTGGCTTTAAAATTAATACTTGAAGGATGGATCAAGAAAAATAAAACTAAGTGTGGTGGGTGAACGGTTAACGTTCTGGCATTGCATTCGGGAGGACGCGGGCTGGAATCCCCGTCCGGGCATCCAGATTTGGGTTTTCCATGGTTTCCCCAAAGGACTCCAGGCGAATGCCGGGATGCTTCCTTCAAAAAGGCCATGGCTGAATTCCTTCTCGTTCCTCGTCCCTAGTCCCATCCCACCTCTAATGACCTTAGCCGTCGACGAGGCGTAAAGCAATTAAAAAAATAAAAAGTAAAGGTACTTTTTCGTCAATTGTCGAGTTAGAAAAAAAGCTTTTGATACTGTTCAGTGGGACAAGATGTTCAAAATTTTAAAGAAATCAAGTCTAAAATATTAAGAGATAGAAGAGTACAATCTATATGATGATCAAGTGGTTATAGTAAAAGTAGAGAATCATGAGAGAAATGTAAGAGTTGAGACAAGATAGTAGACTATCTCTGTTAGTATTCAACTTTTATGTAGAGGTACCAAATGAAAAATTTAAATGTGCCAAAGGTATTCAAGGAGAAAAAATCAATATACTATGATTTGCTTGTGACAGTGTCCCTTTGGAAGATCAAACTGGAGATCTCAAGAAATTTTTGAATTTCATGAACAAAATACCAAAAGAATATTTTGGATTAAACATAAACCAAAGCAAGAAAAAACTGATGAAATTTAGCAGAAATTATAGCAATAATAGATGATTAAATGTAAATATATGATCAGTTGCAATAGGAGAGGAAAGTGTTTTCTGCTACTTAGGAAGCAAAATTACAACTGATGTATGAAGCAGGAATGTTAAAAGTAGACTAGCACTGGTGAATAGAGCCTTCTTGAAAAATAGGAATCTTTTAGTTTCAAAAATTGATCTACCTGTAGGTCTACAAAAGATCATGCCACCCTTTCTTGTTTATCACTCTCCTCCTGATTTCATCTCTGGTAAGTGATAGTCTTCTACTCCTATTCATTGCCTAAAAGTATTGATTTTCTAATTATTTTTGTAATGTAAATGTTAGTGGTGCAACACAATTATGCAACTAAACTTGCTATTTTACTCACCAACAAATGGCACAATGCATAGTTTATTGTGCAGTATACAAGGCGTGTTCAAAAAATAGTGGGATTTTCATTTTTTTTTTGGAAGAATTTCATTTATTTGTCTACATCGATGTTATCCCTTTCATAATAGTCCCCATTAGATATTATACACTTATCCTACTCGATTTTTGGGATAGTTTTGAGCTCTTTCAGCGATGCACTTTTAATCTCTTCTATGCCTGTAAAATGATGGCCCTTCAAGGTTCTCTTTATTTTGGGGAACATGTCTGGTGAATATGGGGCTGGGGCATCATGACAGTGTTATTTTTTTGCCAAAAATTCACAAACAAGCAATGATGTTATAATGAGTCGCGTTCCCAAGGCGAGGCAGAGTGCAGCGATAGATGGAGGGCTGGTTTTCGGTGAGCAGCAGCTGCTAGCCCGTTCATCAAGCCACCCACAGTGGATAACAACAGGGACACAGCCAGCCTACGAACAATAGTGACACGCCGCTCGCAGATTCTTTTTTGTAGTTCCATGGAATGCTGCTCCGAGGCTGGAGGGGAGAAGAGCCATTGCTGGACTGTGTGTCAGGTGAGAAGACGGATTGGGAGACTTCCACCGTCATCTGTGGGTCTGAGGTTCGCTTCTCGCACCGGCAGTGTCAACAGTGCATGGACATGGTAATGTGCCACAAAAAGTGTGACTTATTGTTACATATCAAGGGCCCAGAAAATACCCCTGAGTAGCTACCCTGATGAGCTAGAAACTTGTTCGAAACAGCCAACTGAGCTAACCATCTGTAAAACTATTCACATATTAGAGTTCTATCATTTAGTTTGGTAAAAAAAAAAGGGTTCACAAAAAGACATGAATTTAATGTTACTGTAACCCCTGAGATGTGTCATGTGTGAGGCTCAATATTAATATGTTAACAGAGTAAAAAATCAATTAGTTTTAATTGCTGACACCATACAGTGTGCCTAACATGTTTTAAAGTAAAGCCACCACCAAGAGATCATTACAATGTGTAAGCAGGTGCATTATCATAATGCAAAAGCCATGAATTGTTTTGCCACAAATCTGGGCATTTTCTTTAGACCGCTTCATGCAAATGGTGTTGAACCTGAATGTAGAATTCCTTATTGATTGTTCGACTATGTGACAAGAATTTTATACAAATGAAAAATCGCCGACTGTATCAAAACACGTGTTATTATTTCAAAATCTGACAAGAGACTAAACATCCAATATAGCTAAAAATGTAGAGATACTTTTAAGACATGTTTGTCAACACAACAATAAAAACCGGGTTAACATAAACTGCGAAATTTTAAAATTCCCGTTACTTTTTGAATACACCTTGTATTTTATCTGTGCCTGAATTTATTTAAGGTAACAGAAGTCTGAAGTATACATTTAAATATACACCAAATTTACATACATTGCTAGAAAAACAAACAGATCAGTCCATTTAGACAGCTTTGCATGAAAACTCCAGTTGCAGGAAAAATTATCAGCAATAGTCCTGGCCCACAATTAGTTGCTAGGCTTCCTTTGCAATACAAAAGAGCACTAGAGTATATAATTTGTAAATTATTACCACAGCTTTTATTTATTGTAGTACTAATAACTATTCCACATTTGTAGAGTATATATACAGATGAAGATACCTGTATATAAATGGTTTGTAAATATCATTTACAAACACACAACATTTATTGTTCCAAACTGAAAATCCCATGACTGTAAAACTATTAACTTGGTATATGTAACAGCACACATAAACATGTATTCTGGCTATGCTACATAATTCTGTGGAATGACAGCCTGCATTTTTCACAACACTACTTTTTTCTCCTCTTCATTATGAAGGAGTAACAGTATTAAAAAAAATTCCAATTAGTTGTAGGCCTATCACCCAAAAATGTGTGATATTATAGGTTTTTGTGAGAACTGGGCAAAGAGAAATCATACTACCTATTTTACAAAGGAATGCAGTAACGTACATTTAAATGTTAGAGTCAGGTTAACTTGTTTTTCACTCCAATGGCTGACACATAATTATTCTTAAAATGTGTTAAGATGCCTTTCCAATCCTTATTTTCAATATTTCATTTGTAAATACAGGATAATCACTGACTGAAAAAAAGACATACTATAATTTTAAAGTTATATTTCTGACAAATACTTTGATACAAAAATAACTTTGATAGCATTAATTAGCTTATTGAACACATTTGAAAGTTTGATCACAACTGATCTTTGAATACTAACTAACAACTATGATGAAACTGATTAACAATAAACTAACAGTGTTTTGCATATTTCAGAAAAATTAGAATTTAAAAAATGATTCATTACAAGAAGTGGTTTGCATGTTGAACATTTGCAAAGTTTATAATATTGCAAGTTTGTAATTACATTTGAATAATATAACTTATTTCTACTTGGATTAGTGTTAGCGCCAATAATGCAATATGTCTGTTCTGATTGTTAAAACTTTTGAACCACTCAATGATTGCAAATGGAGTATGAGCTGCATGAATTAGCCCCCCCCCCCCAAAATAGACATTCATATTTTCAAATACTTCCACAGCATGTATGTTTTTGACTCGAATGATTTATTAAGCTCATAAAATTATTAACCGAGTTACACACAAAATGTTTCTTGACTCTTATGGTCTGTAATCAGAACATTCAACTCCAGTAATAGCAACAAAAAGTTAAATTTCATAAGTTTGAAATCAATTCAGCTAGGTACAAACAAATTTCTCACCTAAAAATCATGAGAAAAATTAAAATATCACCAACTAAAACAGAAACTTCTCTTGCAAAAGCACAAACATTATGTGGCTATTATACTAAACACAGTTAAGTGATAAAGTATTTTTATCACAAATTACTATTAGGATATACAGATTTTTAATCACTATTGCAGCTTAAAACGAATTAATTAACATTAAAATGTCATCCACTTTAAGCAATATCAATTTGTAGACACAACACACATTTTATACTGAAATACAAAGTTAGGATTTTAAAAGAGTGGATAATCAAAAACAATGAAATAGAAAATTCGAGTTAACATAACATTTGTTAGTAATTAATTTCATAAATATGCAAAAATGTGGTGAAGGTTTAATTTGTTAATGTTTTTGATCGTTATGTTCAGCATTCTACTACTGGGCTGATAAAAGATTGTTTTGGCCAGGCATTCATTTAAGAATTTTTTTATATTCAATAACTCATCAAGATTACAATATTTTTCATTTATATTTTAACTCAAACACATATCAAACTGAGTTTCCTGTTTATCAAAATATTGGCACTTAAAACATAGCAATATTATTCTGATTACAGGCAACTTTTTTGTGATGCTTACAATTATGTTTGTGGTACATAATACCATCAAATTAAAAGGATAATCAGTTTCACTAAAACTGGTCAAACAGGCTCAATGGCAAATGGTTCCTTACATTTATAAATACTTATATCATTTAGAAAACGAAAGTCTGGTTTGCTATGCTTTCCCTACCTTTTATGATTTGATATGAGCAGGTAATTTTACATCTGGATGTTAATCACAAAGACAAGCTGCCAAGTTTAAATTTATGTTAAGTGAAATAATTAATTACCACTGCTAAATAAGAGGGGGGCGAGTCATTTCAATGACATAGCACTATCAACATCCCAAACATAGAAATGGAAAAGATTTCATAAAATGGCTGTATAAATAGATTATTACTAGAAAATGAGACTGAGATTCCATAGTAACTGAAAATAAATACAAACTTGCAGTATATGTCAATATGAACAGCAAGAGAGTCTGCAACCACAGGCAAATACTAACAACTTAAAATACTTAGTAAAAACATATTTACACAAACATTTTGACAAAAACAGTTTCATTGCAGTGTGCAGCTCACAGTTAACTATCAGAGACAAAGCATGTGCAGCTATCAAACTTGTGAACTACCATTAAATTAAGATTTGAGACTACTTATAGATTCACGGTATACAAAAATAATCTGTAATAAGTAATGATTTACAACATCAGCACCTTAGCTTATTTTTAATATGGAGTATTTGTTCTTTGCTTTTGAGATTGAAATGATTTCATTTAAAAAGATAGTTTAATATTACAAATTTTAAAATACTGATACAATTTTTTTAGCAGGCAACTGAAGGATTATATTCCTACTTTTAAGATAATTTTCAGGTAATTTTATTTTCTATATTTGATACAAACAGTGATGCTAAACAAAGACTAATTAGTGCATTTAGAGGACAAATAAAATAGAATCAAAGCTTTACACTACCCCATTTTCAGATAAAAATGATACCAGCATATCCTGAACATAAATTTGTACAAAACTGAGATGATTTAATATGAGAGATACTTATAAATTGCTAACTCTATTTAACAGTAAATGAAACATAACAAATAAGCATATATATATTTAAAAAAAGAGCAAGAACATTTTTAAAAAAATGCACTAATATATTCGACAATAAATTGCCAGCAGTGTTATTACAACTGTGTATAATTGAAACAAACAAACAAACACACACACAAACACACACACACACAAAGAGGGCAAGTAAAAGGAACATGGAACAATATATTTTATTAATATCAACAAATAAAATAAAAATTAATGAGTGTATGATCCATTTACTTAATAAGTACTATTTCTTTAGTAAAAAGTAATCAAAAAATGTATGAAAAGTTATAAGGCTCAATTACAGAGGGTTAATGCTGCTGGAAAATTACAAAACACCGAACATCATAAAAATCTGTCATCACTCCCTGCAAACATTTTGCAAAAATCATCATTATAACATGGAAAAATTTATACAATAATATATTGTGACTGAAGTCTCTCCAGACCATTCTCACTGATACTATGCTCAATACACAAACTATTGTAAGAAGCATTTATTTAGAACCAGATTACTTAACTGTTACAGTGCTGACATAGAAACAAAAGTATGACATACGACATGGTGGTTATTGTTATCTATATGGGTGAAAAAGATACTATTTGTGCTACATACGAATAAGAGAAACATTACTCAACATAACCATTTGCATCATCTTCAATGCAGGTGGAAATCATGAAATCATGAAACCACTGATACAGTTAGTCGCATTAACCATGTATATGGTTACAAGCTATAGAGGAAAAACTTGGATGTGGGAACAGGCTATGCAATGAAAGATAGCTTCAAATCTTGGCATTTTGCCAACATTATCCACAATATGGCAGGTCTCAACTGGAGGGGATGTACCGGAGAAGTAAGGGAATTGAGATACAAAACTTTTGTCAGACCATTGCTTGAATATGGTGATATAATATGGGACCCACATTTTGGGGATCAAATACAGGAGTTGCAAAGAAGGGCTGCTATATTTGAATATGGAAATTACCACAGAACACAATCAATAACCAATTCACTGGTAGACTGGAGGAGGGTCAAGAGAGCCATGGGAGTGAACAAGGAATATATTGGTGATGTGGTGTGAAAAGATATTGGTGTATGAATTAGGAGTAGTTCATGGAAGGGAAAAGATGACCATGACCGCAAGCTGGCCCTTGATTTAAGGCCAAGGGTGTAGGAACATTTTCTTTCATAGATGAAGGGGTCAGGGATTTGAATAGGTTACGAAATAAATGATGAATAATTTATAAAAATGCTGAAAGAATTTTAAGTTGAAATTTGTAGAGGGCAAAGATGGGTAGGTACAGGAAATCGAGGAGGAGAAAAAAAAAATATAAAAAAAATGGGCATGTAGGGAAATTGCCACCAGAATGTGTGCTCCATTGCAATTAAATTTAATTAACTCAAACAGTAGCATCACAGCCTGTGATTAAGGAGTAAGAATTACATCAATGCATTGGAAACACCAATACTTGTAATATAGTGCATCATACTGATTTGATACAACATAAATCCCAGAAACACTGATAAGAGAGCGTCGATAAACCACGTAGCTCCATTTTGGCCTCCTGTGAATCCCCCCACCCCCCACATAGCCCAACGTGGCATTTGTCTCTACCCTCCCCCCTCCCCCAACCCTCTCATAGCATGTAGCCTTTTCCCCTATCGATTCCAGAAGACATTTTGTAGTTTTCTCTTGTCAGACTATCATATATTACATAAGGGGATAATTAAACTGCAGAAATAAATATTCACAAGCTGTTGTATGATCTGTATTTCATTTTAACTGTGACAAATAATATGAACGAAAAGCTACTTGGCCCGGCTCGCAATAATGAATTTCATTTAATGTTTCAACCAAACAAAATTATCAATCAATTGCATGGAACCTAACAGTCATTTAAATTTCTGTCTGTATTCATTATGCTAAACTGGATCAGAATCTCCAATAAAGTCTTGTAGCAGAAAAGATGATTTTGGAATGTCTCACAGGTTACATTAAAAATGTTATACTTTCAGAATATCAAGTGGACAATGCAAAATACTTTTCATGAAAATGAATGTATATTCCTTAAATGACAAAAAGTGAAAAAGAAATAAAGCTATATTGTTCATGATTTGTAAATATATTTAACCTTTAGCCTTATAAAAAAAGAATGCTGGCTTCAAGAATGCACTTAATATTTACTCCTCTATCTCTCTCTTTTAAAACACAGCTGAGTTACTGTGATATGTTGATGTTGACTCAATGTAAATTGCAATTCTTTCTCAGCAGCAATAAACGCTAAAATTGATCACCTCAATTTAACATATCATATTTGGACTGATGTGCAGCTGCAAACTCAGATGTCACAGTTCAATTTGGCATTGGTATCAAATTTCAATAATTAACCTTATCAACCAAAAAGACATATAACTTGTAACCAAAATTGGCCAGGTGTAAGGCATTAACTTTTTTTTTTTTTTTTCAGGTTTATGCCTCATTGACACTGGGATGATTAGAGGCAGGAATAAAAATATGGGTTCTTTCATTGTAATTGATAATTCACGGAGTATGGTAAAAGCCAAGAAATCAGCATTTGGAAACAAACTCATTACATGTTTCATGCAAATAAATGCCAAAGATATTTTATCAAGTTGGTAGAATGTGAGATATAGAATATTTACCAAAAAGAAGAAAATGATGCTCCTGAAGGAAATGCAGCTAATAAAACTTAAATTAGGAAGGTCTATTTATTTATTATAATAATTAGAACAACAAACATGTAAGACTTTTCTTTTTCAAAAAAATGTCAGTTCTGTTATTTACTACCCCCAAGGCAGAAAATGAAAAGTAGGTGGCCAATAAAAATGAAGGAACTGTCCTGAAAAACAAGGTGATATTAAACTAGATGGTCTACATAAATAAACCATCTATATTTTGAAGTGTTGGGGTCATCACCAGCATAACTGACACATTCCCCATGCTGAAACTTTATCACTTGCTGCATCTGTATGTAATGTTAGAATACCTATTTCAATGAAAGACATATCTATGCCTAAACTCCTGCCGATTATAATTCAATGAAAATTGGACAGTAAATGTAGTCATGAACAATAAAACAAAGTATTTCTTTCTTTTATTGATTCCAGGTTGACTATGCATGGTGTTTAAATTTACAAAAATAATTTATATAACAAAATAGATGCGCACAACAGAAAGTAAGTACTTTGTCACCAAGTAATGATATTAGTTATAAAAAATAAATTTACATAAGATGTAGGCAACTATTTTGTTGCTATACTTAGGAATCTTCTATAGAGAACGAATTGTTAACTAAGAATGCTTTTTCTCCTCCAGAATTTAAGCTTATCTACTTTCAGACATTTAAGACGATTCCCCACGCAGCTAACTTTCACTTTTAGTAGTGTAATAATGTATTTATAATTTGTTTTGGACAAAATTTGAGACTGCCAAGGACATTGTTGTATAAATACTCTACTATGAATACTAAAATTCCCAAGTTCTTAAACAGCTCTCTGCAGAAAGATATGTTGCTGTTCTTATTAATAATTTCTGTCTTTAAATACCCGATATCTATGAGTTTAACTGTAATAGAATATTATATACCACATGACATTAAGGAGTGAAACTGCTAAGAAAACAGACAGCTGAAATTGAACAAAATTACGAATGTGGCTACTCTTAATCACTTTAGTAGGTCAGGGACATACAACCTTTAATTTAGATTTTGATCAATGTGAAAACTTAGAACTTTTAGTCTATAACTCTTTTCCACAATGGTCTGCAAATTTTACAACAATGTTGATGTCCACAGGTGGGAATTGACATATTAACACATTCTGCAGACTAGACATCCCCCTGGCCTTAATTTCAGATAACACCTTTCATGCTCACCCTCTTACACCCATCACTGGCCAGTACAATAAATTCATAAAAATATATAGACCTTATTTCAAAATTTTCAAATAATTTTATTATTATTTTCCTTTTTAATTTTTCTTGTAATTAATAATGTGATAATATTACCATTGCTCCCATCACTACCTCTGATGGTCAATTTCATTCTGTATGTGGCTGTGTTGATTGCAAAACTTACATGAGCTCATTCACTTGTTTCTTTCAACTTATTAAGGGTCAATTCCAAAATATAGTGTCCGTTTTGTATAATTTCGTGTTTCCGCTACTCTCTTCCCTTCAACTGAGGGTTGGGTGTACTTTATCTATCCTTTCCACATAAATATTGCCTCATGGCAGTTCTTCCATTTCATTGTTATCGATTATATTATGTTGTTAATTTATGTGAGCACGCTATTGCGTTTAATTAAGTTTTATTAAATTTTAAGGATATGAATTAGCTTCAAACTAATTATTCATCTCAGAGATATAATTTGCAATATGTCTAATAGAGAAATCGAGAAAATTCCCAGATCTAATGAGCATCTACAAAAATTGCAAATTTTCAGTTTTCAGTTGTTATACGCAGTAAATCATTTATACAGATCGAAAACAATATTGAATCCAGCATTGAATGCTTAAATACTATGCAACTGATGAAATCCCATTCAGAAAATTATTAATCAGTTTCCAAAAAATCAAAAAGTTCAGTGCTACTGTCTAATTTCTGTTAATGAAATTAAGAGCAAAATAATTACAATATTACTTAGGTTCATTTTTTAGAATTTCATGATTAATACAATCACAGGCCTACGACAAAAATTTTTTTTTTAAGAGACAATAATTTATCAGTCATCCCTTTTAAAACATTAGTGAAAACATATCTTGTTCTATCGAATGGTCATCTGAAAACTGAATTGTGATTTCATTTGAATATTTTTATTTCTTAATTATCAAACTCTGTTGAACAGGAGAATCTGTTGGTAATTAAATAGGATGAAAACATTTTTAAGAGTTCCCTGAACTTCATAAATAACTCAATATATTACTAAATTCTGAAGAACAGCTTTAATTAAGAACAGCAAGCCTTTTTCTTCTAGATAGGCAATATCTTTTCTGGTGTATTAAGAATGCAAAAGAGCTAAAGTACAACTTTTTTTTTAAGGATAGGAGCAATGTAATTGATTAGAACTGGACACCCTAATTACATCTGTTTATGAGGAGATAAAATAACTCCATTAGCTCATGCAGGAAATTTCCCTTGCATGAGGCAACCGAGTTTATGAAGTGTCCATACCTGATACGTGACCAAAACATTAATAAGGAAATCTTTCATGCATCTATTGAATGTAGGGTTTCTGGAATTTAAAATCAGAGTTCCTGTCTATACACGAAAATAGTTTCAGCTGAAAGTCTGAACATCATTACTAACTATATACAGATGTGCTAATGTTAAGAATGTAGCAATAGGTTAAAACTATCGACTCAAGATGGGAGAAAAAACTTGACAAAGGTATAGTTTGAGGGTTGGTACTCCATAAGGGAAGAGACATTTGTAGACTTCTTGGTGACATAAGGCACTTTTTGACAAATCAATTTACACATAGGAAGTCGTAACATAAAACTAAGTGAATTTCACAGATGTTAAATAAAAAAGTTATCTACAATTAAAAATGGTTTGAAAGTGTTCCTTAGTTTACCCACTTATTTCACACATTTCTTGCCAAATTATAGGGAGAGAACAAAGTATTTAAATGAAAAATTAGCTAAAGGATGGGAACAAATTTGGAAAGAACATATCAAGAACAGAGTTAAATGCTATTAACACCACCTCCACCAACAAAGATGTTGCACTGAAGCAAAACTATCTCATCTTCAGTGGAAAAAGAATTATAAGTTATAGAGTTTGACAGTGGATTGCACAAAAGGAAGAAAACTCAAATTTTTAGTTTCGTTGGTTGCTTAAGTTGATAGGATTGCACAAACTGAAGAAAAATCAAATTTTCAGTTTCGTTGGTTGCTTAAGTTGATAGGATTAGATATAGTTTATTAACTAGTGGTCTACAATGTAAGTCTGGTATCAATAATTGATAATGATGTTCTTAATATGTGTAAAGTAGTTCCACTGTTATGGAAATAACAATGTTACCAGGAAGTTATTTTTATATATTGCATGGAAAGGAACTATTGCTTACATTTGATGCTAAGACTTATTATGCTATATTAGACTTTGATAAACTGTATTGTAAGCTGTCAGACAACAATTATAGAATTTTGTAAGCAACCATTCAGTATTCAATCAACCAACTATCATGAAAAATGTGAGGTAAACGCTTCAACCACTAACAGAAATAACCACAGACTGTGGAAGAAAGGTAATTAATTTAAAACAAGATTTTTAGACTCATACTGTGTACAATGAATGTCTGCTTATTGCTCTTAATGATGATGGTTTGAGAATGCTGTACGAAATGAGAGACCTCGCAGATTTTTTAAAATGTTGATAAAATAACTTTTTCAATAAATGTAAATGTTATGCCAAATATTGCAAGAAATAAAGATACAGGTTGTTGGATCATAAATAAGAAAATATATCAGAAAAGTAACTGGATGATTTAAAATACTTGGCAATTATGAGATTTTTCACATTTAACAGTATCTCTTTCATAGTACCGAGTGTGATGGTGTAACGGTTAGCATTCTGACCTCGCATTCGGGAGGACGCCAGTTTGAATCCCCATACAGGCATACAGATTTGGGTTTTCCAAAGTTTCCCAAATCACTCCAGGCAAATGCCGGGATGCTTCCTTCAAAAGGCCATGGCTGAATTCCTTCCCATTCCTTGCCCCCCATCCTTTCCCGTCTCTAAAGACCTCGCTGTTGAGAGACGTTAAGCAGTTAAAAAAATCTTTCATAGCTTTTACCAGATGAATAGTTATAATAATTTTACTAATCTGGTGTTGATATAGATACTACAAAAGTAGTGGAGAGTAAACAGAGATTTTCTCTAACTGCTGTTGTAAAATAAGAATGATTATAGTCAACTAGTAAGAGACTCAGACCTATCAGCATATTGTAGCTGAAGATCTTTAACTGACCTTTTAAAAAATCTCATGAATACTTTAGAATGAAAAATCAACGCCCAGGAAAATGATAAATAATAGGTTTTTTTTGTGATAGAAGCCATGTAATTTTGTTAATAAGGAATTATTCTTAATAAAAACATTAGCCTAAAGAAATTAAGTTGTATCCACATTATTAAAATTCTTTTAACACAATGTAGCTTCATTCAAGTTTCTGTTAATACTGCATAAAGGCAAGCAGATCAATCAACCTGAAAACCGTTTGATCGTTTAACTAGCCTGCAAATATCAATGAGACACTAAAAATTTAACGAGCTCGCTGTGTATTAGAGAAACCAATTTTGTTTAACAAGAGTACACATTATAATGGGAGATTGACCACTCCATGTGGACAATCACCAAAGGCAAAAAGAACTATTGGTGTAATCTCAGCTGATGAGTCCATTTGAATATACCTGATGTAGGTATTCTGTGGAACTAATATCTTATAACCTTCCCGTCACATTGTATATCAGAACTGCAATTTGTGGTTTACTAATAAATTTCATTTGAAATGTGGCTCTATCAAAGAATTTTGAGGATACTATTGAGAGACCACACCACAAATGTTCCACAAAATGAAAAAGAATATGGAAATATTGACCACCATAAAACACAGAAGCTGCATTACCTTGGGCACATCATGAGGACGATAACTCTTATGAACTCCTGCAGTCTGCTCTCCAGGAGAAAATACCAGGAATAAAAGTGCTGGCAGGAGAAGGAATTCCAAGCTAAGAAATCTGAGAACATGGACCTCCAAGACAACTACAGAGCTAATCTGAGCATCAACTAGCAGAGACAAGACAGCCAAGATGGTTGCCGACGTCCAGAATGCATATGGACCAGAACAAGAATAATAACAAATTTGTGCTATTCTGGACATGCAGATGTGCATCCAATTAGCAGTAAATTTTTCAGAACTCTGACTGTGAAATAGTTATTGAGCTCATGAATTTTCTGACAGCTGGCATGGTAAGCAACAGGGCAGTATAGATTTTGGGAGTAAACTATTTGTCTGTGACCATTCACCCTGATGCATGGTGAAGATACCAGAACTCTGGCAATGGATGCAAGTTATCTGATATATAAGATGGGTTATGGTACAAATGACATGGCATATTTTGCCAGTGGTAGGATTACAATATATTGTGGTGGGTGGATGAAAATTGCACATTTTGCAACAAATCCTGTTAAAAGGGAATGAGCAGTAGGGTGCTTTATTAGCATTAGATAACTTGTATTTGAGCACTAGTAGTTTTTTTGTTTTAGGTCGGGTGGCCTGCTGAAGTTGATGCAATGTGTTGCGTGAAGGATAATGGGGAGAATGTGATGCTGTTCAGGGAAAAGGAAATACAGGCCAGGAGAGAACAGGACAAGATTACAGTTGGTTTTTGTTTGCATGTTTTATTGTGCTGGTTAGGTTATAGGACAGGGAGCATTTTGTGTGATACAAGTAGCAGCTATCAAAGTGGAGATACTGCTGTAGGTTTGATGGTTGCAGACATATGGAAGTGGACATTATGTTCAGAAATCTTTTTGCCTAGGAAGGTGATAAAAAATAACCACATATGGCATTGTTGGCCAGGAGATTTCAAAGGACTGATTGGTTGTGTGTGACAGGCTTTCAATTTACCATGCATTTAACTTCTGTTGTAGCTCAGCCTACAGTTTAACATGGAATCTGAACCATGTAACATCCTGGAGTGGCTAATATCATCAAACAGAACTCTTAAAAATTCATGGCACCACCAGATTTGACACAGGACCAGACCCAGAACATTTGAAAGCAAGTGCCTTAACCACTGACCAACAAGACTGCTCAAGGAAGGTGTTGTGGGTATAAGAGTAGGACGATGTGAATTTTAGGGAATGGATGTTGTTCAGAGACTGTAAAAATTGAAGGAGGGTGTTTCCGCTGTAGGTCTAGATAATAAAAATGTCATCTATGTATATGTGGACCACATGGTGGGTTCCAAGGTAAACTTTTAAAGGAAAGATTTTTGCAATCTGTCCAGGAAAACGTTGGCATCAGAGGCTGCAATGTGAATGCCCGTAACAGTGCCTCATACATGATGGGATTGGAAAGTGGAGAAATTTTTATTTAGGAAGAAGTGAGCCAGTTAGATGGGGAAGGCAATGCTACCTAGAGCATGTGTTCACGAAGACCCTGACAATGTGGAAATTTGGTGCAGAGAAAGATGTCTTTGGTGACCAGGAAGGAATCTGCAGGTAGGAATGTGGGAACTGCTGACAGGCATTCTAAGAAGTGGGGAGTGTCTCTGACGTAAGGCAGAAGGGATGAAAGGTTGCAGGTTTGGTCAATAAATGCAGAAATACTCTCCTTGGAAGATGTGGTGACTATGGGGCATACCTAGTGTTGTAAAAAAACGTTTTTTTTCCTGGCTTGAAAAAAAAAAAAACATGAAAAAAACTTTGAAAAAAAAATGTTTTTTTTCCTGGAACATGTTTTTTTTCACAACTACTAAATCTCAAATTTGTAAGGCAGTTATTGTTTAAAATGACTGTTTTAGAGTTTATTCTAAGTACTTATCTTAGTTTAAAATCTACTATATTTTTCTGGTTCAGTAGGAAAAAAAATTACGAAAATATTGGCAAAATTGACTGAAATTTTCTTTATGAACGGGAATTTCCCGAAGAGACTAGGTTGCGCGAGAAGGAATCCCCATTCCTCATTGTTTGGATTGATCCTTGCTATTTGAAATAGTGCTGCCAGCCCTACAAAATTACCTACAGATCTTTTTAAAAAATTAGGTATTTAAAATTTATACACGGTTTTTTGCCTCTTTTTATTACTTATTGGGCTTTCCTTATATTCGTATACTTGTTAACTCTCAGAGTATAGTGGTACTGACTCAAATTGTCAGTAAGGGAGCGTGCATAAACCACATAGCTCCATTTTGGCCTCCTGTGAACCCTCCCCCCTCCCCTTCTCCCCCACGTAGCCCTACGTGGCTTTTGCCTACCCCCCCCCCCCACCCCTTAAACAACATACGAAGAGGATGCATATATCCAAATATGAACAGTTTGAAGAAAAAGTAAAAGCAGGGCCAACACGTGAGAAAAAACAAAAAATAATTCAAAGCCTTTAAGTGCTGTGGCTTCTTCTGATGTAGATAGCAATAGAACTGATTTGATTTCACCTCCATCTGCTAATAAAAGTTTACGTTAATAAAACATGGCAACGTAGCTACCGGCACCATCGTATTACAAGCTGGTGTGGACCGATTTATCGTAATCCTTTTCATTGTCAACATGATTCCATTACATGTTGAAGAATTTGATAAGTTTGAGAAGCTGGTTAAAACGTTGAACCCTGGTAAAAACTCAATACCTAGATGGACATTGGGTAGACATATTATTGATTCACATAATGGTACATAGCACCTAGGTACTGCTTACAGTAATACCTGTTGCAATACATAAACATCAGTTCCACTTTTGGATGGTTAATTTTTAACTGTAAACTTGCGTTAAATTTGCAAAAATTTAACGCTTTAACGATTATCGAAGTTAACTTTTTAAATAGCAGATTAGCAATTAATGAAGTTAACTTTTCAATTAACTGTGCCCACCTATGACTAACAGTATGATCAAATTGAAGATTTAATTAAATCACACTTAAAAATGAGGGGGGATAGTGAACGTAAAAATTTACCACATATAAATGGTGGATGGTAGCATAAAGACATTTCACTATTACTCTTTACAATATTTCAGTGTAACATTTTATTCAAGAGCAAGGATGAGACACATAACAAGGGGATTACATTTGAACACATTGAGACCAAACAGGTCTGTGGGAACAAAAACAAACCCATTTCCATAGATCTTGTTCTTGTATATGTATAAGGTTATATAACGAAATATTGTGCATTGGGTAAGTCACTGCCCTCTTGCTTTTATCTGTGCTAAGTGATGCATTTACTTTCCATATACTTAGTTTCATCACCTGAAACAATTTTGTTTCTTACTATAATCTCATTTGACACTTATTTAGTATTAGAAAATAATAATATTTCCATGTGTGCGGGATTTATAATTACAATTTTGTTAAAAAATACATACATTAATGTGGTTGTTAATCATGTACGATTATGTATTTTGCAATATAGAAGCAAAAATAATTACCTGAAATTATTTAGAGAATCATTGAATGGGAAACAATAATTTGTCTACTTATGTTTGAAAAATTTCCCTGCAAACTGATGCAACATACTAATCACGGGATGGTATCGGAAAACGTAATATTTCAATGTAAACTTAACTGGCTACCAGGTTTTGGTTATCTTTACTGCTCAAACCAATGTAGTGAGTTGTTAAAATACCACTGGATAACTTGCCTGGAATGGTTACATAGATATATGACTACATCACTTTAATTTTTATTAAAAATAAGCAGTAAGAAACACATTTCTTCTTACAGATACCTTATTAAAATTAATAGTTTTAATGACATTTGCAGATAATATTAAATAGAATTACAAAAGATATGTGACAATAATAATAATAGATGAAATGTTCTCAGGAAACTAGCCAAGTGAGAATGTTTACATAACATAACGTTTTGGCGGTCACAAATCTCTGCCACCATTGTAAAGTGACTGCTGCCTGTGGGTAATGGGATTGCTTATATATAATGTGGAACCATTAAATACTGATGGGATTTTTGGCACTGATTGTTGGCATTACCCACAGGCAGCAGTCACTTGACAATGGCAGCAGAGAATATGACCGCCTAAACGTTGTACTATACAAACGTTCTCAACTTGGCTAGTTTCCCAAGAACATTTCATCAATACAAAGCTGAGAAAGCCTCTACTCTTATATAATAATAATAGTGACAAAAATGGGAAAAAAACTAGATGGAAGGTCATTAAGACTATGCAAGTCAGAAGCTGCCTACCAAACAAAAATTTTTACAATCAAACTGATATGTGATGTTTAAGATCTGCAGTTTACATGTTCTGCACAGCTGCCTTACACCTAGAATGAAACATTATAAATAAATTTTAGTTAGGAACTGTCAGTTACTACAATTGATGGCAGGACTTAAACTCCCAAATCATTCATCATTATGTTCTGGCAATGAAGGGTTTACACCCATAAATTTTTCTGAATCTATGCTGACCTACTTTCATCTGCAATAAGGGCCATTTCATTACTCCATGCTTATTTAAATGTTCTAATCAGCACCCATGTTTTGCTATTAGTTATAAGTAAGGAAATACTCATAATCCTACTATTGACTTGTTTTCTTGATATTTCTTGGTTGATATAACAGCACCAAATCACAATAATTTGTTAAATAATTGTTACTCTACTTCTACATACATAAATATGTAAAATAGGTAGTTTGAACTAATTAGTTAACAACAATTAGATAATTAGGTAAACAATGAAAGGGGGAAGAAATAAGGCACACCTTATTGTATGCAATGTACCAAACGATACTAAAAACAAACAGCAATGTAATTATTTTCTCATTTGCACTGATCATTTAACTAAATAAAACAGATGAAAATAAAATAAATTAGAATGATGCACTTAGTGCTAAGTGATGTATAGCCAGTTAATATTAAAATGAAAAAATAATTGTGAAAACATTCATGGGATCTAAACATCACAAAAGGATAAGAGCCAACCTGTCCCTTTCATAAGTTAGTAAATATTGGCATTTTATGACATATATTTGACATATCTGACAGCAAAAGAAGCAGTGTAAGCCAGTATTAAAACTAAACCAACATTATTAGCATTATCCCGATTTCATTTTTCTCCTACAGTAAAAATATCTAAATTCATTTCACAGCTTTCATCACATTGCCACAACAAGGTTTTCAACTTCAAAATAATGGTAATACATGACGTACATGTAGAGCTGTTACTATCTATCTTGTGTCTCACGACATTCAGTTTCAAAACTCACATAAATCTCTCTAAAAAATAAACTCGCATTTAGGAGATACACAGCTATCTCTCTAATTCACAACACAAATAAACAATGCACTCATCAGGTATGAGATGTCAAAACACACCACAGACGAATAGCTCCAAGATTCAAAACATAAAAAAGAGAAAACTACAGAAATAGTGAACAAAAATATTTCATGATATCACAGCTAAGATGCACTATGTCAAAAATAGATAGTACACTCTGAAAATAATTTGATGAGGAAATAATTATAGTTGACTTCCATGGGAAGTGAATTTTTTTACAAATAAGGACTTTTCAATCTATCAGACTAATAATTTGATCTCATTGCTTTGCCAAAAGTATTAACAGCAAAGTCAACTCATTCATCAGTGGTATCTGTGCTTTCACTTAACGTTCTATTGATAGGGCCACCATCTTCACCATCAATCTTGCTTGATGAATGATTCCTCTTAGGCAAATTATCTGTGCGTTCAGGATTTAATGATGTTCGGTGTTCACGACGCCATTTAAGGATTGCTTTCCATACTCTTAATTCCACGCCACCACTAAAACAGATAGTAAGCATGAAAACAATTATTTATTTAACTGAATTTTTAAACAGAAAAATATTCAAAACATGTTTATGAACATTAATTAATACTAATATAACAGTTAGTGTCCAGAGCATTGTAGAATTAAGTTAAAATAAGCTCAACTTGATTTTACAACTGATTATAATTTGGAACAGAAAAACTAGACTGTGGCAGAGTTTGCTAAAATATATAGAACATGATAACATGGCTGTAGCAATTTTATTCAGTTTTTTTTTTTTAAGAATGGGACAATGTTACCTCATATTTGTGTAATCAGACAGAAAATGAATTTATAGGTGCTACCATGTGAAGGAGTCTCCTCGCTGAGGTTTCAAGATGACAAGAAAATGATGGCAAAAAAGTTGATAATCTTCATCAAGAAGGTAAGCGAAGTTTTCATTTTCCCTACCATTTTCTTCCAATTAAATTAATCAAGAAAAAGAAAGAATCATGAAAATTTTCTGTAACACTTGCTCAGAGAGAAATACGGACGAGTTTACAAGATTGTGTGTTTAGCTTAACCACTCAATGGCATGTGCAACAACAGAAATGAGGCGAAGGAATACTAATACTACAAGTTTGGATGCAAACAATCTGAAAGAATAGGTTTCTAAAGGAGGTAAAGTGTAGGCATACATGGATTTTGAGGAGGAAGAAGACAGATTGACTGTGATTTCCTATTAAACTACCCAGAAATGATATCCATTCTTCCAAAAATCATCCCTGGCCCTCCCAGAACTTGTTTCAGCAGACCTCCCAACCTCAGCCAACTCCTAGTCCACAAACACAGTCTTCCTCGCCCCATCAGACAGCCCCAAGGATCTTTCCCATGCAATAGACCCCACTGCAAGATGTGCTACATACACCATGCCTCCACCACTTTCACCAACCCTATCACTGGCAAGAGCTTTCCTATCATAGGACACACTACCTGTGAAACCTCGCATGTAATATACCAGCTGACCTGCAACACTGCTTGGCTTCCTATATAGTTTTGACTAGCAATCCATTAGCCATAAGAATGAATGGCCACCGGCAGACAGTTTTCACTTGGAATCCAAAACATCCAAAAGTCATCTCCCATGACACCAATAATTGTAATTTTTGTTTCACGGTCCATGCTATCAGAGTCCTCCCAAACAACAGCAGCTCTTCTGAACTCAGAAGGTGGGAGCTTGCCTACCAATACAAACTAGGCACCAGACTACTGGTCTCAATTTGAGTTAGTACCTTTCCCTCCCTCTATCCACTCCTTGTCTCCATGCCCACTGTCTATATTGAATCACCACATACCAGAGATGATGTTTATCTGCATAGATTCTCTTTTATTATTATTCTGTTTTCTTATTTATGTTTATTTCTCAAATTTATGTTATGAATATTTTAATGTATTATTCTGCACTTTTTGCAACATTTTGCATTGCTCATGTACTAGATCCAGTTCCTCTGTTTGAATTTGCCCCCACCACGTTCCTGACTAATGGTCATTCTGTGAGACCATATCCCGCACCAACCTCCCTCCTTGATGTTCTCCTGTTGACAAAGGGCCCAGTCCTGAAATATTCATTGTTTTTCCTGTGTTTTGTACTTATTTATGTGTTCACCCCATGATACCCTCATCAAAGGTAGGTGGTGGTTCATTTCGCTATCCCTTTTTTTGTAAATCCATTTGCTAATTAGCTCCTATTATTTTCTGTTAACTATATATATATATTGAAAAATAATCATGGCCAGTTTATTTCTTTGCCAGCATATCTCAAAAAGTATCCTTGTAGCAAAGGTAAGATCTAAAGTAGAACTGTCAGATCTAAATTCATGTTGTTCTTCCTCTAGATTTGGTTTAACTATTTTCGTCATCTTCTCTTATAGCATAGATTCATAAACTTGAGAAAACTGGGAGAAAAGTAACCTCCATTATTCAAGCATTTTTTTAATGAATTTTTCCTATTTTATTTTATTTTAAATAATGTAATAATTAATTCTTTTTCCAATCATCTGGTATTCTCTTATTAATCTGTGAAGTGTATTCATACTGCTACAAGTTATTTGATCATATCCACATTAAACTCATCAATATCTGCTAAATGACTACTTTTCATCATCTTTATAGCTCTCTCTACTTCTGATCAGAAGACATATTCCGCCCTAGTCTTGCTACACTGAAATTTTTCTCTCCCTGCTTCTTCACCTATACGGCAGATTCCATTTTTGTTAAGCAATTCATCAAAATATGATTGCATTAATATGGCTATTTTGTTGAGATTATTATCTATATCCCCATCTTTGCATTATATATACCTTTTACTGTTCTATTATTTCTCATAATGCTGCACAACAGTTTATTATTTTTATCAGATTTTAACTTGGCTGCCAGTACTTTTTGAGCTTTCTCTTTTTCTGTCTTTACCAGACTCTTAACTTAGCTGCTTTTCTTGATATAATTTTAGTTAATCCTCTATTTCTCGGGCATCTCAAACCTTCCTACTTTAAATAGGGCTGACTTTTTCTGGTTTCTCTCATTTATGGCTTTTTTTATTGTTTCATTCCAACAAGAGGTTTCTCTAGTATATTTTTATATTTCAAGTCACAGACAGTATCTGCTGTAGTTACCATAAAATGTTTTTCTTTCCTCTTTTTTGTTATCTGACCATATTACATTACTTGGCAATTTCTTTTCTGCTTTCTTAATGTATTTCTCTATTTCATCTGGTTTCTATAACTTGATCTTAAAAATCTATCAATTTTAACTTTCTTCGGTTTCTTCTTCTTTACGTTGAAACCATACAGTTTACAATATGCCAAATTAAACTTACTTGATTGAAACAGATGTAAACTTGTTGTAAAAAGAAATTGATGCTTATTTTTGTTTGCATTCCTTTTAACCTTTTAACAGTATCATGACCGATCACATAATACTCTTCTATATATTCAGACTAACATTTAATGTATCTTAATATTTACGTATCTTGATTATGCCACTATCCATTTTATATTCTGATATATTTAGCCCCCCCCTCCCACACACACAAGTCACCGCCACCCCTATTATTGGTCATTGTCACCAGTGTAGTTACAAAAAAAAGGGGGGGGGGGGAAAGGTCGCTGCGATGTAATTAGCTGCCCTCGCAAACCACGGTTTTGCTGCCTCCCCTACCACGGCCCAAGTTACTGCCCTCCTCAACTTGCTGCCTGGGACAAGTGCTGGTATTTTTGGAGAATGTGGTATCAGACTTATTGTGTGATAGTAATGTTATGATCAAAATTTTTCATAACACTGAAAATTTTTTTGTTCTTAAAATAGGACCTCCAACATTTCCAATATCTACGTCTATTACAACACACTGCCAGTCAGGTCCATTTGCGTACATGTTTCTTCTGCAAATTAGTTTTTGAGATTGAGAATTCCACCAACCAGCAAGTGCACCCATAAAATTACTAACCACTAGGGTCAAACTAATCAATATATGGTTCTAACCAATTTAACTCCTGCCCTTAGTATGCATTTTCCAACAGTGCAGTTCTGAGAAAATTTAGGCATTTAGTTTGATAATATAACACACATAGCAAACATAATTATCTGCTAATATAAAGAAGATCTTGAAACCAATATAATTTTTATAGAACCACTCATTGACTAAAAATTGTATTTTTTTTAAAATTATTTTTTTATAGCTTTAGACATCATCAAATCTGAGGTCATTATAGAGGCAGAAGAGGATTGTAAAAAGGAATGTGAAGGAATTTTATCATCAGATTTTGAAGCAACCATTCTGGCATTTGCCTTGTCTGAATTCCAGAAACCATAGAAAACTCAATACAGCATGGCTGTACGAGGATTTGAACCTTGTCTTCTCGAATGTCCGGACCAAGTATTACCGCTCACCAAACAGGGTTGATGCAAATTTTTAATTCTGTTGAAGGACTTAAATTAAAATAAGTAAGGATAGTAAAAGTAAACATATCATTCAGCAAGGATAAAGGCAAGAGGGCCATCATAAACATTAACACAATTCACATACTTTGGTATAAACCTTAATTATGATTAGAGGAAGATATATGACAAGGGGATCAGATGTGAGCATGTATAGAGTCACCACATGACTAAGTCAAAGATAAAATATGTGGGAATGGTGGGTGTGGAAAAGCATAGTGACAGCAGCAAACCCACATAGACGAAAGTAAATTCAAAGTAATAGATCTATTGTGGTCTTCTAATCAACAGTGGTTTATCACCAATCACTCAATCTTAAAAATCGTGGGAAATGTTGTATAAAGTAGATAAACACAGTTGTTTGTAAAATGTAAAACTCCTATGAGTACACATTAACATATTAGCACCTGCCAATAGTCATCAATGCAGTGCCCAGCATAAAAAAACATATAAGTAGGCAGTTTTAAAAAACTATTTCTTGCAACATAAAACTAAACTAGAAATATGCCATTAGAACTATGCACAATTTTTTGTAATCTTCACAGATGTTCTTGAAAATAAATTGTCATATGTTTGCTCAGGAAGACAACAAAAATATGGTTGCACTTGGAAACTATGTAAATTCTTTGTTATAAAAATATCAAAAACACATACTTTTAAACTATATATGTATACAGGGAAACAAAATTATGTGAACATAAATAAATTAATTAGAAAAAAAGACAAATTACGTAGCATTACTATTAAACTCCCTTAAGACAAATGTACTTACCGTAGACAAAGCTTTCGAAGATCAGCACGGGTGAGATATAGCAAAACATCATCTAAACAGTACTCTTCCATTATGAACTAAAATAAAAAATCACGGTATTAATCTTTTTAGTTTAGATACTAAATGCAAGGGCACTTAACTGATGATTTTAAAAAGTAAAAACACTTACCCTATCAATTGAAGACTGGTCTAGTTTCAAGCCCTGAAGCCACTCAATAAGCCTCGCATCTGCAGAGCTGTCAGTTACACTGATTTGTGGCAACAGACCAATAGGAGAGCTGGCAGCATCAATTGAGCTTGCTGATCTCTGAGAGCCATATCTATTGGAATATAAATGAATATTTCGATTTTAGCAACAAAAAAACTACTCAATCAAACTTTCTAATTCCACATGAAAGTATCACTATTTTGCTCATCAGAATTAAAATGATTTTAAGTTTGTGGTAAAAAAGAGACAGTCCATAAACACAGGAAAAAACTGAACAAATTATACTTTTGAACAGAGTAATAATACAACTGCTGTGATTATAAAACTGGTTTTGTATTTCATTTATGTAAACATTCAATTAATGATAAAATTACCATAATTAAAAACAATTTCTACATATGTATGTTTTGTAATTCAGGCTTGAAAATGAAGACCATTCATTACCATAATAAAACTAAAAACTTAATAATTGCTAGTAAACAACTGGCAAAGAAATCGAGTAGAGGAAAGTACTGCAAAGAGCAGGCTGAAATACATTTAAAGTACAAAATCATCAGCTGAATTATAGTTAACATTGTAATACAGTAAATAAGGAGAGGAACAATCAATAACCATAGGTGACATCAGTATGGCACTAAACAGCAAGAAATAGGAAAGAAAAATAATTTTCAGGTTCAAACCCTTCTTCAGTAGCAGGCATGAAATGCAAGGGTGAAAGTAAAAAAAGTTAACAATTTCTATAACTTCCAGCCTATGTAATTCATGCTCTCCTGTGGAAGAAGGGATTATACTTGAAATTTGCATTATTCTACATTAACATTACTTGCTGTTGATAGGAAATCATGCCTTTACTCAAGGTAAATGATCATTCCTCCCTCTTTACCTATTCATCTGAATATTTGCCTATCAGTATCAAATGAACAATAAATATTGGGAAAAATGAATGGTTGACAAGACAAAACTTGTACTTAAACATGAAAGGCAGTGACACCTTTTTTTTTTCCTTCCCCACATTTTGTGCTTCATCTATTTCGAGGTTATTAAGAGGCACAAGAGAATTGGAGATAAGGAACAATATAGAATACAGCCATGGCCTTCTGAAGGATTATTTTCCTCCTTATGGTTTTATCCCCCTTCAACACGGTCATCAGAAATGGGAAAGGATTTTGGGCAGAGAATGGGAAAGAATTGGACCACTCCTTTTTAAAGGAACCATTGTCGCAGGCACCTGCAGTGATTTCCAGAAATTTTGGAAAACTGAATTCGGGACGTTCAGACAGTGTCCTCTCAAATGTGTAACTACATTGTTAATGACCACACTCTGCACTCAGTCCCTTTTAAAGGAAGCATCCCAGCATTTCCTTGAAGTGTTTTCAGAAAACCACAGAAAACAAAATCTGCAGTTGCCCAGAGAGGGATTTGAGCACACAACCTTTCACATGTGAGACCTTAGCTTTACCATTCACCTGCGAGGCTCAGTATAACGGAATCATCACTTACCATAACAGGTCAAATGAAATTGAAACAGAAACATGAAATCATATTTTTTTTACAAAGCACTTTACCTGCAAGGAGAGTATTTACACAGCTGTAGGACCAGAGGCACATGTAACAGGAAATAAATAGGTAGTTCTGATGAAGAATTAAATTATGGGGTGTGGGGTACAGGAAAAACAAATACAAAAAGCCTTGAATAAGAAGTGTACATTTACATTTTATGTAATGCATATGTTTTTGATACAGAGGAACGGAAACAACTTTCCAACTTTACATATTGTGAATTAATATATCTTCAAATTTTTGTGTTGCTTAAAGCAATGTTGCCCATTCTAAGACACTGAAAACAAATTAATGCAAATTAACTATGTACTAAGTAGATGAAGATCAAACTGTATAGTCCGCATCTTATTGAGTAGACTCCACATCATTTGATTTTAATAACTGAAATTTTATTTTAAAATCAATTTTTTGTATTGTTTAATTGTTAAAGAAATAGGACATTTTGCTTGTAATTTGGTAATAACGTATGGAAAATATATATTAGCAATAGTGGCAAGTTTTATAACAATTATTTTACTGAAAATTCATATTTAGCAATTTGACCTCAAAATTTAAAACTAATCACATATCATATTTGATAATAATACAAATGAGATAAGTACATATAACAGCTGTAACTATAATTACTGATGGAACAGGAAGGTGAAAACCAAATGAAAGTACTATGCTGTTGTCAGGTATGCACATTTTTTTCCTTAAAAAAGAAAAAAAGAAATGTTTATGTTATATGTAAATTTAAATGAATTTATACACTACCAATCAGTAGGAAACATGGATTCATATCATGATTTACTTTTCAGTAATAACATAAATTCATTTTTTGCTGTTAACATTAACTGGAAATTATTTTCTTATTTATTTAAAATATATAAAAATACCATTGAATGATACTTGGCAGCAATTATCACAATAGTTTTATTTGCATAAAATTCTTATCACAAGATATTTGTCATTAATGTTATACACACCAAAATAACTTTTGCATTCATCCTACTAGCTGTAAGAGGAACAAATGAATGTATTAAAATCGGTCTTATATTGCCTGCATTTTTCTAAACTGCAATATGTTTCTTAAAAGAAGATCAATAAATTACAGCTTAATATAGTCCCTTAGAGGCGTAACAGGGAACATACAAGGCTGTTGAACTTTGCATTCCCTGCTGAAAGAATGGAATGTTATTGAAACAGAAACTAATATAAGGAGATGAAAACCCATCTGAAAAATATTGCAGTACACAATTAACTTTCCTCATAAACAAACAAAATTCTGAATTTCATACGTATGATGGGCAAGATAAGAGGGTAATCCCAAAAGTTAGGTCTCCAAAGCATTTAGAGATACAAAATCAATTTATTTTCTATAATATATAGATCATTTTAAAGGTTGAACAATTGTCTATTTTTCCACATAATCACAGTTCAGTGAATGCATTTTTGAAATACTGTGCTAGTTTTTGTATGCCCATATCACACCAGCTCACCAACATGCTTTTGAGGAAGTGTTGAACCTTGTCTTTCACCTCTTTGGTGCTGAACTGCCTTCCAGTGAAACGTTCTTTCAGCTTAGGGAAAAGGTGGTAGTCACTTTGTGCCAAGTCCAGTCGTTGTTGTTGTTGGTGGTGGTGGTGGTTTTAGGGCGCATCGACGTCTAGGTCATTAGCTTAAACACAGAATGACAATGTGGGATAAAAATTGGTATCATCTGCATGGCTGACTGTAAAGGGGTTGGCCACACAGACAGCATAATAAAATATGAAAGCAATGATTAAAATAATGCCCACATGGCCGACTGTAAAAAGGTCGGCCATGCAGACTGCAGATTTAAGTAAAACACAAACAGTGACTGTAAAAAGGCCATAAATTTACTAACTAATAACACTGGCTGGTTGGCCGTAAAAGGGCCATCCGGCTTACACAACCAATAAAAAGACAATCTGGATGTCTGTAAAGGGGCCACCCAGATGTAAAATGTTGATCTTAATAAGCAAATATAATTTAAAATGAACAAGTCAGTACATAGATTGATGGTTGTAGACAAACCACCAAACCATTCTAAAAAGTAGGCTGATTTCCCCAAAGTTTTTGGGTTAAGACCGGCCAGATTACAAAATTTTAAAACTTTCACCACATTGTCATTGTTTAAAATAAGGGACAGATCGTTGGCTAGGCCAACGTCTGCCCTTAAATTTAAAAACAACACACAACCAGTTAAAATGTGGCGTACCGTCAAATAAACACCACAAGCATCACATTCCAGTGGGTCCTCCCGGCGGAGAAGAAAGCTATGTGTCAGAGGACAGTGCCCTATACGGAGGAGAGAAAGGAGAACTTCGGTTTGACCTGCCGAAGCTTATTATGCTCGACTTCCAGCCACTGCCTCTGCTAAATATCAGAAATAAATTTCTTCAGCACCGAGGCAAGGTCTAACTTTGGGACTGGAGCAAAGTCGATTCAGACCTTGTTGCTTCATCAGCTGCTTCGTTCCCCCTGATTCCCACATGGCCCGCTACCCAACAGAATAAAACCTCCTTTCCAGATGATTGGAGGGAAAGGAGGGTGTCCTGGATGTCCTAGACTAAATGGTCTGTTGGGAACATGTTTCCTAATGCCTGAAAGCAGCTGAGGGAATCACAGCATATGATGTATTTCATATAATGACTTACCTTCATATGCTGGAGCGACTTTAGTATGGCGTAGCATTCAGCAGTGTACACGCTGCACCTGCTATCCAGCTTGTATTTTTAAGTCACTCGAGGGAACACTGCAGAGCAGCCTACACTGTTGTCCTGCTTAGACCCATCGGTATATACCGGGGTATAACCATGATGCTGATTTAAAACATCACTAAAAATCTTTATAAAAACGCTGTCTGTATAAAACAGCTTGCTGTACCATGACAGTTCTAAAATTCTTCTGGGTCTCCTTAAAAGCCAGGGAGGAGATTTACTCCGACCCTGGTAATAAATAGTGGGCAGCTCAAACCCAGACTCGTCTAAAATAACCCTTGTACAGTAGCTAAATGGTTTAGTTGCTCTTCGACGATTAGTATATAGTCGCTCGAATGTGCCAAGTCCAGACTGTGTGTGAGTGCAGGATGATGTTCCAGCCAAAATATTGCAAAAGAATGATGGTTTGACAGGCAACATGAAGGTTAGTGTTATCATAGAGAATGCTTATGTCCTTGCTCAACATTACTTTTCTTCAGTTCTGTTTTTTTTTAACTGCTTTACGTCTCTCAACAGCGAGGTCTTTAGAGACAGGAAAGGATGGGGGCAAGGAATGGGAAGGAATTTGGCCATGTCCTTTTGAAGGAAGCATCCTGGCATTTGCCTGGAGTGATTTGGGAAACCATGGAAAACCCAAATCTGGATGCCCGGACGGGGATTCGAACCACCGTCCTCCCGAATGCGAGGCGAGAATTCAGTTCTGACTTGCCCATCTGGTGAAAACATGGAAAATCAGACATACAATTCAGAACTGAACCAATGAAGAGAAAGGGCAGAAGAGCAAGGGTAGAAGAGAAAGGGGGTAAGCATTCTACATGCTCACCTATCAAACCTTTGCTCTTCTGCAAAACTTTGGTTGGAACATAATCATACCTCCATGCTATAGTTCGGACTTGACACCCAATGAATATATTTCCCCTAATCTGAAAGAAAATTTGGCCAAAAGGTGATTCAGCACCGAAGAGATGAAAGATGAAGTTCAACGCATCCTCAAAGAGTTGGTTTGATATGGGCATACAAAAACTGTCACAGCTTTCACAAAAATATATCAACTGAAATGGTGATTATGTAGAAAAATAGATATTTGTTCAACCTTTAAAATGATGTATACATTGTAGAAAATAAATTGATATTGTGCCCATAAATGCTTTGGAGACCTTACTTTTGGGATTTCCCTTATAAACTATAATTTGTTGTCTTATACACAGTTTTTCCAACAGCATTTTGTGGAGGTGCATTTAAAATCAGCTAAGCTTTTAAACATTACTTAAAAATCAATGGACATTTATTGACAATATATTTCATAGCAAATGGCTTGAAGGATACAAAATAGACACAGTATATGAGGCACAGCCACACTAATTAATTATCAAAGAGGGCGTGTGAATATTCTCTTACAATGGACAGTGTGTGTGTGTGTGTGTGTGTGTGTGTGTGTGTGTGTGTGTTGCCCCCTCCAATCTATATGTAATACACATCATGTCTTTTTCTGTTATTTACCTGCAAAAATTATTTCATGTATCTCCATTTGTTTTAATTAATGATTGCTTTTTTATCCTTGTTTAAATCAACAATATATTCTTTTATTTAGACTAGTCAGATTGCTTTGCAACAGATTCCCAACATATTTGTTGTATTATTTAAACACACTCACATTATACATAAAGAAATTAAAAGAAAGAAAAAAATCCTTACCCAGTGTCAGACCGTGCATGACATGTGCAAGGAGACAAGAGATTGAGTTGATGTACAGTCTGAGAGAGTAGGGACACTTGCAATTTGTGATCTTCGAGACCCTGTTGCAGAAGTGCCTGGTATGCCTTCTGACTTTCAATCAGCTCCTGGAGTAACCGCAAATTCTCAGACCGTAAAGCACTCAATTGTTCACGGTATTCAAGTCGAAATTTTGCAGAGTTTGGGAAGCTGTCCACTGTTTTCTGTGATTTTACAGAATTTACTGTGGACATACCAGAAGTGGAACTCTCATCTGGACCATCAGGTACGCTCTGTTCACGGTGATCCTGCCCTGCTAGGTTTGCTCCCAACTCTAGAAAAGTAAACGAAACAATTATGATTATGCAGCTGAATTATATCTTGTCCATTATTAAACTACAGATCACAGTCAATACATAAAACAAAAACATTAGGTTTCAAAATAACTATAATTCTGCATCAAACATTTATCATTCACTAAGTAAACACACAAATTGGCTTATGTAAAACAATATTTTCTAGTCATAAGCATACCTGGTGACATTACTGTAATTGCAGCCTGAACCGCATTTCGCACAAGATTGTCTAAAGCAAACATCCAGTGTGGCTTGATACTGTGAAGTCGCAAAACAACATTCACCTAAAAGGGGGGAAAAATGCTTAAGAAATATATACTGCACATGAAATAACTCAAGGGTTTTACAGGAAAGAACAGGATGTTATTAGTAAATACAAATCAGCAAAAAGAAAGGAATACATACCACAAGATGACACAGAAAAAAACAGCACAATTATGAAATTTACATCCTTTTCAGTGGTTGAACAAAGTACACTGGGTGGGATTTGGAGAAGAATTGGAAACTCATTGTTTGCTGGCTGCTGACTGTGTAAAGTATGGGAGCAGAGTGAAATTAAAAATACTAATAATAATGAGAGAAAAAAAAGAGGTATCGTGAAAAACAGAAGTGAAGAAACCTTAATCAATAAAAATGTATAAAGATAAACATTATTTAAAAAAAAAACTAAATACACAATAAGGTAGATTAAAAGAATAATAATAGTAGATAAGGTACATTATCAGGGGGAGGGGGAGGGAAGACAAATGATGGTTTTGCAAAGATGGGATCAATGAAATGGGAAGAGGGCTATCCCAAAGGTCACAAAATAGCCTTGGTTTTTACAAATATTTACTTTTCCTTCCATTCCATCACTCGCTGTCAGACAAGGGATTGTCCACAATAGCAATTAATTACCTATTAGTATAATAGGCAAGTTTCATGCTGACGTCATGTCACGGCATGACATCAGTCTATGACGTTGCGCTATGACGTCACGCTTTACGATATTATTGGTAGGAATGCGCAGTGAATAAATTAACTAACAGAACTCTGAAATAAAAGTATGTATTGCGTTAAAATCAACACATCAATCATTAGATGCTTATATTTATGTAATATTCTTTTGAAATGTAGAAGTATTCCTTAAATTCTTTGTATACAGATATGTAAGATAAAAGCTTTGTATTTTGAGCATCAGTGCTGCGAAAAGTTTGGTTAGAGTATTATTTAGTATGGATCAGAATTACAAGTGGCATTTGACGTTACGGCAGAGGGCATGAATAATTTCTTTTTTTTTAATATTTTAAACTGTGTCCTATTATTGAAATTATTTGCATTTAAATTGGCATATTAATTATTAGGTTTTTTTTACTGAAATCATTACATGGTTTGAATTAAAGAAGTTGCAAATTGATCGCGATATATGCGGCCTAAACCACAATTAAAAATTACGTGGCATAGCGTAAGTTGTTAAGGTTTATTTTTAGCATCCTTCGTTCTCACTGGAGTCATTATTTCAGCCGATGTAAGCTTTCTCAGCCATTAAAACATCGATCTTCATCATAGGTATTAAGAAAGAAAGGTGTTAGAACCTGTGAAGATTTGGGATCAAGTTTATTTCACAATGCACGACACTGACATGCAATACAGGGAATGTATTAATTTGCGCGTGATTCAAGCTTTGCTTTCTATCAGCAATAATAGTGGATATTGTGGTTAGGCTAAATGCAACCTGGACCAAGTTGACAACTGAAAGCTTTTTGCGAAAGCACAATGAACGATAAATTACAATGAGCTTTATTTTCTAACAATACTGTTTAGTTAAGCAACTGCAGAGAAATACCCACATTATTTAATAACATTTCTAAGCATCCGGGAAAAATTAATTGAAAGAACACATTTATTAGTTGCTTAGATTTATTTAATATTAGTTTATGTGGAAGTATTAGTTAAAATCGCATATATAAGTTAAAAGCTTTAATTTTTGCAATGTTAGCAGCAGTTTTGATAGATTGTTATTAGAATTGGCACTTGAAGTTACAGCAGAGGGCATGCTTTTTTTTTTTAGTTTTTTTTTTTTTTTTTCTGTTACTTAAATCATTACTTCGTTCAAACGAAAGTGTTGCTAATATTTTGCAGTTGCTGAGCGTCTCACATTTCCGAATTTTTAATTTAATTCGTGGTGACTTTTCCGAAAAAGGAGGGTGCAAATGTGAAGATGCCATTATAATGAAGCAATTGGTACAAATTTCAACAGGGCAGTACCAGTTTCCGTCTGGTGCAGAATATCATCTTCCACCCATTAAAACTAATATTACATTGGAATGACGTAAGTTGTTAAGATTTATTTTTAATTTACTTTGGTTTTACTGATGCCTTATTTCAGCCACATGTAACTGTGTCAGCTATTCAGATGTGTTAGTATAATTCTGAATAACGAATATAAAAAATGAAGATTGAAGAACCCTTATAGATTTTTTATTTAGTTTATTTCGCGATGCAATGTGACCAATAAAATGCGACATAGTACATGTATTAATATGCGTGTGATTGAAGTATTGTTTCTTTGGCGGCAAGTTTTTTACGTGTTTAGGTTGAAATACAACCTGGACCAGGATAGCAACGAAAACCTTTTGTTACAGGGCAAGGCACTAGGAATTGCATTGAGCTTTATTTTATAACAATTCAATGTATTTAAGTAATTGCTAAGAAATGTAACGCTACTAATTATGCTGTTAATTATCAGTGTCTTTTTTTCACTGAAATAATTACTTGGTTTTGCCATATGACAAATAAATAAATAAATAATAAATTACTTGGTTTGAATGAAAGAAGTTTCAAATTGATCATGATTATGTGGCATAAACCACAATTAAAATATTACGTGGCATAGCGTCAGCTGTTCAGATTTATTTTTAGCGTCGATGGTTTTCACTGGGGTCATTATTTCAGCTGGATGTAAGCTGTGTCAGCAGTTAAAACATCAGTCTTCATCATAGGCAAGAAACTGTGAAGATTTTGGATCAAGTTTGTATTGCAGTGCATGATGACACTGACATGCGACACAGGGAATGTATTATTTTGTGTGTGATTGAAGCTTTGATTTTCTAGCGGTGATATGGGCGCAGAATGTGGTTAGGCTGAAATGCAACCTGGACGAAGTTGACAACTGAATTTTTCGCTACATAATAGAGGACGAGAAATTACAGCACACTGAGTTTTATTTTGTAACAATTCTATTTAGGTAAGCAACTAAAAAGAAATTGATTGCCAGAACACACCACTAAACCCGTCATTTTTGATGGGCTTTGTGGCTAGTCATTAATAATATGACTGAAGCCGTTTACCATCTACCTGATACCACGATTTACTGTATTCTTCCACATGATACAACACTTCTCATCCATTAAGAGAATCTTGGATTCATCAGTTAATGGCCTTCTCAAGTGTTCAATCTCCAGTACAAGACCCTCTTAACACTAGAGAAGCCTATTGTCTCCAACCTACATCCAGAAATTTATATTTCCTACAAAGCTGAATGTTTAATAATTGTTACATAACTTTACTGGAATCAATACATTTCACCCTTCGTAGGGCAACACCTTTATTTATATTAAGTCATCTCCTTCACATATTAAAGATGTTTAGTATTTCCAAACACATTTGCCACACCACAATTGTACTTGCAATCAATTCTATCATACAGAGTACTTTCTTGTCAAATGCCCTCTGATTTCACTATGTCTCAATCACACCTATTTCTCAGCAATAATTACTTTTCCCTCAGGTCACAAGACTTTGTCAAACAAATAAACTTCCAATACTGATAGCTGTCATCCACTTCATACTAAATACTATATTCCTTACATTTTAAGTTCCACATATGTTTTGACTATCATTCTCTCCACAAGTACTGCAACAGTGTCCCCCTACTATTAATATCTTAGAACTATCAACATGACTGGTACATAAAAAAACTATCTATACTGAATCAAAGTCAACACAGTCTAAAAACCACCACACACCTGCTAATACTAGGACCTTCCCAGTTTTTGTTATATTGTTCTTCATATGCCTTTCATCCATTAATCGTAATCTGTGACAGGGCAACAGTTTCTGTCAATCCGCCCCTACTGTGCATCTTGCTTTAGTAAACTCCCTAACTGAAGCTAGTCAACAAATACCAATTTCTTAATTTGTTGATACAGAGAATAACTTGATTCCTTCCATTGCTGCAGATTTTATTGCAACAAACTGTTGCAAACACCACATCCTCCATTCCCACAGATGGAAACAGCTTTTAAGTTATGACATCTTGAAGTATTCCAAACAATTTTATTTACATTGTGGGTTATTAGTTGCATTTTTGAATGATTCCATACTGGTTTACTGACCTCAAAATTGACATTTTATATATATAAAAATAGTTATGACGTTTTTATCACTCCCATTATTAATTTAATGAAAATAAGGAAAATGGAAGCAGCTTCTAGGTGATATAAATAATGAAGGATAGGGAAATTAACCCACCACATACCAAAGTAGATGGCTGCAGTGAGAGGGACACTTATGCTGACAGACAAATACACAATATTTTGGCATCTGCCTTCATCAGTGATAGACAAACGGGCCATTAGGCTCTGTACATGTGTACACAACAAACATCACCCAATGACTAACTGGGTAGAGGGGGAAGAGTGGGGGAACGGCTGAGGAGTAGTCTATCGATATATCAGCAATGTCTGACATAATCTATTGCAGGCGATGGTAAAATGAACATATGTAGCGAAAAGTTATATCTAGTAAAAAAGAAAGTGATGGGTTAAGTGGGTGGCTTTTAATGGTGGTTAAGGTCAGAGCCACGATTCCAACGACTGTTTTACTGTGAGAGCAGTGAGAGTTTTCCCTGACAGCACCACTGCAGCAGAACTCCGGAGATGGGAACTAGCGTACCAGAATATCCTGGATACCAGACACTCACCTGGCCTTAACCACCGTTAAAATCCAACCAATTAACCCATCACCTTTTTTACTAGATATAACTTTTCGCATCAATACCATACCCTTGCTTCATATATTCATTTTACCATCACCTGCAAAACATTATGTCAGACATTGCCGATATATCGATAGACTACTCCTTAGCCGTTCCCCCACCCTTCCCCCACTACCCAGTTAGTAACTGGGTGATGTTCGTTGTGCGTACACGTATGGAGCCTAATGGCCCCTTTATCTACCACTGATGAAGGCAGATGCCGAAATATTGTGTATTTGTTTGTCAGCATAAGTGTTCCCTCTCACTGCAGCCGTCCACTTTGGTATGTGGTGGGTTAATTTCCCTGTCCTCCATTATTAATTTAATTAGTTTCTATTTCATTTCAGTAATGATTTATAATTGATACATCAATATCTTACTTGTTGGTGGAATATTGAGGACAGCACATTACTCTAAGACTGTAGGTGTTTTCCAAATACCTTGTATGTTTGATCATTCCAATACTACAATAGACATATGGAAAATAGTACTTTTCATAAAGACCTGCATATAGTGCAACGTAAGTCAGTCTTATCATGGCATGGAACTAATAACAAGTAATTTGAGATTTATTAAAAAAATATTGCATTCCTACTATTCTTTTAATACAATTGTGTGCTAATGATTGAAAAAGCATTTTGAATATTCATTAAAGAAGTATCGAACTTCAACCCCTCCTCCATGTGGTGAGAGACAGGCAATGGCATGAAATAAGGGCTGCCTGTGTTGGTGAGGACCACAAGTGCCCTGGGACTGCTACAGTAACTTTGAAGGCGCTGTAGGAACCCTGGAAAGTGACAGTTAGCAAGGCTCTGGAGAAATTATAACAGGTTTAACAAGTTGGTAACACATCAGTCATTGCTTTCAAAGTACAAACAAGCCTCAGAAAGGATAGATCTAAGGATAAATAAAGTGGATATGAAAATATAATACAAATTTGAGCTTTGAATGTACAAACACTGATTGGGAAAGTGGAGGAAAATGTCGCTTTGATGGAAAAAAGAATGTTTTATTTCTTGGGACTATGGCAGACAAAATGGAACAGACAAGGTAGAAGAGAAATGAGAAGATTTCAATTGTAATGGAATGGGAATAAGAAAGAGAAGAAATGAAGTAGGGGTTGTTGTGGGCGAAGGACTATAGGAGGAAGTAAAAGAACTAAGTGATAAGATGAAGAAGATTAAGGTAACAATTTACACTTTCACTGCAGATGATATCTTGACATTTAGAGATTTCATTCTGATAATCTACTCTAGTACTCATGACATCATTAGACATTCACTACAAGGTTTTTTTCTGGTATAGCAGTGATTCGCAGAGGCAGTCTGTAGAGGACTACATCGTATTTAATAGATAAATTAAAGAGAAGTGTTGCTAATGCAAAAGTACCATCATAGGCATCAGGGAGTGATCACAAGCTGTTATTAACAAAGCTAAGGATAGTATCAAATCGAAGAAAATCTGAAAGATGGGATAGGAAAATAAAGTTACGCAAAACTGAAAGAGGGAAAGAACAAAGAGGAATGTCAGTAAGGAGTAAGGAGTAAGGAGCAAGGAGCAAGATACCTAGAGGGAAAATATGGAGAGTGGAAGAGGAGCAGGGTGGAAATAAAATGAAGTTGGATGTAGTGGCAGAACTGGTATGTGCAAGGACTAGCAACACAAAAAGATGTAAGGGATTAATGTGGGAATGGTAGCTTAAAAGAAGCAGTGTTAGCAGAACAAATGAGAAAGGGTTAGTGGAAAGAGAAGAAAATTGAGAAGCTTGCATGTAAAGCACACATGGCCAACAGCTGGAAATTGTTGTTGTTATTGTTGGTGATGATTAAAGAATGATCAAATTGTAATTTTCTTATCTACTATTAGTGAAAACCTCACTATTTCACCAAGTGGACTGAGTAGTTATCATAAACTTCCAGCTAATTTTAATCGTGACCATAAAAATTAAATATCCTTTCAAGAATTATTTGTCATATAAAAAATAGAACATTTTATTACTGTGATGCAACCATATCAAGGGATGACAAAGTAAAATTAGCTAATCAGTAAAAAGAACTCTGAGATGAGCATAGCAGTACTAATATTACAGACGAAGATCACCATATCTTCAACAATCCTTTGTCAGGAACAAGCGTTCACCGGGGTTAGTAGAAAACAGCTTGCCATGAAACTCTGGCAATAATTTAGTCTATGGAGAACAGACTGATAATTTGAAGTCATGGTTGCAGCTAGCTATTCACCTTAACTAGCAAAGGTAGGTGACAGAATAAAAGTTCACAGCAGTCTCAAAATAAATTTCAAGTTCACTACATTCTTCGTTATATCATTTACTAACTAAGCAATCTATTGGCATCGGAAATTCTTCTCCAAAATAGTTATTGCAGGTACCAATAAGTGAATTAAGCCAGGTCAACTCTCATTAACCGCTAAATGTTATTAGTTACTATAGCACATGTTTCCAAAATTTCAAAGATGGATACCAAAAGTGAAAGACATTTGGTATCGCGTGATGCCTGACCACGATATACCATACCAAAACACTGACTAGCCCTACGTGGCTCCTACCCCAAATGATCACAATGAACTGACCTCTTCACCCACTCCAGGGAGCTCTCTTATAGGGCTGCCATGGGAACCAACTAACTGAAGAAGTTAAGTAGTGCCACCTTTGCAATACAAACACTTTCTCTAACAGCAGACCGAGCGTGGTGGTGTAACGGATAGCGTTCTGGCCTCGCATTCGGGAGGACGGCGGTTCGAATCCCCGTCCGGGCATCCAGATTTGGGTTTTCCATGGTTTCCCCAAATCACTCCAGGCGAATGCCGGGATGCTTCCTTCAAAAGGCCATGGCCGAATTCCTTCCCATTCCTTGCCCCCATCCTTTCCCGTCTCTAAAGACCACGTTGTTAAAAAGGGACGTTAAACTGTTACACAAAAAAAATAAAAAAAATCTAACAGCAGATCTAGAATTAATGAAACAGGTTTACTCTTCATATTTTCATTCAGTAATGTCATATGGCATAATTTTTTGGGGAAACTCTTCACAAAGTAAAAAAGTTTTCATAGCACAGAAAAGAGCTATTAGGATGATCTGTAGGGTAAAACCAAGAACTTCTTGTAAACAACTTTTAAAAAAACTCAATGTTCTTACAATGACTTCTCAGTATATATATTCTCTAATGTGCTTTGTCATAGATCATTTTAACCTGTTTACTTCTAATTCACAGGTATACAATTTCAATACAAGAAGCAGAAATAACTTGCACAAACCACAAACATCTCTGTCATTAGTACAAAGAGGAGTTAATTATTCTGGTATACATCTTTTTAATAAACTTCCCAAGGATATAAAACAGTTTGCAGAAAATAAAGATATATTTAAAGAAAAACTGAGAGATTATCTTATTGGCAACTCCTTCTACTCCATTCAAGAATTTGATCAAAATAATTAATTGTATTCAATATGACTTTTGCAAAACTCAGTTGTAAAAATTTATGTTTATTTTATTCTCTTTATTTTTCTTTGTAACATATAATTGTTTTTACTATGATTATGACTCATGTTGTATGTATGTATATTAACCATGACATGTTTCACATCCCAGAGGTGCTTCCTCAGTATGGATCCTTGAAACAAGATTGATAAATAAATAAATAAATTACGCGTTCCCCTTGACATCATCGAATCTTTCTGGAATGGTTGTTCTCCCAATCTACTTGTAATTTTTTACAGCATGAAGTCCTTGTCCTAAATGTCAAAATAGATCCTAGTGAAAATTTTTGTATCTCTAATAAGTTGACCATGAAAAATTATTTTTATGACAAATTTGGAAATTTCTCTCACACTTAGAATATTTAAGTCATTGAGCTGAAACAAGTTTTAAAGTGACTTAATAAATTATCTCTATGCTCTGATTTATGTATCTGCCTGGTTATTAACCTCTAATTGCATGCAATAGAAACTATGTAATATGGAAAATCGGTATCTCTTAATGTATTGAAGTTACAGATCTAAAATATGCTTTCACAGATTCCACCTACAGTTTACTATAAGGTAGTGGCGCTCTTTAATTGTACTAACAGTTCTTTAACAGCTTTTTTCATGTAGTTTAAATTTCCACCAAATTATTTAGTTGCATCAATTTTCGCCCGGCTTCTCCCGGAAGTGAGCTATTTCTTCCGATCCTATGATTATTTTTTCCTATTCTGACAAAAATACTGTATGAATTTTAGAAAATTACCTGCCAAATTGGATAAATTGTGCTTTCTTTTGAATATAGTTTCCCCGTCTGATTTTAACTGTATTTCACTATCTAATGACTTTCCTGTCAGGCATGTTTTACAGTTTTCACTAAATCTTCCAAAAATAACCCTTAAATTTTAGCTATGTTTCTAAAACTTTTATGTAATGTGTAATGAAAATTTACACATCTTTGAAGTTATTAATTGGTCTCATATCTAGAAAACTGTGGCTTCAGGATTTTTTTTCTGTTTATTACAACTTATGAAATTATGTAACCTTCGATTTTACTAGTCATTAACTAAAGCACCTGTCAAAACGAATTCAACGTTTTCTAATACCAAATAAACAAAACGCTATATTGCAGCTATGTTTACATTACGTTATGACTTAATATCATTCTGTACCTGTACTTAACCCTTGAAATGCTTAAGAAAATGGATTTGAATCTGCTTTACAATAGAATTGATGCTAGCTCGATGTTCCTTAAACAAATTTTGTCAATGAAATGACAAAATTTGGGTTATCTTTCACCTTATGTCATAGCTTAAATTCCAGATCAAGACAAGAGGAGAACAATGAGTTAGTCTTGCAACAGTACAAGCTAATAATAAAACATCAATGACAAGAAAGCTGTGTAATGTAAGTAGCCAAAAGCTTCAAAAGAGAGGGTAAAATGGCTAGAGTTTGGATTAAATTTAGTACTCTACTATGAGTAGAATGCGAAAAAGTTACACTTAATCAAAACAGAGTCAAAGCATTTTAATGCTGTAAAATATACAATTTTTAAACCTTCAACCAATGATGTCACATAGTAAAATGTCAAAAAATTATGGGATCAACATAAATTCAGAGGAAGAAGATATATGAATTAGCTAGTCAACATTGTAAGATATATGGAATTTTTGGCATTTAAATATGTTAACTGTTATTTCTTTTTCAATGTAGTAAGAAAATTCTCGACTTATAATTGATATCTAAACTCTCAATGTTTAATGTCATGCTGGTGAGTTGGAGGTCCTATAGCAGTAGATTGTTGCCAAAATATCCTGGTTTGTCTGACAGCAGCAGAGGGTGAACACTTTGAAACTGGTTTAAGAGAGAGAGAGGTAGCAAATTATCAGGAGAAATGATGAATAATTTACCACACTGCTAAAATAATTTACAGTTGAAATTAATAGCAGGCATAAGTAGACTGGGAAAGGAAAGGGGGAAAAAATGGGTGCAAAAAATATGTACAGAGAAACTGCCACTGGAACAGGCACTCCATTGCAATTAAAATTAAACTAATTAATAAATTTGTTTCTGATTCAGTCATTACCATTTTGGTAAGAAAGATATTTTTAGTTATAGCCAACAGTTACGAAGAGAGAAAGAGTTCTTATTTTATTTGTGTATGGGAGTGAATGTCCCATCTGTTTTCATTCACAGACTTTACAGCTATCTGAGCTTAAAGACTGCAGAAATGCCAATAATCACTAGCTCACCTATTAGAAACAGTTATAATTTGTGTGGCAGTGTCTGAGATTAGCGTGTGCATATAGTTATTTGCAGCATTCGCGTTTATGGTCTTCTGTCATGTACAGGGAGTAAGTTTATTGGTTGGTATATTTTATTTTGAAAGTGAGGATTTTAGTATAAACACACCAGTTAGTGTTTTTTGATGAAACTAGCAAGGGCTAAGTTTATATAAGTATGACCAGAGTGGGTCAGGTTTCTGGAAGCAATAAAATACCAACAAAATCCTTAGCAGACATTTAGCAGTTGCGCAACTGTTAAATAATTGCTATCCTGCTATTTATATTCTGCTCCTGTCTAGAAGCTGTGAATCAGCCATCAATTACTTTTAGGGTAAAGTGTTATTTTTTGTAATTGTGCAGGAAGTTTGCCAAGTAATTGATAGGAATTGCTAGGAACTTCAGTTATTGAAAACTATCAAATTTACAATATTTTGCAATTTGGGTGGCATTGAAAGAAGTAAGTGGTTGAAGATTGATAGTGAAAAATATTAAGAAACTTCGAGAAATTATTTGTGGTCGCAGCACAACTGTTTTTTTTTTTTTTTTTTTTTTTTTTTGGAGATGGAGAAATTATCTACTCATTGAAAAATCTGTAGCATACGAAATCTTCTGATGGTAATTTAAATAATATACAAGTTGATTAGTCTGAGAAATTTAACAGAACGTGCATTAAAGACTTAAGAGGAAATTATTTAATCTCTAACAATCAGTTATCATTTAATAGTTTTGAAATTTCCTTCTAACCTTGTGTGAATTTCAGAAGAAGGTCTGAAGAGGACATGACTGAAGGAAAAGTACCTTATATTTTATTAATTACTTGATGTTATTCCAGATAAGGCGAAAGTAAATTCATGTAGACAAGAACCCAGGTGAGAAGTTATTTTTTGGTAAATGCACAGGCCAGGAGCTTCATAAGTGAGTGATTGTTATATTTTTTTCCTGAAATATATAAGTGGTTCTTTAAGACAGGGATACCTGCCAGAGCACTATTTTAAGTGTATAAAAGTTTTTCTGGAGACTGTAGTTACAACAACAAAAAATAGTACTTTGCATTTAACAGCTTTTTTAAAAAATATTTCATATAGTAATTTTGTGATAAACCACATTATCAGCCTTGATTTCCCATAAAATTGTTAGTGAAAAGTTAAATAAATTCAGCAGATAGCCACAAGTCTTTGAAGAAAACCAAAATCAGATTTATTACAGAACCAATGACTAATGGAATTATTTCAGTAATGATATGAATATCAGAAAATAAATTTATAATAAATTATGCTATATCTTGTTATGCTGGAATGTGTATAATGTCTACTTTATTACTGTAACTAACTGTGATAGAGCATACACTTGGGTATAAATATTTATTTCAGTGTTTGACTCCATTAATTAAAGTGGAGAAGTTTCCTAGTGTCACATACCAGATACTAAATGCTAGTTCATGGTTAAGAAGAGCTTTTCTTTTCATGAACAATTCCTAATCCTTCACTTGATATCCATCAAGGCCTCAATGCTAATGTATGCATTATACCTACCAGTAGACACTTTTTAATTTATCTGTGATAAAATATCCACTCCTGTGGCAATTTCCCTAAACATGCATTATTTACATTTCTAATATACACCTACTTTTGACCTCAGCAAATTTTAAATTCTTTCAGCATTTTTAGTAAATTACACACCAATTCCATTGGTAATTTATTCCTATCCACGACATCCTTTACACCCTTATGACTTCAGTACCAGTTCGTGTTCATCGTCATCTTTTCCCTTCCATGCATCATCTTAATTTTTCCACCAATTTCTTTCCATACTTCATGACCAATATATGCCTTGTATACTCTCTTCACCCTCCTACTACTGAGAAGGAGCAGTAGGGTGTATGAAATCTTAGCGTACATTTAATGTTAATAGTAATTCCAAATACCCACATAATGGGATTGTGTAGTGCACTAGTAGCTTTAAGGGTAAATGCCGTGTGGTCTTCTGAGGGCTTTGTAATGTCATAGTAACCTTCCGCTGACTCGCACGTAGTAGTTGAGGAGCAGGTTAACACATTGTTTTAAATAAGTCGTATCTGTAGTGTTGTGGAGGACAGCTCGTGTAGTGTGATCAGTGGCCGCTATAGCTAATGGACAGTGTATAATTTTAGTTTGTGGACTCAGTATAAAGAAAATTTGATGTGTTTTGACAAGAACTGTGAGCGTGATAGCTGAAATTTGAACAGTACAGAAATGAACGGTGAACATTAGATTGTGCTAAGAAATATCTTAGTTGGAAGCAGATGCAGATACTATTTTTTCCTTTAAGAATTCAGAAATCTTTCAGATGGCGAAGTTCCAACTAGCTTTTATACTGAAATTTGGTGGTGGCCAACCAGTTTATGAGTGTTAATTGCTTAGCAATAAAATTGTGGTGCATAGAATTCTTTGTTAATGAACTTGATGACTTTTTTATTAATTATTCTCCCACCTCCTGCTTAGAATTGGCTTGGTTACATCACCTGGCCACCGCGGCATTAACGATCTATATTAACTAGTCAATCAAATTTCTGAACTGTGTATTTAGAAATTAACTACAAAGCATTGTACAGAATTTATTCATTGTGATCAAGACTGTACGCAAGTATAAATTTAAACCTTATAAAAAAGTCAAAAAGTTCTTACATGTCGACGCATGACGGACTGTGTGGTAGAAATTAGTACCAGGAGGAGAAGCAGTTTTTCAAGCCCTGGAAGAAATGCAAGAAAAGGAAAATTAGTGATATTCCAATAACAACAACAATTAGACCGGTGCCGAAAATACCCAAAGGTTTGGAAGAGATTCTACTTGAGGCAAGCAGCGTGGCTGGTCAAAGAACATTGTAGAAGATACACTACACTATTCGACGCAGAAGTGGCGCAGTGTCGGTGATAGGAGCAACATGTACGGAACCGAAGACAGCGAGCGGAGAGAAGAGTCATCGTGCAGAGACATTGAAAAATAAGAACATGCTGTGCGCTGCTTGCTGGCTATTTCAAAGGCTTAAATCCTTTCAAATTTTTCCTTTTCCTTTTCTTTGTAAAATATCCAGGAAGCAAATCAGACAAGGTTTTCTCTACTATCTTGGCAAAGCTTTTTTCTTCCTGTTGTCATCGGTGGTGACAAAAGGCAATCATTTCAATCCAGTCAGCAGTAGTGCCTAAAATACAACCTTTTCACTACCATTGCCATAGAATTGTATACTTGGATAGTTTGCGGCAGCTGGCGCTTCGCATTTATCATCGTTATTTTGTTTAGTTTGTCTGGTTCACAAAAAGTGGACTTCCAATTTTCGTGATCCCTCTTTTTTTTTTTTTTTGAAAGTATATTGTGCCGGGGACAGAAAAAGGCGTTAGTGCAGGTTGGGTGAGATGTTTGAAATTTTGGGAGTGGAAATACACTCAACTAATTAAAATATTGAAACTTTAAATACAAATAATGAGATCACCAATTCCAAGCTTGAAAATTTAAACATGGACCTTAAGTCAAATACTGAGACCCTCAATTCCAAATTTGAAAGTTTAATTACAAATACTGATACTCTCAATTCTAAGTTTGGAAATCTAAATATGGACATTAATTCAAGTACCAAAATCCTCCATACCAAATTTCAACATATAAATTCAGACCTTAAGGCAAGTACCGAAATCCGCCATACCAAATTCGAATATTTAAATTCAGACCTTAAGTTATGTACCAAAACCTTTAATTCAAAGTTTGATAATTTAAAAGCTGCACTAAAGTCAGACACACAAGTTTTTAATTCCAAGTTGTTGCATGAATACTAGTCCCATATAGCTGAACTACGTAAAGATATGGAAGAATACCATGTTATGAGTAACATGCAAGCCAAGGGCTTAATGGCTTGGTTTTCTGATTTGAAACAAGAGGTAAAAGATTAGGAGTTTGCGCCAGGGACAATACTTACAGTTACAAGTAAAGAGCGATAGTCATTGCCACAGTATTAATGTGATGGAAGGCCAGGTTCAAACTTTACAAGAAGGTATCCAACAGGGTTATGTGGAAGTGAAGTGTGAAGTCAAAGGGTTAACTGCAGACATTGAACAGTTACATGAAGATGTTGAGAAGATAAAAGTTTCCATGGCTGTACTTGTAGACGAGAGAATGAAGGTGCAGGCCCCTTTAGTTATAAAGCAAGAGGTATTAAAACAAGTGCCAGATATAGTGAAGGAAGGGCTCTGCAAATATGAAACAGGAAAGGGCTCAATGGTTTCTGTTAATTACAGTGATGAAAAGATACATTGGGAAGAATTTTCTGACCAAAATGGCATTCATCCAGTTAAGTTCATTAAAATTTTTTCTCCTTTCCTAGTAGCTAATGAGAAGAAGAAAATCAGTATGGTGATAAAACACTTAATGGCAGGACCCTGATGATGGGCCGAGCAACTGGAGGAGAATTTTGAAACCTTTGCTCAGTTTAAGGCAGATTTTTTGAATCTTTGCTAGTCAGCGGAGCGACAAATTGCGGTAAAATCAGAATTAATGGTCGGTGACTGTTATGACCTGAGGAGAGGATCACAAACTGATTTCTTCATGCAATGCTATGCGTCATGTTGATATCTAGACTAGCCTCACAGTGAAGAAGAGTATGTTCGAATGATTGCAGCTAGGTTGTCAGAACAGACACAGCTCATACTTACTAGCCATAAGATCTGTTCCATAAAGGATGTTGTAGACATGTTGGAGAGATTAGACCTGCAGGAGCAGAGAATGAGGAGAGCAAGACACCATGAGAAAGAAACCAGCATCGGCAGTACCAAAATCAGAACTACCAAATGCAGAAGGAAGTACACGGGGCAGCAATGGTTTCTGAAGGCGGCTCCAAACATTTAAATTAGTGCCTGCCACTGATAGGGCCTCACCAGCAGCAGAAGCAGCAAGGAGGCCAAACACAATGATAATAGCCCTATTAGAGGAAGGAACAACAGGATTAAGGAATAGGTAGGACCAGCCGCAAGTGAATTTACATGATGTGCAAGAGGGACGTGGAGGAAGGACAGACAACCTATGAGGAAATTTTATTAACAGGAACAGGAGAAGATTCAAAGGAAAGGGACATGGAGGTTGAGAATGAAAAGAACCAAGAGATGGAAATTGAGGAAGAAGAAGTCGGAGGAGACGGCTAGGATAGGATTTTTGAGATACAAGACGAGAAAATTTACAAGCAGATTATGAGAGAACATGTAAAATTAGAAAAGAATGAAATTTTGAAGATAGAAATCAAAGGGTCTAAAGTAATGAAGAGGGGCGAGGTGAGCCTTGATGGGGTTGAAATGTCAATAATAATAGCGAGGAAGACGAGCGCAGCAGCAGGCAGCCTGCATATATCAGTCAGTGTAAAGGCAATGTTGGTACCTGGGCCAGAAATAATTTAACCTTCATGGCAGCTGCATGTGCTACAAACAGAGAATGCAAAGCGGACCCATCAATGGAGAAGTGTTATGAAGGTGTAGAATCAATACCTTTCGGCAACAGAACCTATAGTTAAGGTGATGATCAGACGAAACAGTGCCAATTGATTGAAGAAGAAAAGAAAATTGACAGGTAATCGATTAGGTGGAAATGTAAAGAAGATAGGTAGAGTGATAACAATTTACATTATAATGACAAAATTAGAACTAACGACACTAGTTCTTTCGACCTCGATCAAAGGGGTGAAATGAATTTACCGACCCAGGAATTATGAGTTATGTCAGTCTACCATAATGATCCAAGAGAATACTTATGGGAAGAAGAGAGGACTTTAAGGTGAAGGGAAGCCCTCACCCCTACCATTATGGTAAAATTTCAGTCATGACAAGTGGAAAAACTGATAGACTCAGGCGCAGATGTGTCCTGTATTTCAGAAAGCCTATTTCAAGTACTTGTAAATGAACCGCCCTGCTTGTGTTCACTCAGTGTTGGGTTACAGTGGCAAATGGAAGCAAAATTAAGTAGATCATGAAGCAAATTCAGGTAGATTAAAGGACATCTGGTTGAAGTAAAGGCATTCGTTATGCCAAAGTTAACAGTTGACTTGATTCTGGGAGTAGATTGACTCTCAGAGAAGATGGTGAAACTGGATTGGGAAGAAAGTAGTCTGCAATTTATAACTGAAGGGAAGAGAGTGAAGATAGGTTATGAGACAAAAGGACAAGAAGGAGAGAAAACTGTTCAAATTAGAGTCATTTCAAGAGGAGAGGTAAAAGAATTTGTATGTCATGAGGAGCTTAGTGAAGAAAAAGTGCAACTATCAAATATCTCGGCAGAAGAAGACAGTAAGAATTTGATGTATTCGAAACAACAGCTCAAGTATGAAGAAAAAGCACAAGAGGGAGTGCAGAAAATTATCAGCGAGTTTCAAGAAATATTTTCAGATGAACCTGGTTTAATCAAAGGATATCAGTGCCATTTTAAAGTCAAGGAAGACACCCTTTGCAGCTAAACATTATCCTATACCCTTTGCAATGAAAAGAAAGACACAAGAGGAGATAGGCCATATGTTAGAATGGGGTATGATTGAATGGTCAAATAGTGAGGTTTTGAACCCACTGGTAACAGTAACCAAGGCCGACAAATCGATAAGACCAGTACTGGATGCAAGAGCGCTTAATAAAATCTTGATTAACGAAAGGGATCATCTGTTACTGGTCGATGATATCTTACAAAAGTTTCATGGTGTCAAATACATGAGTTCCCTTGACTTAACAGCAACCTATGGGCAAGTACCCATTGATGAAGCTTCAAGGAAGTATACTGCTTTCCACTTCAAAGGAAGATGTGACCACTTTCGTGTGTTGCCTTTCGGATTAAATAACGCAGTAGCAAATTTCATAAGGGCCCTAGATCAGGTGCTGAGGCGACCATTAAGAGACAAGATCCATAACTACATAGACGATATTTTTATTGCTTCATGAACTTTAGAATAACATCTTGAATCGCTATGAGAAGTGCTTACTGCTTTGAGTAAGGGAGGGATAATGCATATTCGTGAGAAAAAGTTTAAATTTCATGGGACATGTCATTCTGCCAGAAGGAATACCTCTCGAAGATTCAAAATTAGAGTTAATTAACAAGTTCCCTAGACCGACCAATAGGACACAATCAAAGGGCTTGCTTGGAATCTGTGGATATTACAGGAAGTTTATATCCCGACAGGAGCTAAGTAGTGTGTACTTCAGAGATTTGGGTAAATCCAGAACACCTTGGAATTGGATTACAGATTGTGAAGAGGACTTTAACAGGATAAAAAAGGAGTTGTTATGAAAAACTGTGTTAGCTCACACTGATTGGAACCTAGATATGTGTCTGGCCACTGATGGCTCCCAATATTGTCTCGGGGCACAAGTTTTCAGGAAGTAAATATTGGAGGGAAGACTGAGCAGAGGACCATTGCATTCGCCAGTAGAATGTTGAATAAACACGAACTGTTGTACAACAACACGGAGAAAGAAACCCTTTCTGTTATATGGAGTTTTCAGAAGTTTTGAGTCTTATTTTAAGGACGGGAAACCATGACATACATGGATCATAAGGCGCTATCCTTTTTGATGAATTGCCGATTAGTACATGTGAGGCTGACCAAGTGGGCTCTACTGATGCAGGAATTTGAAATTCGATATCAACCTGGAGCAGAAAACCTCGTGGCAGACTGCCTCTCATGGTTACCCATTAGTTTAATGGAAGAGAAGAATAACATCCAGCCTGCTCAGGAAGCTCACCTTTATTACATTCATGGTGTTACAGGGGAAGATGCGGTGGTAAAACTATTGAAGAATATGGAGACCTTACAGGAAGCGGTAGAAGTTATTAAGGCAGTAAAAGACGAAATATTAAAACCCGACTACCAGGGAAAGTTGTCAAAGTATTATTGCATTCATACAGAAGTAGTCTTTCAGCGAAACTCATACATCAGTAAAGACTGGAAGTTGTGGGTGCCAGAAAAGAGTGTAGACGTCATAACCACTCATCATCATTTAAGTTAAGGTCATTTTGGACCTGGTAAATCCCATTGAGTTATGAAGGAACACTGCTATTTCAATAATATGGTGAGAAAGGCAGAAAAATTTCTGTCCACATGTAACTTTGCCTGGGAATTAAGATGGATGGCGTGTTGAGGAGAGGTGAGATGAATTGCATCTTACCTGAGAATGTGTTGGAGTTAGTCACAGTTGACATATATGGCCCACTGCCTAAATCCAGAGATGGAGTGACGCAGATACTGGTAGTAGTTGATCTTTTCTCCAAGTTTGTCAGATTATATCCATTGAAGAGGCCTGCTGCTAAAGTAATGGCAAATAAAATTATTGAAGATTTCATACCAAAGATCAGGAAATGTCGGAATATGGTTGCGAACCTCCCAATCCCACCCCCAGAGTAATCTGTCTGAGTGAGTAATGAGAGAGAACCGAAGGTGGTTCTGGTACTGCACAGACAACCATCAGAGATGGGCACTTGAAGTTTAGCCCCTAGAACATGTGCTTAGCAACTTACCACATGATTCTACTTCTGTAGACCCACACAAAGTGATGTACAGAGAAAAGGCCCGCCATACAGTAATGAAATTTATAGATTTTCCTATGACTAAACAAGTAAACCAAGAAGAGCTGATTAAGACAGTTCAACTAAAGATGAGGAATGAAGCTCAGAGAAGAAAGCAGCAGCATGACCGAAGAGGGAAGGAGACTGACTACAAGACAGGTGATCTGGTACTGGCGCAGAATCATTACAAGTCCTCAAATTTAAATAATGAATTTTGGAATTTCAAGTATTTGTATGAAGGCCCGTATAGGATTTCTAGTTGCCCTAGGGAAACTTTCTATGTTCTAGTGTACTTAGATGACGTGAATATTAGGGGTACTTTCAATGTGACGGCACTTACTTGGAGACCATCGGACATGTTAAGAATGGATTTTGATCTCCTTCATATATGTTAAAGGATACCACAGCATATATGTTTGTGGTATAGTCATTTCTCAAAATGCGCCCTAGTTTTTGGGATATTCGCTGCAAAGAAACAAAAATTCTAAATGTTGTCTATATAGCAAATTATTGCCCCATGTTATAAAGTGACAACTTGGTCTATGTGATAGGGTAGCAGTTTTATGATTTTCTGACCAAAGTTCAAATCCCCGCAAAATCAAATATTTTCATTCATTTTTATCTTCAGAAATTGTCTTTTTTTATTTTGTTTAAACTTCATTTACACACTTTTATTGAGAAACATAAAATTTAAAACAAATCCCACTGCATATAACAGATACACCAAACGTAATTTCGGCCAACATATCAACAATGGCTTCGTAATATGCCTCGTCCATACCCAATTAAATTAAGCCAGGAGGCGAATCTACTAGTAAACTGGAATCTGACACAAGAATTTTGCAATGTTTATAAACATTTGTCACTTATTCTTCCATTTCCTTGTTGAGCTCCATTTTTTGTCATGGATAGGCCTACTATTTTATTTTCAACCATTTACAAGCAACCGTTCTTGGAACAAATCGACTGTAGAAGAAAGAAAGAAACTAGCTACCCAATGCTACGTATTTTGTTTAAAATACCTCTAGATGACATACAGGTAAAGAAACGATAAATTAAATGATAGTAACTATTTCAATTGAAAACGATCCGTAACAATAAACTTATTAAGTGAAAAAATAATGTAAGAATGCAGACTTTCCTGACGTATGATTACAATGAAGTTTTCATATATTTGCAGCTGATTTGTGTTGTGAAAATACAATCCCTTGGTATACCCGTGAATTCATTACGAAATAAAGATTTTCAGGGGGGGGGGGGAGGACGCTGAATTGTAGATAATATGATCCATTTTATATATTATTTCACACAATAAAAGTATGTAAATGAAGTTTAAACAAAATAAAAAAGTAAGCTACACAATTTCTGAAGATAAAAATATTTCATCCTGCGGGGATTTGAACTCACTGCAGAAAATTAAGAATCTAACACCCTATCGCACAGACCATTTGCAAGCATAGGACAATAATTTAGTATATAGATGACATTTAGAATTTTTTGTTTCTTTGCATGCAAATATATTAAAAGATAGGGTGCATTTTGAGAAATGACTATACCACAGACATATATGCTGTGTACCATTCAACATACATGAAGGAGATCGAAATCCGTTTTTAACTTGTCTGATGGTCTTCAAGTTAGACCTTACAAACAATTAGAGGAAAAACCAAACGACTGAAATAGGAGACACCCTTTATCCTTTTAAATCTATGGAATCTATGCTCAATCACTACGGTGAAAAAAACCTTTGATTTTTCGGCTAAGGTCAGCAAAATAAATCTGAATTTCCTGTGTCTTTTCCTTGCCTGAGAAATGCCAAAAGTCAAGTGCAGTGCAGAGTGTGTGAAGAGCCTCCACAGATAGCAGAAGTCTTGAGTTGACTGACGTCAATAGAGAATCATAGCCGAGGACTCCGCCCATAAAACCGGCAATAAAAGTAATAGTATCATTTATATGTTGTATGTGTGTGTTTTTTTTCCCCAGGGTTATTTTTCTTGTGTACTGACAGTCTGTGCGAGAACTGTGATTACAAGACAGTAAAAATTTTCTGTGTTCTTTCTTTGGATGTTTTCTGATTTTGTTTGTTTTCTTTTCTTTCAAACTGTATGTTCAGTTGTTCTTTGGTGTCTAGTTTAGATGGTTGGCCACCCGGACATTTATATATGTGTATGTTAGTCTAGAGTTGTAATATGAAATTATTATAATTTTTTTAAAATGATAATCCTTCCGTCTTTTCTGGGGGGGGGGGGGAACTGAACAATTATCACGGTCGGTAGGCAGGGATTGTAACATCACAGTTACCTTCTGCCAACTTGTAACTAGTACCTGAGGAGCGGACTTATACATTATTTCAAATCAGTCGTGTCTGGAGTGTCGTGGAGGACGGCTCCCGTAGCATGACATGCATCTGCTATAGCTACTGTATAGCGTACAATTTTGGTTTGTGGACTCAGTTGCTGTTGTTGTTGTTTTTGTGGCTTTAGGGCGTGTCGACAGCAATCTCATTAGCGCCCTAACAATGACCAGCTAATACTTTGCTAAAAGATATAGTAAAATACCGTCTGCATGGTCGACTGTAAAGGGGTCGGCCATACAGACAGCAAATCAAATATATCACAAGGACAGTACAGCACCTGGATGGCTGTAAAGGGTCAAACAGGTTCACAAAAGCATTAAAAACACTACATGTCTCACAGGATGTGTAGTGGCCAGTGAGACAGAAATTATAACAATATAAAAAATTAAAACAATGCACATTGATGGGTGGCTGTAAAGAGGCCATCTTATCTGTTTAGTTTCACCAGCCCCAGTTTGGGTGGGTCTTTGGTCACTGCCTGCTGAAGAATGGTACCAGGACCGTCCACCAGCATTTCTATTTCTTCTGGCTCCGAAGAGACAGATGACTCCGACTCAATTGACTCCTCTGTCACCTGCCTGTTCTTCTTCTTCTTCGCCCCTTTTCCCTTCTTCTCTTCTGGGAGGGGACGAAGAGGGGATTTCACAAACTGAGTCGGGTCCGTCGTCTAAACATCGGGCCCCGGATCTTCTGGTCACCTCCATTCACATTTGTAGCAGTTGGCAATGCTACCATGGTGACAGCACATGGTGGTATTGGATGTGGCATTAGTTTTGCTATAGCTGCTGGTAGATCCTGTTTCGCTGCTGCTGGTGTGGTCAAGGTCGCAGATGTGCTGCTACCGACGTCCGCTGTCTTAGATGTTATCATTTTAACAGGTTTTGAACCTCATTTGCACTGACATGAACACGTTGTGCTTGTGTTCATGTCTGCAATGGTCGTCTGGGTAGTAACACTCTGTTTCCTGACGGGAGTTGAAGACATCTTAGCAAAGCTAGTTCCAAAAATTGGAGCAGCGAGCGACTTGGTCTTCTTCACTTCTGCATAAGGTATCCGCTCTTTGCTCTTCAACTCCTGTATCTTGCGCTCTTCAAGATACACTTGACACTCCCTGCTCCAGGTGAGGTGCGAACCAGAGCAGTTGATGCACATCTGTGGTAGTGTGCAACTAACGTCTGGCTCATGATCCCCCTTGCCACACTTACCACAGGTGGGGTTTCCCTTACATGATGCCATCGTATGTCTGATCCGCTGACATTGAAAACAGCGCATTGGGTCCAGAACATACAGACGGACGTTTAGGTTTATGTACTCTGCTTTGATGTTCTTTGGCAGTACTGGAGTGTCAAATGTCAGGGCGAAGGTGGCAGTATTTTCAATACTGCCATTTACCCTTCGAGTGATCTGACCTACCTCGACCACTTTCTGTTCCTTCCACTCCTAAACGAGTTCCTCAGTCCCTATGTCTATCAAGTCACAGCAGGTGACAACGCCTTTGCAGCTGTTTAGGGATTTGTGGAGTTCGCTTTTAACGGTGAACTCCCCGAGCTTCTCACAATTAATGAGTTGGGTAGCTTGCCTACTGTTGGTTGCTTCCAGCAGCAGCATCCTATTCCACAGCTTTTTTTTTTTTTTGGGGGGGGGGGAAACTTTTTTGAAAGTTCCTTCCACTCTTCATTTGCAAGCAAAAAAATTTTTTTGTTACAGTAACCTTCCGAAGCGGGTGGGCTGTCAACCCTCACCCACTTCTTAGAACTGGGCGTATTTAGATTAGTCTGCGGTACACCCATACCGCAGGGTTTTTTGGTTTCATTGTGAGGCTGAATTTTGGTCCCATGAGTATAACCAATTTAAGAAAAAATGCTAATAAAACAGGGGTGCACAGGTGCCCCTGAGGTTCCACCCTAGCGAGTGATTTCCCTCATCACCCATTCATCTCCTCGGCACGTGTCTGACCTTGAAGTTGAAAGTTTTTTTATAGAGGTTTGTTCGGTCCTTGCGATCCGGGCGATGAAGCCAAGATCCCTGTTATCCTAGGCACACAATGTTCCACCGCCACACCCTACGGTGGTCATTGAAGCATGGTAGGAGTTTACAGTGTGGGAAACATGCGGCTCTAACAAGTTTCCAGCTCGGGCACTGCGGTTCGCCAAACCTGTACCTGGCACTTGCGTACCAGGCCCCTGCGGTGTCGTGGACTCAGTATAAAGAGAACTTGATGTGTTTTGACAAGAACTGTGAGCGTGATAAGTGAAGTTTGAACAGTGCAGAAATGAATGGTGAACATTAGATTGTGCTAAGAAATATCTTGGTTGGAAGCAGATGCAGATACCAATTTTTCCTTTAACAATTCTGTAATCTTTCAGATGGTGAAGTTTCGATTAGCCTTTAATATTGAAATTTTGTGGTGACCAACCACTTAATGAGTGCTAATGTGTTTGGCAATAAACTTGTGGTGGACAGAATTCTTTGTTAATGAACTTGATGACTTTTTTATTAATTATTCTCCCACCTCCTGCTTAGAACTGGCGTGGTCACATCACCTGGCAATGTGGCATTAGCAAACTATATTAACTAGTCAATCAACTTACTGAACTGTGTATTAAGGAATTAACTAAAAAGCATTGCACAGAACTTATTAATTGTGATCAGGACTGTATGCAAGTATAAATTTAAACCTTATAAAAAAGTCAAAAAGGTCTTACAGCTTGTCTTGTATATTAGGATCTGGCATGTCCCGTAAGTCTCAACACTGGCTCAAATGGGCTCACAATCTGGAATTAATAATCCAATACTTATTGTATTGTTGGCAAGGTTTACCTTGCAGCATTTGAAGAATCACTGCTGGGGTCACTTATGTGAGTTTCCAACTGTACATCTAATGCATACTGACAAGTATCCATTACCCAAAACTCGGCCATAGCTTGCCCATAGCTTTAAGACAGACGTCATGCAGTCGGTCAGTGTGCAATATGCATCCACCCACCACAACTTATTGTAACCTTACCACTGGTGAAATCCACCTCATGATAGGCCACGCCAAAATCCAATCTGATATACCTGCTCACCTACTTCAACTGTCAAAGTTCTTACATTGCCCTCACCTCAAATGAATTATCCATCAGAATGAATGATCACAGGCAAACTATTTACTACTGAAATATAGTCCACCCAATTGCTCACCAAGCCTGTCTTCACAAACCTTGTGGCTTCAATAACTGTTTCACAGTACAGAGTACACCCTGATACCACTTCTCAATCTGAACTCCACAGGTGGGGATTGGCCTACCAGCACATTCTGGAGTTCAGATACCACCTGGGCCTCAATTTCAGATAATACTTCCTTCGTCACACTGTCAAATTCAGCACTTGCCATTATAAGAGGTTGTCACATTACGATAGTTAACGCACCTATCAATTTTGATACAAAGATCGAGTAGCGAGTGAAAGGTCGATTATCGACTTCAACAATCTAGTAGGAGTATCATTAGCAGAGTGTATGTGTTATGGTGCGCAAGTTGTGGTAGAAAAAGTGTGCACGGGAAGAAATGATCGTACCGATCTGAAAAGTGTCCGCCTGTTGAGAAAAGCCTCCAGACGAGCTACTGCGTCGGTAAAGAACCTAGTGACCTTCATGTACATTTAAAGACAGTCGTATGTGTTATGGCGCACGAACTGTTACAGTAAACGTGTGCGCGGGAAGAAAAGATTGTGCCTAACAGAAAAGTGTCACCGTGTTGAGAAAACTCTACCGCGTCGGTTAAGTGACCAATGAACCTTATGTACTCTTGAAGACTGCTAGTTACATAGGTCGTTCACTAATGTAGCAAAAAAATATCTTGTTGTTTCATTTGTGTTGATTGAAAGAAAGTTCTCACTCGCTAAGAACTTGCAAATCTTCAGCAATTATTATTCAGGGTGATCCTTGTATACTATTCAGTACAAGAAAATAATAAATATGGTTCGGTGGTCGGAATGTAACTACTTATAGCTGTGCAATAAAAAGTGTTCTTGTGTCCATATACTTGGAGTGTGTGTTGAGCAGTAAGTAACTTTGATAAATCATTTCCTTCCCCACCAAACCAGGCAACCGTTCTTAAAATTTACCCCTGAATAATTTCCTTTGTTTTACGAAGTTCCGATAACCGTCAAACATGGTCAAAGCATGAAGAGAATAAGTGGTGATTGTGAACTGAGTTCTCGTCATCAGGACTTATATTTCAAAAGCATATTTTAATAAGTTATTTTACAAGGTGATCAAAAAGTAACGAGAATTTTGATATTGTTGATTCTTTTTTGTGTGTTTTTAGCACTGGCAGTAATATAAATATTAATTTTTTGGTAGATGCGATGTTTAGTTTGTGTTTGGTATACAATTGAGCAAGATGTACTTCAATTGAGCAAGATATACTTCAGTGTGCTTGGCAATTTTTTGTGCAACAAAATGTCAGATCAGAATGTTTGGGTGAAATTTCATGTTAAAAAGTGATTTAAGTGCCATGAAGGATTTTAAAGAAAGTCATTCGTAAATGTAGTTGTGACTTGTCACAACTACATTTACGAATGACTTATATATGGTACAGATGCTTTCAACAAGGTTGAGAAGACATTTAAGATGACATGAGGTCTGGGTATCCTAAACATCCATCAACGAGGAAAATGTGGAAAAAATTAAACAGATTGTGCTTAGTAATAGAAGAATTACCATTAGAGAGCTCGTACAGTCAACCAAAAGAATCTACAAGTTTTGCACAGTTTTCATGAGGCAATCAGGAAAAAACAACCCAAACTTTGGGGAGAAAACTTATAGATTTTGCACCACAACAACTTGCCACCATGCTTTGCTTATCCAACAGTTCTAGATGAAACACAACACCACTGTGCTGCTGCAACTACCCTATTTTCCAGATTGGCACCTTGTGACTATTACTATTACTCCACGATTCACTAAAAGTGTGTGGCAGAGGGTGCATTGCACCTACCCGGGAAGGTAATGGTTTGGAAGGGATAAACGGGATATGGCAGGAGGCGCCCATGGGCTATTGTGAGGAACCATCCCAGCATTCGCATGGAGCGATCTGGGGAAACCATGGAAAACCCAGATCAGGATGGCCGGAGTACTTTATCGAAAGCTACTCCTGTCAGATTTTATGTTTAGTCGCCCGGTAAATCCTTCCTATTCCACTCCCTAATCGCTCGTGGAAAAAATGAGTACAGAAATGAATTGGTTCTGGCCCTGATTTCTCTTATCTTATTTTCGCGGTCATTCTGGGATATGAATTTTGCTGGTAACAATATTTGTTTACCGTCATTCCGAAATACGTCAGTCGAGAATTTTTCAATTAGCTTCTGTCGAGAGCAACGCCTTCGGTGCTCCAGGTCTTCCCAACCTAACTCCTTCAACATCGCACTTACGCTTTCCCTCCAACTATATATATACCTGTCACGAATCGGGCGGCTCTTCTTTGGACAATCTCTAATGCCTCCATTAATCCCTTTTGATGGGGACCCCATACAGAGCAACAATATTCTAAGTGAGGCCGCACTAGTGACTTGTATGCAATCGATTTAACGTCCTGAGTGCATTGTTTTAAATTATGAACTGGAAATCAAAGCATATGATTTGCTTTCCCAATTAAATTCTCGATATGCTCATTCCATGACAAATTATTACAAATTGTTACCCCGAGGTATTTGGCGGAATCTACCGTTCTAAGGACAGTGCCATTAATAGTACAGGGTGTCCACAAATGAATATCGGGGTTTTAATGCTTTATAAGATTTATTACATTATCCTTACAGTTATAAATGATATGTCAAATGAAAGAGCAACTCAAACACTTTTGTTCGTTGGCACTAGTACGCATGTGCGTGAAATGTTTCCACTGTGATCCGCTAGAATGCGGTAGTAGCAAAGATGGCAACTAGTGAAGAGAAAGCGTTTTGTGTTTTACAGTTTGCAAAGACTGAATCTGTAGTTACTGTGCAGCGTGCGTTCCGCATTAAGTTCGGGCGTGATCCTCCAAGTGACAATAACAACCGTAGATGGTATCATCAGTTTGAAGATACAGGCTGCCTTTGTAAAGGGAAGAGCACGGGACAACCAAGAGTTAGCGAAGAGACTGTTTGAGCGAGTGAGAGAGTCGTTCACTCGTAGCCCAAAGAAATCTGTTCGGAAGGCTAGTCGCGAATTAGAAATTTCTAAGTCGACTGTTTGGAAAGTTTTAAGGAAACACTTGCAAATACGTCCTTACCGTTTACAGTTGTTACAGGCTCTAAAGCCTGCAGACCATGGTTTACGTGCCAAATTCGCTAACGAAATGTTGTTACATGACGATGAAGATTTTCTACATCATGTTGTCTTCAGTGATGAATCGACCTTTCACCTCAGTGGACATGTTAACACTCATAATGTGCGGATCTGGGGCTCAGAAAATCCTCAAGAGATCGTACAAGTGCAACAAGACTCCCCTAAAATCAATGTTTTTTGTGCCGTATCTGGCGGAAAGTTTATGGACCTTTCTTTTTTGATGAACCGACTGTAACTGGTACTTCTTACCTTGATACACTAGAGCAATGGCTCTTCCCTCAGTTGGAACAATATGAACCAGAGAACTTCATTTTCCAGCAAGATGGTGCGTCACCTCACTGGCATAACGAAGTACGCGGTTGGTTGAACGTAACTGTACCCGACCGCTGGATTGGCCGCAAGGGGCCCAATGACAGAGCTTGCTATGCGTGGCCTCCACGTTCACCTGACCTAACGCAATGCGATTTCTACCTTTGGGGTTTCATCAAGGATCGTGTGTATGTGCCTCCGTTACCAGCCGACCTCCTTGAATTACGACAGAGGATTGAAGCAGCTGTTGAAACAGTTACTGAAGACACACTGCTCAACGTTTGGGAAGAACTCGGCTACAGACTTGATGTGTGCCGTGTGACAAATGGTGCCCACATAGAACACTTGTAAGCTTGTATATAAAACTGTTTGAGTTGCTCTTTCATTTGACATATCATTTATAACTGTAAGGATAATGTAATAAATCTTATAAAGCATTAAAACCCCGATATTCATTTGTGGACACCCTGTATATTCAAAGCTAAATGGTGTCACCTTTTTACTTACATGCATGACTTGGCACTTTTTAGCATTTAACTCCAACTGCCAATCTTTATACCACGCAATTATTTTCATAATATCGTCTTGTAACAAAGCGCAGTCATCCTGGGTTGTGATTTCATGATAAATAATAGCATCATCAGTAAATAATCCTTTCATCCCCCTTATTACTTTAACTATTTCCCAAACTCTAAAGGACAGTCAAAGAAAAACATTTTTCAACAAAGATTGAGATAAAGTCCACATTGCAGACTGAGCTTAAGACCATATATAAAGAGGCATTCCAACAATGTTTATCAAACTGGAAACTATGTTGGCATTAGTGCACAATATCAAAGGAGGACTAATCAAAAGAAGACAATATAAAAATATAAGAATAAATAAATACTTTCTGGAAAAATGTTTTTGTTACTTTCTGATCACACCTTATAAGTATTGATTTCTGTTATTTTTTCATTATTATTATTATTATTTTTTAAACTATTCCTTTTGTAAGGATCTTGGAATTTTGGCAAATTCTAGTTTTGCTTAGGCGGGACTTAGAAATTTCGAGAAGTACAGTTTTCAACCTTAAGGAATTTCCCTGTAATCTTGCTCACAGTTGTAATTCATTATAAAAATCATTTTTATGTGTAATTATCATATCGGGAAACGTTTGGTTTAAGAGTTATTCCCGTTTGTTAGAGTTTTGAAACACGCGATCAGAATAGTGAAATTCTAAGATTTGAAATAACTTTAAATCCAGTAAAGCTACAACCGATCTTTTATCACGAGCTGTAGTCAGCACTATCCCCGATATTTTGGTAATAAAATTAAATAATTTGGTAAAGATTAATTAGTGATTTTAATTAAGAGAAAATAATAAGCTTTTTTATTAAAAGAGATATCAATTTAAATTTTACATCAGTGGTTAGCCCTAATCAAGACGAGTTCATACATATATGGGTTTTCATCAAAAGTTTAAGCATTTGTCCGGAAATTAAGTTTTTGTAAAATAGATTGTCGCAGATTGTTGTGCATGCGCGTAAAAAGTTCTAGAACACTTAGGGATTTACCCAAATTTGAATGTATCACTACGCGGTGACTTAAACAGCTAAAACATTAAAATTAATTACTCTAAATTTCTCACGAGACTGCCGTCGGACTTCTAGTGGATAAGTCCAGATACTATCAAAGTTTAAACATTTTTAATAGTTGGGATCGTCAAATAAATTTCGTACTCTTTGAGCTACGCGGAGGAAAAAGATGTGATACAGTTGCTGACGTCACTGGTTCTCGTGGTTTCGATAAAAGAGCCGGTCTGTTCTTGCCGGGGGTCTGTTCCGGTCTGTCTGTTCCTGCCTGGCGTCTGTTTCGGTCTGTCTTTCGTCGCGCGGGTTGTAGCTCGCCATGCCGGCTAGTTCAACCATGTTGGGTCGTGTCGGGTTATATAGTAACTAACATGAACTTTTAAATTTGTTAAAGGGGTTTCGGTCGGTCAAGTTTCTCTCCACAACGTGCAATTTTTGGAAAAGAGAGTTCGATATGCCTGCTCAACTGTAAATGCTATTTTGAACTTGTGACTTTGAAAATAAAACTGTGGATTTTTCTAACAGTGAACTTGTGTGCTTCAGTTGTTAGCATAAAACCCTTTTCTCTATTTGTGGGTAACAAATATAGTGGCGACCTGAGCATTCAGTTGAGTCATCCTGGCTACATGGTCAAGTTAAATCAAATCAAATTTAAGCAAGTATTACTGAGAACTGTGAGTCTACAAGAGTGTAAGTTAAGGCACCAAGGCGATACTTCAGCCCCGGTATGCGGTCTGGTTCCTTACACTTTTTTACGCATCCCATTTTTCTAATTTTGATCAATTTCTTTCCTTCATTTAATATTTCCAAGGATATTATCATTGCACCCAACCCCACCACCACCACTTACATTAGTTAACCCATGTTGATCATTTTATAAACCTCTTTCTTTCCTCATTCTTGGTGTGGTTGCATATTAAACTCTTCATGAACTTATTTGATACCGACATCAAGACAACTGGATTGTAATTAGGAATTCTGTTTGTCTCCTTTCATTTCTTTTTATTTAAGGCTTTATGCCTCATCAACGTTGTGGTCATTAGAGGTGGGAAAGGACTGGGGACAAGGAATGGGAAGGAATTCAGCCCTTTAATGGAAGCATCTCGCCATTTGCCTGGAGTGATTTGGGGAAACCATGAAAAAACCCAAATCTGGATGCCCGGACGGGGATTCGAACTACCATCCTCCCGAATGCGAGGCCAGAGCGTTAGGTGCTCACCCACCATGCTCGGTCCTCCTTTCTTACAATGGCACTTTTTCAGTCCTCTAACATGCAGCAATCTCTAAACTAAATATAAATAATACTTCAAGGTGAAGTAAAATGGCATATACTAAATACCTTTCATGCATATATTCTGAATCTTGAGAGTTTACTATTATTATTATTATTATTATTTTGCCATTTTGTCCCACACAATGTAGTGATGATTTATAAATATAACTATGCACTAAAATAATAATCACTGTTGTTAATATAACTCACAGCATCTTGTATAAGATACAATGAGAAGTGAAGATGATTGATTGCATCAGCATCAAAGTCCAGTTCTTCTTTTAAAATATGGATTGCATTCTCAAGTGATTCTTTGTTCTGATCAGAGATATAATCACGAAGGCTTCGTATCATTGTTACCAGCTGTGTCTGCAACAATCATAAGAAATGCATAAATAATATTGTATTATCATAAGCTATAAAGCATAAAAGCAATATACTATGAGAAAAACAATATGTAATAAATATGAGGATGGTCTGAAAAGATTTATCATAACAAAAGATTAAGTTACCAGAATAAATTTAAAATAATGAAATTTCATTAAACTCTTAGGATCATAAAATTCTAATAGAAGATTTTGCAGATATTTTTATCATTCCAACATTTACTGCATCATTGTATCCAATCAGAGCTGAAAGCATTTCAAACTGCTCATAAATTCACAAAAGTGATACCTGCATAAAAATGGAGGTACATGAAGTGCACGTAAACAACAAATGACATTTCTCTCTTTGAGCTATTGTTCCCATTACCGGTCATACTGTTATGGCATAAAGGCTGAATACAATGTCATGGGTTGATTTTTGCACTGACTCTACATATTCATTATTTGTATGGTATCTTACAAATACCTGAAATAAGATGAAATGTTCTTTATTATATAAGAGTGGAGGCTTTCTCAGCATTGAATATAGTTGATATTTTTTTCTGGAAACTAGCCAAGTGAGAATGTTTGTATAGCATAATATTTCACATTCTCACTTGGCTAGTTTCCTGAGAATATTTCATCTAAAGTTCTTCATGGCCAATTAATTGAGTTTGAATGAGCCACTTTTATTAAAGCCCTGATTTGGAGCCCTTATTCTGATTGTAAACAGTGATAGCATTTGACATCATGTCAGTAATTATGATATAAAGGTGGATTTCCTTATCATTACAGACAATCCTGCTAATGGTCTTCCCCGACATTTTGAGGGTAAATGCAGAATTTTGATAAAATATACAGGTTATTTCAAAAAGAATGATCTGAAATCGAAGCTTTATTTCACAGTACACCAGTAACTAAACAGAGCGAGTCACGTACCATTATAAAGCGCATATCTTCAAGTGTCGAATAGTTGTTGGTATAGTGCCCTGTCATGCCGCCTTCCTCCTCAATCCGACTCACAGTGGAGTGCTAGAATACAGTTGTTGCACGAGGCTCAGAATGGCAACACCTCAACTAAAATCGTTGTGTGTTCTTGAGTCCACAAGAATCAATTCTGTGGTCACAATGTAATATGTTTTCCATAAAACATTTAGCAATGTGCAGTGCAGGCCTTCTTCCGAGAACACCTGACAGTGGTTCCAACAGTTCAGACATTGGACATTTGTGCAAGGGGAAAAGCACTGATCAACTGCAAACTTTAGAAGAAAATTTGGTGTGAATGCAAGAGGCATTTCAATGCTACCCACAGTAGTTCTTATTTAAAGCTAGTTGTGAGCTTCAGAGTGGTTCCACTATCTGGTGTGTTCTCAAAAGACAACTTACACATGAAACTGTATAGACTGCAGCTACTTCACGCACTAAAGCTTGGTAACAAGTGAAAGTGGATGGAACTCTGTGTTACAATGCTGGATTTGGAAAGTAGTAGTTGTTGTTGTTGTGTGACACTCAGGAGCGCCAACAGTGAGGTCATTAACATCCAAACAAACAACTGGTATGGCAATGTCGCTCAAAGAAGATAAGATTTTACTTTATGTAAAGCCAACTGTTAGTAGGACTGCCACACAGGCAGCACAGTAATGTAAAATAATAAAACATGGCTGTACAGCAGCCAAAAATATTCCTAAAATATTTCAAAAATATAATCTCAGGCTGGCTGTAAAAGAGCCAGCCAGGTTTAAAAGAAAATCATAACAAATGTATGCAATAAAAACACAGTACATGGACTGGTGGTTGTAAAGGGACCACCAATGTATCTAACAATCTATGCCAACTTTCCCAAAATTTTTATCGGCAAAACTGGCCAATTCGAAAAAGTTTAAAACCTTGGCCACATTGCCCCTATCATTATTTAAAATAAGGAGCAGATCATTGGCTAGGCCAAAGTCTGCCCTTAAACTTAAAAATAATACACATTTAGTTAAAATGTGGCACACCGTCAAAGATACACCAGAAGTGACACATTTTGATGGAGAAGAAAACTATGCCCTATGCGAAGATGATTAAGGAAAACTTCATCCCTTCTTGCCCTCTGGAAGGAGCTGCTCCATGGATGAATGGCTGAACAGTTGGTTTGACCAGCTGGAACTGCTTATGCTCAAATTCGAGCCACTGCCTCTGCCATACACAAAAAAAAAACAACTATTATTTCTGCCACTGATACAAGGTCTGACTTTGAGACAGAGCAAAGTTGGTTCTGACCTTGTCATAGGCTAACATAGCAGCTCCGTTGGCTGCCTTGTTACACCTGATTACCACATAGCCCGATACTCGGCAGAATAAATTCTCCTTTCCAGAAAATTGGAGGGATCAGCAGTGGGTGTCCTGAAGACTGCTTTGAAGTGCCGGAATGCAATTGAGGGAACCACAGCATATGATGTACTTCTTACCATGACTCATGGTGAAGTGACTTTAACAGTAAGTGGTGTATATGCTACACCTGCTGTTCAGCTTGTAATTATAAGTTATTTGAGAGATCACTACGAAGCACTTAGACCCATGCATAAATTTGTCATGTTGTTAAAAACTTTAATAAAACATTGTCAGAAGTAAACTTCTTGCTGCACAAAGACAGTTCTATTATTGTTTTTGGCCTCTTAAAAAGCCATGGAGGAGATTTACTCCAGCCCTGGTGATAAAAATGGGACAACTCAATCATATTCTTCAATATTGGCAATGTATGGTAGCTGAAGGGCCTGGTAACTCTACTATGATTTCCCTAGGGGAATTCAAGTGGTGGCATCATAACTGTGTCACAAACAGGGCTGCCAGGTGTTGAGGCACTGTATGTGAAATGTTGCACCGTGAGGAGATCCTGCCGTATCACAAGGAGCAGCTCACCATAACCAGCACAAATGCTGGGGATAGAGCTGGTGCAATCTGAAAATGTGGCAATCCAAATTCCTGTATAGTGGACACTGTCCAACATTCACAAATAGCTATCCCTGGCCAAACAATATACAACACAGCCATATTCCAGCTGCAACTGTACAAAGGCTGTATAAAATTGTAGCAGGCAGAAGTGATTGGTATCTCATGACCTACCTAACAAACACTAAAACATTCAAAGCCTTTAGGGCTCTGGTTTTCACATCTTTTGGCAGCCAACTTGGTATATTGTCAAAATTGAGGACCAGAAAATGAACAGTTTCATTTAAATTTAAAACAGTGTTCCTCAAGGTAAGAAGAGGTTGTGCTAAAATATTATGACTGAGTGAAAGTACTAACCAGGTTTTCTCAATAGAGAAACGAAAACCAGCCTGTTTACGGTAAGCTGCAATTGCCTCTCAGCACCTCTCGGGCTAGATGACAAACAGAAAATAGCAAAGTTATTGACAAATAAGGAATATAGAATGGGACACTCTATCATTTTTGAAATGCTCTTCATACCTACAGCAAAAAGAGTCAGACTTAAAACAGACCCTTGCAGAACACTGTTTTCATGGACAAAAATATCTGATACTTCACAACAAATCGGCACTGGAAGCAACGCAATAATAGAAAAGATTGGAAAAATATGGGCAGATTTCTCATAAATCCTCATTCATATAATTGTTTTAAAATTCCTCAAATTAGTATTTTAGGCTCTGTCGATGTAAAAAAAGACAACGACCAAGTGTTGGCTGCAGATAAACAAGTTCTGTACTGCTGCTTCTAGTAAGACCAGGTTATCCAAGGTGAAACAGAACTTCCTGAATCCACACTGAAAGTGGCTCAGTTGATTTTGGGATGCAAGACACCAGATAAGATGGCAGTTTATCAACCTTTCTAGTGTCTTTCCCAAGCAGTTTGTAATGGCAATGCTATGGTAGGTACCTGGCAACATCTCCTTCCCAGGTTTTAAAATAGGGATTGGCGTTGCTTCTTTCCATGAGGTACAGAAGTTGCCTCTGGTACAGATATCATTAAAAATACCTAGAAGGTATTAAGATGATTCAGCATCTGGTACTGGATCAGATTGGGTCCTGGCACAGTGTCTTTGGCAGTAATTAAGGCCAAATTTAGTTCCTAAGATGTAAACAGATTATTGTATGCCTGTGTATCCGATGAATCAAAGCTGAACAGGTGCCTTTCGGCAGCAACTCTTCAATAGATGACATAATGATGTATAAAAGAATCAAAACGATAGAGGATTGTAAACAGTTGCAGGGTGATCTGGACAGGATATCTAATTGGGTTGGTAAACATGGAATGAAGATATATGCAAAGAAGAGTCAGCTCATTAGATACACAAATAAAAAACAAAAGGTTAATTTTGAATATAAGGCGGGGAAAGAATTGCTTGCTGAAGACTTGAAATGTAAATATCTTGGAATTACTTTTGATAACAAACTTAACTGGGCAGGACACATAGGACAGGTGGTGGAAAAGGTTTCAAAGTTCTGCACTTGTTGGAGAGAGTGATGAGGGAATGTACAAGAGAAGTCAGGGAATTGGGTTACAAAACTTTGGTCAGACCATTGCTCGAATATGGTTGTGTAGTATGGGACCCTCATTTTACGTATCAAATACAGGAGTTGGAAAGGGTGCAAAAAAGGGCTGCTAGATTTGTTTCTGGAAATTATCGCAGAATGCAATCAGTGACGGATATGATAAAGGAGCTGGAATGGGATTCATTGCAAGACAGGAGGAGGATGAGGAGGGTCATGGGAGTGTACAGGGCATATACTGGTGATGTGGCATGGAAAGATATTACAATAGGTATGAAAAGTAGTGCATGGAAGGGAAAAGATGACCATGACCACAAGCTGGCACTCGATTTCAGGCACAAGGGTGTGGGAAGATTCTCTTTTTTAGGTAAGGGTGTCAGGGATTGGAATGAGTCACCAAGAGAAATGATGAATAATTTACCGAAACCTTTGAAAGAATTTAAAGATAAATTTTGTAGAGGGCAAATGTAGGTAGGTGCAGGATAGGGGGAAGATGGTGTGTAGGGAAATTGCCACCGGAGCCTGTGCTCCATTGCAATTAAATTAAATAGTAAACCAAAGGTACAATCTGGCAAACGAAGTGATGGTAGCAAAGGATTCCGTCATCAACTACACTATGCTTCATCCCCTGATCAAGCAATCCAGATACTGGTGATCAAGAGTACCATCGAGATATACAGCACATAGACTCCCATACTTTTGATGATGTTATGGGATAGCTGATTGTGCTCACAAAGTCTGCAATGATGTTCTCTTGTTCCCATTAATCACACTACACCACTCTTGCAATTCTGAAATTTTTGTGTTCCACCAGGGGATGGGAATTATTTGCACCATTCCTGAGCTTTTTGGCATGGAAATATCAGCCACCTAAAGAATCACTTCTGTGCAACACTGCTGGAGTGTAACTGAGTGGTGATAAATAGTTACCAATTGGCTTTGCTGATGTCCCATTTCAGTCAGTTTTTTCTTCCTCTATGTTCAAACTCTGCATGCATCCATAATTTGAAATAGTCACTTCCATGAAGGTCATGATTTACCTTCCAATGCATCTCCACAATTGAAGCAGAGCTCATTGAAAGGTCAATGGCAGAGGAAGAATTGGAAGCAGTGGTGTAATATGTCATTTGCCCTGTGTTCTGGGTACAAATTTCCTCTTCCTCTGTCAGTTTATCAACTACTCGGTCCCAGAGGCAATTAATGATTGATTCCTACAATCCATAATGAGTGTTGAACTCTCCCAAAAGGATTTTCTTTAACTGCTTTACGTCTCTTTTTAACGTCGAGGTATTTTAGAGACGGGAAAGGATAGGGGGCAAGGATGGGGGCAAGGAATGGGAAGGAATTCGGCCATGGCCTTTTGAAGGAAGCATCCCGGCATTTGTCTGGAGTGATTTGGGGAAACCATGGAAAACCCAAATCTGGATGCCCGGACAGGGATTCGAACCGCCGTCCTCCCGAATGCGAGGCAAGAACGCTAACCGTTACACCGCCCCGCTCGGTTCCCAAAAGGAGAAAGGGCAGAGAAAGTAGTTGTGTGATGCCAGCCTGTTCATCGTGATTGATTGACGGATGCACTGGGAGACAGATATATAGAGAGCACACTGTAAGATGAATGGCACCACGTATTTTCACCGTTACTGTTTGTAATGATGAGATGAGAGCAAAGGATTTAAAATGGATGGTGTTTAGGACAAATACAGTCACTTCCTCCTTCACTTGATTACCCTGGCTTTTGCCTTCCTACACCGGACATTCTCTCTCAGCACTGTTTGTTGTATGGGTCTAAAATGTGTCTTGTACACACAGAGACAAAGGTTGAGACTATGCTAGGAGTTGTACTTCCTCTCTGAGAACCTGAAAACCATTCAAGTTCAACTGCAGTATGGGAGCCATCCTACCCATTTAACGTCAACCACACTGGTTCGGATGGGTCCTCATTCAGTCATTACAGAAGAATAGGACCAGGTTTGCCCAACAAAATTTCCATGTCTTCAGATTTCGAAGGCACCTCATATTCAGTAAAGGACTCGGAGACTTGTAGCATTTTCCTCCACTAATGCCTTTTCCCCTTCTTGTCTTTTTGCCATTTTGTCATCTGGGAGTGAAGAAGGCGATTTTATGAATGCTGTTGGGTTTGAATATTGAAATTTTGGACTGCGGACCCTCTGTTCTATACGTCGTTTGTTGCAAGTTGATGGTGTTGATGCTAATACTGCTGAGGTTGTTGTAGCTGCTGCAGAGCTTGCAAAGGTCAGCTTTTCTGTCGCTGCTGGAGAAATCAATGAACCTGATGCAAAAGTGGCAGACTTATTGCTACCTACAACTGTGGTCTTTGGTGTAATAATCTTAATGGGTTTAGCACCACATCTGTGTTAACATGATCACATTGTAGTTGTGACCATGCCTGCAACAGACGTCAGCATAGTGACACTTTCTTTCCTGATAGAAGTTAACAATGTCTTCACAAAGTTTGCTGGGAAGACTGGTGGAACAAGCATTTTATACCGCTTCTTTGTTTCAGCATAAATTTGTTCTTTGGTATTTAAATCCTGTACCTTCTTTTCTTCTTGATATACCAGACATCTCCTGCTTCAGGCTGGGTATGACCCAGAGAACACTTGTGGTAGAATACAAACACTATCTGGCTCGTGGAGCCTCCATGCTACATTTCCTACAGGTGGTGTTACCTTTGCAGGTTACCATCACATGTCTAAACCACTGGTGTTTAAAGCAGTGTATTGGGTCTGGTACATATGGGTGAACATTCAGTTGTAGGTATCTTGCTTTGATATCATTCGGAAATATAGTAGTGTCAAATGTCAGGATGAAAGTGGAAGTCTTTTCAAGACAACCATTTACCCTCTGTGTGACCTGATGAACCTCGACCATGTTCTCTAATTTCCACTCCCTAAGGAGTACCTTCGACTATAATCGATCAGGTACTAGCAGGTGACAATGCCATTGATGCTATTTAGAGTTTTATGGAGTTGGCATTCATCTGCAAACTCACTGCGCTTCTCAGATTTAAGGCGTATGGAAGTCTGCTTGCTGGTAGATGTTTCCAGCTGTACTGTCCCATTCCTCAGTTTTTCAAACTTTTTAGTATTCCTCCAAATCCTTTCCAGCCTTTCCGTACACAGAAATGAGAAACCTTATTAAAGGATCACTCCTTCCTTGCCATTATTATTAAGGCATTATCAACATGATAATCCTTCCAATTACTCAAACTGTTACTTTCTACGTTCTGAAGAAGAGGGCTCTGGATCCCTGCCTGCTTTACAATTCTTTAAATGCTTTGAATACTCTGCAGCCTGCCCATACCACAAACAGCAGAAGTAGTTTTTTTTCTTCATTTTGTTCTTATGAGTAAAGAGGATAAGGTTGAGTGATGCATCGCCCACGCTATATCACCAAGCTAATACAACAGAGGTGTGTAGGTGCCTCTGGCATTGTATGCTAGTGAGTGGTTGGCCTCAACATACATTCATGTCCTCGGAATTTGTTAAACCATGAGGTTGAATATATACATTTATATAACCATGAGGTTGAAGATATACATTTATATTTTTGAAGTGAAAACTTTTATAGGGGCACTAGCCGAAGTTCAGATGGGATGTAAAACTACGAGTTCGCAACTTCCTGTCACCAACACGCTATGACGTTTTGCGCGTATGATATGTGCGTTGGATTCTTTCTGGATGAGTAAAATCATGAGTTAATATCACCAATGTACTAATGTTAACAGTATAACGGTAGCTATACTTATGATGTATTGTGATTGGACAGCCATGAACATATAGTTTACGCTCATTTCTAATATATAAAAATGAATGTTTGTTTTTTCTCTTTAAAATCTTATATATATATAAAAATAGACGTGTGTGTCCCTATATTTCACTTTTCAGCCACCACTACCTTGCACAGATTACTGGTGTTTGTGTGTGGAAATAGGATGGAGTTTCCTACCATGCACAATGTTGGCCGAATGCCGATAGCTGTGGGGATGTGGGAAATATGATGGTTAAAAGTGGTCGATGCAGGCATTTTCATATTTCGACCAAAGACTTGTGTCTCCTTATACTTCTCTTTCCTGCCACAACTACAGAGGATAGACCATTGTTGTTTGTGTGTGGTAGTAGCATCGAATCTCCCATCATGCACTATGGTGGTTATATGTTGGTAGCTATGCAGGTGTTGGAGATATGGTGGTTGAAAGTGGTCGACCTGCACTACTTTCATATTTCTACCAAAGACGTATGTGTCCCAGTGTATCACTTTTCACCCAAAACTATCAAGTAGAGATCACTGGTGTTTATGTCAGGTAGTAGCACAAAGTTACACATCGATCACAACATTGGCCGAATTTCGGTAACTGTGAGAGAAATGGTGGTTGAAAGTGGCCTATCAAGGATATTTTCGTATTTCGACATGTGTCTCCATATATGTCATTTTGCTGCCCCAACTACATTGCATAGACCATTGGTGTATGTGTGTCTCCTATCATGCACTATGGTGGTTAGATGTCAGTAGGTATGAGGCTGTGGGGGATATGGTTGTTGAAAGTGGTCGACCTGGGGCACTTTCGCACTTCGACAAAAGACGTGGTGTCCCTGCGTTTCAACTTGCAGCCATAACTACCAAGTGCAGACCACGGGCGTTTGTGTGTGGCAGTAACCTGGAGTTTATCACCATGCACTATGTTGATTGCATGTCAGTAGCTGTGGGGATGTGGTAGATATGGTGGTTGAAAGTGGTGGACCTGATATAAAAATAGAGATGTGTCCCTATAATTCATTCCACAGCCAAAACTACCTAGCGCAGTCCACTGGTGATTGTGTGTGACATTAACCTCAAGTCTACCAATGAGCACCATTGTGTGTCATCTTGGTATCTATGGGGTGTGGGAGATATGATGGTTGAAATTGGTAGACGGATATATTTTGACGAAAGACGTGTGTCCCTATATTTCACTTTGCAGCCATAAATACCCTGCATAGATCACTGATGTTTGAGTTTGGTATTAGTCTCAAGTCTCCCATCGTGCACTATAATGGTTACATGTCAGCAGCTGTCAATGCAAATTTTTTACAAACATAAACTAAGTTGTGGACTCCAACTAGTGTTCTTCATATAAACACACATCTTTTATCCAATTTTGATAGTACTTAGCACACGTGTACTGCAAAACAAGGTGTTTAGTAGCTCAGCAGTTAAGGCGCTTACTTCCAAAATTTTCCCTCTCTGACTGCAGGTTCAAATCCCATGGTGAGCAGAAATTTTTAAGAGTTGTATTTGATTATATAAGCTAAGCTGGGACATTCCATGGTTCTGATTCCACATTAAATCATAGTCCCCTAAGGAAAGGAATTGGCTTTTGTTAGCTACCTAAGAATTTTTGTAAATTCTAAAAACAAACTCGGTTTACAGTAGAATGGGCATAATTGAAGCACCCGATACTGCAGCCTTACAGCCATTTACGCAGATAACTGAAGCAGTAAAGTTAACTAATCAGTCAATACAGATAATTAATCAACCTTACATAGAATAATCATATTCTAAACCTAGCTGTAGCAGAATATAATCCATCAATGTAAATGCAACATTTCACTATAACACAACACTTTTCATCACTCTGTGCATTTTTCAGAATAATAAATAGCCGAAAGTTAATAATTCTTGTTACAAAGAAACCATAATAAAGAGTTTAAAGTCACTTAAAGCATAAAAAGGCGGTACTATAAATTATCAAGTAAATATGTACTATTAAATTCATGAAATCAGTTGTTAGAAGGAATGTTAAAAGTAAGTTGATAGCGAGGGACTAACTTTACGGACTCCAGCACAACATATTTAAATTTGAGGAAGTTTTATACAGTATAAAAGTCATTTAAATATAATATGATAAACCACCCCATGTGTTCGTAGAGGATTTTAATTATTGCAAACCAGTCGCGTAAGTTGAGTGGAAGAAATAATCTTCAGAAAATGAAACAGTAACTTTTAAACCAAATTTTGTAAAACTTTTGGAGTAACCTATAGTAACAGGAAATTGTAATATTTTTCATGTGGCCACGGTGATATTATGAAACCAGGAAGGAGAAATTAATTACAAAGCAGAGAAAGCAGCTACAGGTGAGATTAAAAGCTTTTTAAGTAGTTTAAAACCTGGAGAGCCCTTATAATGATATGAGTGGGGACATGCCGGAAAAATTTGACATTTGCTAAACTAGTCATATTTGGTATTAAACGAAAGCTAATTTTATTAGAGGCTGTAAAAACCTTGTTTTAACTCTCTATTATCAAAAACTGCCAAAGTTATTAAAAATTGTGTCACATCACTTAAATTACCTTTTTATGACACATCCGTTATACCTACAGTATTAGCCGAATTCGAAGAACTATTTCGCTCAGTTGGACTTCGAACCTTGTGGAGGGGACACTAAACCATACGAACACACACACACACACACACACACACACACACGTGTGACTCTACGGGCATCTTGGTCTTTTGATCAGTTGCTTGGTGTCCTCCAGGGTGGTAGGTTGATGTGGAGCATCATGCTCAAGGCAGGAAGTGGTAACATTGTGGCAGACATCTTAGATTTTGATAGTGCAGTGGAACCTTCATAACTGATATGTGACTTTTGAATTTCAATACGGAGTTTGGTCTGGTCTGGTTGCATTTCCTGATTTGCTATCATTAAAATTGGTGAAGAATTTTCCAATAGCCATCGACTGTATTGGATTTCTAATTATTTCTAAGAATATAGTGGATTTTGAAACAATAGCATTAACTTTCTTTTATGATGTTAACCTAACCTTTCCCTGCTTGCGGTTTAAATCAAGACAAGTGGCGGCCGACTTAATTTCATGTAGTTGATAATCCAGTGGCTACATAATACACGGTTAGAGCTAAGGTGATAAACTCATATTATTACCCCAGTATAGGTTTTATCCCTTGCACTTTGCTGCCTCTGACAAAATAGCTTGATACTGTTCATCTCCTTCGAGAAGATTGTACCAAACTTCGGGTTGTGGACTAAGTTAGATTTTTAGTTTTTGAAGTAAAAACTTCTTTAGGTGTGTTGGGTGATTTTTGGTGGAAAAACTTCTATAGGTGGGCTGTAGGCTGGGAGTAATTCTATAAATTCCCATCACTGACATGCTATGATGCGTTACGCTTATGGTATGTGCACTTTTTGGAACACACAGTTTTTATCCAATTTTGATGGATCTTTGCATATGTATACTTTTAAGGAAACAAAAAAACACTCTTTACATTTGATTTACAAAAACCTAAATTACTGTCAACATTGTTCATACGAACTCAATTTTTAATCTCGGTTTGATAGTACTCAACACACACTACAAAACAAGGCTGTCTGGTAACTCAGCAGTTAAGATGCATACTCTCCGGTTGTGAGTTTAAATCCCATGGTCAGCAGAAATTTTTGGAGTTTGATTTGATTATATGAGTTATGCTGAGATCTTTCGTGGTTCTGATTCCACATTAAATTATAGGTTCCCAAAGAAAGGAATTGACCTTCCCACCTCTGACATAATAGCTTGGAACATCTCGTTTGGAAAGACTGGACTAACCTTCAGGTTGTGGACTAACTCAGATTTTTAGGTTTTGAAGTGAAAACTTCATCAGGCATGTTTGTTGATTTTTGGATGGGTAAAACTTTAAGAGTCCATGTCAGCGACATGCTAATGTTAACAATATATCTGAAGCAGTCTGGTGGCTCAGTGGTTAATGTATCTGACTGGAGAACAAAAGGTTCCTGGTTTGAGTCCCTGTCTCAGCACACATTTTCATAGACTCTTAACCCAACTACCACCTCTGGCACAGCTTGCTGTGTAATGTGTAATACACCAGAATGCTTCTGTGGTTCGGGTTTCATGTTAAACTGTAGGCTCTCCTTACCTGATAGGACTTCCGGGTTAGGTTAAGGTGGTCAAGATGGGTGGAACGCGCACCTTCTAGAAACACTCTCACCAGTTCTTACAACCATACAGAATTATTATTATTTAGTATATCTGTAACTATAAGTATGACGCTTTGTGCATATGATATTTATAGTTTTCCCCAAACCACTGCCAACTGCTTTAAAAAAAATAAAAAAAAAAAAATAGAGGTTTGTACCATCCTTATGATATGGGCATTGAAGCCATGATCCCCATTCTCCAAGAAACACAATACTGCACCGTCAAGCCCTACAGTGGTCATTGAAGCATACAAGGAGATGATGGTGTGGGAAACTTGTGGTGATAACAAATTTCCAGCTTTGGTACCACAGTCTCGCCAGATCCATACCTGGCACTTGAGTAGATGTGGGGATGTGGTAAGTGAGGATGGCACCATTTCACATCTCACTTTTAGCAACAAAGATCCTTTTTAATCAATGGCCATACCCATAGTCACAATTTTCAGATTCAGGGAGCCAAGCATTCACGTGAAACAGTAGAGAATGAACGAGATTCCCCTAAAGTTAATGTGTCTCCCAGCAAGATTCATCCACGCCCCCATTGGAGCTTGTAAAAGTGTGCATTTTTGAGTGAAACTTTGCCTCACTGGTGGGTTAGTTGCAATAGTGCTCAGGATCGTCCTCTCTTTCCATGGCCTCCAAGATATCCGGATCTCACGCCTTGGACTTCTTCCTGCAAAGATTTGTCAACATGTATGTGTTCCACTACTACCCAATACACTGCATGACCTTAAAGTGTGGATAGCAATCATAATCAACTCAGTGCATCATAAAATGGGAGGTATTCTCCTATCACCTTAATATGGGTGGTGGTTATATTGGACACTTGTATGAGAAAATTATATTTCTGTCCAATACATGCAACTCTGTTGCAATTTTGTACTACTGTGTTATTAAACTATAGCTTAATGAAATCAGTTCATTCTTTTTGACAAGCCCTGTATTATCCTATCATGATTTTAGTGTACACTGTTTCAAAAAGATAGTGCTTTTCCTTCAATGCAGCTGCTGCCTAATAAATGTTTTGAGTCAATAAAGATATCAACAGTACAACTTGACAAGATGATGTGGTACCAAATTCATATGCAACAAGGAATAACAGTTTCTAATATAGCTTTACAGATGTATCAAAGATGATACCACAGTGATTAATGAAGTTGAACTTTTACATGGCACTATTTGCAGTGTATTATGTAAGCAATGTGTCATTAAGTAACTACTATCAGTGTAAAAGATCTCTGAAACAATAAACTGCAGTAATTTTCTTCAAATAATTATTTCAGTTTCTATTGGAGTTTTACAACCATGTGAGTCATTTCAAAATTTGGCAGAAAATTCTATGGCCGTCATATGCTACAAACAAAAATTTGATTTTAGCCAAAGCTTTTATGTCCATAACACCATTAGAAATGAAATACTCCTCACGAGCTGTTCAGAGAACTGTTTAAAAATTACCATTGTAAGAACTGTTGCTCCAAGATCTCTATGTATATTTTTCATCCACACTTCACAGATCTTCTGTTCGTCTTGACTTATGACTCTAGAAAGTGTCATACGTCTCTGTGAATCCTTTTTTAGAAGATAAAATCCATCTTGCTCTGATGCCTCTCCAAGCCCCAGTACACCACCTCCCTTAGGTACCGGTATGTCTACTTCAGGAGAAAGCAATCCCCCTGAAGAACTACGACGTGCCATATTCAAACTGCCTTCCTGGTCTGTCTCATATGATGGCGTGCTCAGCTGTTAGCAATAAATTACAATGGGATTATATTTATCTCACAATTACAGGTATAAACAACAATTCATTAATTTCAAAATCAAACCATATCAGGTACAGAAAATAGAATATAATGCTAGTGCCTGTTTTTTGACATGTCTCATTACATCTAAAAATAAAAGCCACCAACTAATAAAATGTTATCATATGATTAATGAGATTTATGCTGTATCTATATGCATTTTCTTCCAATATTTTAATTGAGATCTCGTCTTTTTCTGGCATCACGTCACCTGCTGAGGCTATCAGAGTCTCTAGTAGACTTAGCAGGTGGATTGGTCCCAAAAGAAGACTGCTGATCTTTACACTTTTTGCAGACATTATTTTGAAAAATTGCACTTTTCGTAGTGAACGCTGTATGTTTCTTGATGGCAAAGCAGGAAGGGACCAAAACATTAGAATTGTGAACAAGAAAACACATAGTACTAAATCTGAAAAGAAAAGTTCATGAAATTTTATATCTGATAACATCATTATAGCTGCAAAAATCACTAAATCCTTTGCAACTTAAAATTCTATTAACTTGTAATTGAATGTTGTTTTTAAAATGTTTTCTGGAGGAGTACTTCTGATATGCTGACAATTTCAAAACCACTTCGACACGTGACATAAGCTCAGACTAGCAGAAACACATCCTAATTACAATAGATGTTAGGCTCTCACAACATATTTTAGTATGAAGGTGCTCAAATTTAAATTGTTATACAGTTTCTCATCTTTACAATGAACTGGTGACATCTTTTTTTCATCTGGCAGCTTGGTTTTTTCTTAATAATAACAATAAAAATATTTATTTTCCAAAGTATTCATGTAGTTCTTACCCAACCTTTTGTCAGCAATGTTCGAAAGCTTTACTCCAATAGTAAATCCTTATATCCGCCATTTCCTCATCAAATTATCTTTTAAGGTATGCACAATTTTGTAGTGCATTCACCTTTTCTTTAATAAGACATTTTATAAAAAATGCTCTTTTCCATGTTTGGTGCATGTCTGTTTACCTGTGATGCTAGTAACATTGCATACAAGCAGCTGAATGACTGACAAAAATCAGTATTTGCACACAAGCATCACATAATGTTACCAACTTTGTTACTTCTCTAATATACACAAAATTCAAATTACACTTTAAATTTCAGTAACTCTTACAGCTGTCATTAGTAAAACATAACTACACAAAAACTTTTGCTTCAATAGTTATCACAAAGAATCTTTCTCTCTTTTTTTTTTAATGAAAACGCTATACTTATCCTCAAACCTTGGAATAGATTTAAGTGAAGTATGGTTTCAGCAGCAGGATTTGATTCCGAATCTGTAGCACCGCCCCAGTATAGGACTCAATTGTGATTATGGCAGATAAAGGAAATAATTTGTGTGTGTTTGCAGATTTATTAGCTGCAGTTTGCATTGAATCTCCTTCATTTATGTAATTAACAAAACAGTCATTCACCCAAAGGTGGAATTTTTTGTGTGTGTAAACTGCATATTAGCAGGCTGGTACCGCCAAACCAGAGATTCAACTGATATCAAATTTGTAATTTTTCAATTATTTATGTGTAGGTGCCAGCATGGGTGTGTAGTATATTGAGAGATTTTAGTTATAGTATATTCTAATTTTCGCTCGGGATAATTTTTCTCAAGATGCAGCTGTGTAATGTAATTCCACCCAACGAAGCAGAGCTCAAGGTTGGGCAAAGTCACTTCCCGTGGGAAGCAGTCCCCCTACCACGGTAACCCAGAAAACCCTTAGCAAGGGATTTTAGACGAATAGGACTATGTCACATGACTTCCCCCACCATGTTTCTACTCTGGAGAGCGCAGTCTGGAACAGCCTCCGGAGCAGTCGATTCGCCGATTCTCAGGATGGACCACGTTGCCATACGGCATGCAGATTTTATTAGGTAATGGATAATGCATTTATACCCTTCTGCTGGCTTAGAAAGAATATTCCGAGTGACAGGATTTTATTAGTAAGAGATTCCTTTTATGAGAGTTATTTTATGCAGTATTTTTCAGTTATTTCATGTGTATGTCTATGTGCTCAATTTTATTGAAATATTAAAGTCACTCCATTCTTTCAACTACATGTTTTCATTTGTATCGCTGATTCCTGCTCATTACTACAATAAGTGTGGGCAGAACGTAATTGCTCTGATCTTATGGCCACATATCTTCGAAAGCTGATCGAGGAGTGGCTGATCAGAGACGAATCCAAACTTCGGCTGTGGTGATTTGCCGCTCAGTTACTACAGGTGTTAACAGCTATCAATGGCCAATAAAACCCAATTATTGATATCATAGGTGCTTGTTAGCAACAATTTAATACAAATCTTCATCAATTTTGATTTCAATAATAAATAAAGTGATAAATCAAAATTTACGCCTCTTTTTCATTTCATGGAACTATTTCATTTATTAGAGAGGGGAAAATATTGTCTATTTGCATCTTTTGTCACTTATATGACTGTAAAATATCTAGCACAAACAGAAAAACCATATTACAAAGCTTTTCATAGATACACAACACATATACATTAGGAACACAATGCAGAAACATTTTCAAACAGAACTACACTACCAGGTAATACAGAGTCTGATAAATTTTCTCAATAAAAAACATTTCAGATGTCAAGCAGACATTGACAAACAAACAACAATCTCAAAATAAAGCAATTTCCATTCTCTTACATGCAGTCAAAAAATGCTTTTTAAAAGTGGGAAATGAACCATTTTCTTTATGCATTCAGATAAAGACAGTGGAAAAATTTGTAGCTTTTTAAAGTAAGCTTTAAAGTGTCCTCAGGGCTCAAAACATGGTTAGTTAAAAAATACTATTTAAAATATACAGCAAAGCATTAAGGCTTTAGTGACTACCATGATAACCCCTTCTTACTTTTTTAACCATAACCATTAGTTAATACTACACCACAATAAAAACTTTAAACATTTTTACCTGGAAAAGGATAGCGCTGCAGGCATGCTGATTGGGGTGAGCAGTGAAGGCCCCCTTGATTTCACAGGGTTCGACTTAGTATTGAAGCCACTACAGCACATAAAGAAGGTAGGACCAAAACAAGTGTCAGTCAGCGATTTGTGGGAGTTTTTGTACTTGCCATAACAATACTCAAAAACTTTCTTTAAAAAGAAATTAAACACTAGTAAAATTAGTCACACAAACTCACAGTTAGGAAAAAATATTGCAGTCTGTTTTATTATGTATTAACAAGTATTATTATTATTATGTAATTTTTACTAGTTCTTAATTAATTTGAGCTTTCTTTAAATGTGTTGTTCATTCATAATATGGATTGTGTAACATAATTTTACTTATAAATTTATTATTTTCTGTGAGTAATGAAAAATTCTAAAAATTAAAGAATAAAAAAACCCAGAAAAATATGGGGCTGAAAAATTACCAAGTCCGGTACATTATCTACATCTACATCTATACTCTCAAATCACAAATACTGTAGATGGCAGAGGGTGCTAAGCACCAATCCTAATTCAGTGCATTCCAATCCCAAACAGAACGGGGAAAGAAGGAATACATAAATGTATCAGTACGGCATCTTATTTCTCGAATCTTATCCCTCCTGTCATTGTAACCTAAATAGGTTGGCAGAAGAAGTATTTCATTGCACTCATAAATTAAAGATTTTCGCATATACTCCAACAAATTCAAATGAAAACGACGTCGTCTGTCCACCAAACAATCCCAGCCCAACCCGCGTATCAGCTTTGTGATACTTACGTAAGGACTGTAACTAGCAGTCATGAATCAAGCGGCTCTCCTCTATACTTTCTCTAACATGTCAATCAATTCCTTGAGATACGGATCCCAAATTCCACAACAGTATTCCAAATGCGGACGCACTAGTGTTTTGTACGCTATTTCCTTTGTATGAGCATTACAACTTCTCAAAATTCGACCTATAAATTGTAGTTTAAATTAGTTTTGCCTACGACGGAAATTATGTGCAAGTCCAATTTCATGTTGCTTTGTACTGTTATATTTCCAGGCATACATTTTAACGTAGGAGGAAAATTACTATAGAGTATCAGAATTTTGAGATATAATATTTTGTAGCCTCCATAACAAACCACCTCAAAATTTTTGAAATTCATCCCAGGTTAAATTTAAATTTCTATCTAAACTTTAAATCCTTTAAATTCCTATCAAACCTTTAAACATGCACACAAACCCTGAACCTCAAGCACTGGGATTAAACATTAGTGCTGTTAAAACTGACAACACCTGCAACAAAAATTATAATTTAATTATGGCTAACATCTGTTTTTGCTGGTGGACACAATTATATTAATTGTATTTCCCTATATGATTGAAGAATTAATACAATAATAAAAGGTTAGTCATAAAATATACAAAATCTGATTTATTTAGAGGATTCTATTGTACAGAAATATGCAGATGCTATAATTTGACAGTGATTTTTTAATTGAAACACTGCTTACTATGCCATTTTGAGATTCAGTCTAGGATGAAATTTCTGACTACCAATGTATGCTCCAAATTATTCATAATGGCATGAAGGAGAGAAATAAAATCAGCATGTAATTTAACTCGATGGAGCACGAGCCCTGAGGCATTTCAAATTTTTTTTTGTCTTAAATTATTTCACCACTAAAGGTAATTTTTTTAATCATTTGCCTCATTAATTTATTTCCATCCCTGAATCCCTTACTTACAAAGAACATTTTCTCTCATACACCTAAAATCAAGTTGTAGTTTCTGGCCATAGTGTTCTCCTCCCTTCCATGTACCACTCCTAATTCTGCTACCAATACCCATCCAGGCTTCGTCACCACTATATTCCTTGTGCACTCCATTACTCTCTCCTTTCCATGTCAGTGTGTCCATTAGATTCTGTCAGTTGATACTGTATACAAAAGCTGTGTTGAATTGTGATATTTTACTGTGAATAAATTTTTTAAATCTTGATCAATAATAAGGAGATTAATTTCTGTATGAAATAATTATGATAGTATACCCATAAAGAAAGTGTGGATTGAATCATTTAAAACTATGTCAAGCTTGTGTGAATAAGACCTTTAAGGAATATTTATTGTATATATGCACATATTCTTCAGTTCTTTTGGAAATCATAAATATTTATATTTAAAGTCTTCTCTGTAGCCCATGATCGTTGGCTCTTTTTTCTGATGGACTTAACTTGCCTACTTTATTACCAGCAACACCATGCAGAATTATAATGTTATTATGATAATTTTCAAATCAAAATACAATTACTTTTGTTAGTCAATGCCATGTGTAACTGCTGTCTGAACTATGACATTATGCTTACCATGAACCAAGCAAAAAACAAATAACCAATCCTAAACATTGGAACTAAAGTAACTTTCATAATGCTATTTGTGAATGGACCATATACAGTTCTATATACAATAAATAAAATTTTTAAAAATAAATAAATCTCAGTTTTATTAGGAATACATGCAAACCAAATTCTGAAACAATTTTAAAGAAAATATATTTTTTTTGTATGAAGTTGGCCAAAACTGAGGAAAAAAAATGATCATGAATAATAATAAAAGAAACAAAAATTAAAAAGTGATGGATACACCACAGGGGAGAAATGCAGGAAAGGATACTGGATGAATATGGTGGATTTCAGTACAAAAATTTGAGTAAAACGAGGTGGATACAAATCTTTTAAGATCATTATATGAGGAGTAAATGGACTGTCACATTTACACTATGTTAACTCAGCAACCATTAAGCACTGCAAGGTAGAAAAAAAATATCCAGGTAAGTGAGACTCTTACCAAATTTCACAACCATTAATTTAGTTTCATTCCTATCTACACCATTATTAATTTCTATTTAGTCATATGTAATGGTACTTCGCACAGATATTTACTTACATTAGACCTATACAAGACTCATCATCATTTGACATTTTCTGCAAGTCATCTGTCACAAACTCCTACTGTTTACGACAGTCTCTCTGCGATTCTTTCTCCACACTACTTGTTTCCAATAAACTCCTTTGGCTTCTATATATCTCTGCACCAGGTATATCCATCTTGTTTGTGGTCTTCCAATAGGTCTCTTTCCTTTCCTTTGGTTAAATTTTGCATTCTTACTTCCTTGACTTTTTCCTTCATTAACTGTTCTCTTCATGCTTTTACATCCAATCTGTGCATGATGTTATCAATTATGATCCTGTCCCCTGTACCGACATTTTCTATTAACATTTTTTTATTTTTTTTATTTAATAAAACCATTTCTGCCACCTTAAGCCTGGTTATCATCTTTATTTGCCCATCCCCAGATTTGAGTGCCATAGATCAATAATGGTCAAGAATACACTTTAAAGAGTAAGATTTTGGCTTCCGATCTCTAGTTTATACTCATGATAAGATTATAAAATTGACCACTTTTCTTATTCTCTATTCCATTTCCCCCTCCACCTTACCACTGGCAGTTCTTTTCCTTCCCAAATAAATGAACACACTACCAATTCCTATTTCTTACTGTCACGAGACACTATCTTTCATTGGCCAGAGTTTCTTGGTACCTTAATTATTTTAGTTCTTCCACAATTATCTGCAAGTTTTCCTATTTCAATCATCCAGTTTTCCTGTTCTGTTTCCAGATCCTTATGTCATTGGCATATACCACCACCTTTAACCCTGCCATGTTTTGGTGTCCCTGAACTTTCCCAATAACTTATTCTAAAATCACATTAAACAAAGCAGGTGACAATGGACTTTGTTGCCTTTATTCCTCTGTGTTCTAGGCATGAACATATGCTTTCTTTTTGTGCATTATCACAGGCCATATTTATGTGTATAAAAGCTATTATCATATCCTTGCAATATTCCCACCTGTTCTCTATTTTCAAGCAGTGGCTCAAAAATGAGATACATTTGCGGTTCTTACATTTTGATTTACTCCCTTTTTTTTTTTAAGACTAACAACTACAACACATACTCTGCATTTTTCTGGCATTTTCTTTCCACATTATCCATATAACTCTAAACAACCACTGTAGTTCCATTGTTCCTACTACTTTTACCATTTCTATTATCAGTTTATCAATTCCTGGTGAATTCCCATTTGGTAGTTCTTTCACTTTACTTTTAGCTACAGCATGTTAAATTCTTCCATTTCATTTACTAAAGCTGTTGTTTTACTGCTCTGTTTTTTGTACTTTCTTCTACTATTAGGGGTTCTCATCATTCTTTCTAACAGGTCTGAAGTATCATATTCCTCTTTCCACTGCTCTTCCCTTGAGTTATCCAATAATTTGGTTATCATACCTATAGATATTGTTTTGTTTATAAGCACCTTATACAGTATTCCCTTATTTCATTTGCAGCTTATCCTCAGTTTCACTAAATACGTTCCAAGATTTATACTGTGCATTTTTGATAATCGTTTCAATTTCTCTCTCTTTTTGCTCTGTCTCAAAAACCATTCTTTCAAGGGTTTGCCCTTCCTCTTTACTGCTTCTGCTATATGCTCATTCCACCAAGGGGTTCCCATCTCCTTCCTCTAATCAGATATCCTGATGCATGTCCTTTCTACTGCATTTGCTATTGCTGATCTAAATCTTACCCAATCTTCTTCTGGCTGTTCTTAGAACATCCTTAAGAAAAACCAGCCTTTACGACTCACTGAAACATTTCCTTCATCACACTACCTGCCAACTTCCAGAATGTCATCCTTTTTAGCCTGTTGTTTGCTAATTTGTCAGGATGATCTTTCCATTGATTCACACTAGGTATAACTTTCAAATCAGCTATATCTGGCTGGAGACATTTGGTTAACAATATGTAATCCATCAGATTTTAACTCTAACCATCCCCCCTGAAAGGGTGAACTTGTGGCAGCCTCTCTTATGATGTCAGGTGTTGACAACAATTATGGAGTTACGCAGGGATAAATCTAGCAAGTCTTCTCCTTCCTCATTTCTTCAATCTATATTTCAATGTATTTTAATTGGATTCCTGCTACTTTTACTATTTCTGTTGTCAGTTTATCAATTCCTGGTGAATCCCCATTTGGTAGTTCATTCACTTTACTTTTAGCTACAGCATGTTCAATTCTTACATTTCATTTACTAAAGCTGTTTCAACAGTTATCAAACAAATTACTTACAAAAATAGCAAAAAATTGTGTTTTTGAAATTGTTGTGGAAACCCCAAAATTTAATCATATCAGCCATCAAATTTCTAACAAATCAGTCCACTATTACTCAACTTATTATGGGTTTTTTTTTTTTTTAAGAAAAAAAAAAAAGCTAAATATAATAAAACCGGCTTTAAAGACTCTATGAATCTGAATTAAAAATTAAATATCACTTCACAGCAGTTCTTTCACACCATTGTTGCCGAAACTAGTATTTTTATAATAATGATATTATGGGAAAAGGAAGTGGCTTATAACATAAGGATAGGATAAATCATCACTCACCAAAGTTGAGGACTGTCACGTGTGAATAACATGTAAGACGGACACAAAAATCCAACATTTTGATATAGAACCTTATTCATTCACTAGAGAATAAAGAAATAAATATTGACAAAAACTTAAGAAAAAATGTTTCAAAATTACTTTGTGATTTGATCATAATTACCAGTAGCTAGTGTCAACTTTCACGGAATAAAGAGATCCTCCGAGCTTTGCCATTGTTTAGTTACTCTCATTTTCTAGCTCTGAAACATTGCTCAACCGAAAAGTTTGAACCCTATCTATAAAGCACAACGATCAAATAGAATAAAAAAATTAAATACAGAGAGAAAAAAAAAGAAGCGGACTTCAGAAGCGTGAAGAACTACATAATACGTGTAACATTATTCATTTTTGGCCTTCCATTATTAGATAATAAGTTTCATTTTAAATTAGATTCCTCCCCCTCCCCCCCCCTGCCCTTTACCCATCTCATCATGTTTTCTCTATCTTTTAACTGAATATGGATTATCAGCACTTCTGTCAAACTTTATGAACCAAATCCATGATGAAACAATAAAATACATGCACTGCACTCAGCTATTCTTTGATGAGCAAAACCAGATCCAATAATGTAATACCCTTTCACAGGCTCAAAAAATATATATATTTTGTGCAGTTTTTGTCAGTTATCTCAGCTGAAACTGCAGAAATCTTTTGCTATAACAATTTCTCTTAACCTTTAAATAATTAACATTTCCCAATGATTGATTGTTAACCATATATGTTACTAGTTCACTCAACTGTCTATTTGTTTTTTTGTAAGTCGTTAAAGAACTTGCAGTCTACCTCTGTCTTTATAATCTTTCTCAGAGCTTTATAACAGAATTATAATGATATTTCTATTTTATGCTGTTTTGCGAAGTGGTATTGCTGGAAACAGAAATGTCAAAGTGTTTTTAGTGAAAAATTTTAGTTAACTTGGTTATGAGTCGTTTATATTACAAATATATGGAGTCAAAGACAGAATGACAGGTCTTAAACTCAGCATGCAATTTACCTCTGTTTTGTCTAGCTCTAAACCTGCAGTTAAAATATAAATCCAAATGGGAGGGAAAAAACTAACTAAATGGGAATCATCACAGAAATGGAACAAATCTACCAAATAAAAACTCATTAGCATTTGCATTACAGAGAATGTACTTATGAGTATTTTTACTGCATCTAAAGACAGGAATATTTATTGATTCAGGCTTTATCTGTACTAAATGATTATAAAAGAAAATCAATCTCTAAATAACAGTTTAATGTAAAACACGAGATTAAATAAATAACATGTTTTTATACAAAAGAAAATAAAAGTACTTGGGAAGTCATGGGAACCTTACTTTTTGTCAAAGTTAAAAAAAAAAAGCAATCCAATAAAACACAATCATGGAGTTCCGATAAAAACTTCATTTAAGGAGAAGCTAATACTGTTTTCAGCATTATATCAGGTAATACTTTCAGTTATTGTCCAGCTGGTAATTGGGTAAAATATTTGTGAGGTAGTACTTAAATGAATTATACCTTTGATACCTGTTACATACCATCTGTATCTGAATGAACAATTCTGACTATATAGATACAAATTATGTGACAAATCCATTGTGTCCCAGTTATTCCTCCTGAATTATAGTGGGACAAACTGTTGCAGCTGTCTGTTAAAGCCAGTTTAAAAAAAAAACAGCTTGTTATCATATTACATCATACTCACTTCCTCCCTGATATGCTGATAGCTGTGCATATTTCTCATTGTATTCACACTTGAATAGAAATGACGTATAAGCCACAGCATAGTGAAACTACTGAACAAATTTGACACCAAACAAATAGGTTATTACTGCTGCTTACCTGCCAATATCCATATTTATATTACCTTATTAAAAATAAAACAAAAACTTGGAGGTTAGGTGAACCGAGAAAGATAGACCCTGATTTGTCAAAAACAAAAAAATTACTTCTTATCATAAACAAATTTTCTTGTAAATGTGATGTACTAGAACAGGGTTGAAAGTATACCACAATACCCTTTTAACATAGTTACACACCTATATAAATACAATTTTGCAGGGTGGGAACACTGACATTGATTGACTGCACATGCTCCAGTGGCAATTTCCCTAGCTATCTAATTACTGATTTCTAAATTTTATTATCATCTTACATATCTTGAATGTTAAAATTCCTCCTTCCATCTACTTTTGTGATTGAGGAATTTTAATTTTAAATTCCTTTAGCATTTTGGTAAATTATTCATCACTTCACTTGGTAATATATTCAAACACAGCACCATTACTGACAAAAGAAAATTTTCCTGCTTCCCTATACAGACAATCAAGTGCCATTTTTTGCCCATGGTCATCTTTTCCATTTCATGCACTAATCCTAATTCTTTGACCAATCCTATCAAGCACCATCTTCAACTAACGCCTTGCACACTTGCAACACTCTTCACCCTCCTCCTGTCTTGCAGTGACTTCAACTCAGTTCCTTTATCATATCAGTTACTGATTGTATCCTGCATTAATTTTCACAAATAAACCTAGTTGCTATTCTATGTGTGGCCTGCAACTCAGGTATTTGATACTCAAACTGAGGTCCCAAACTACACCACCATATTCAAGCAATAGTCTGACCAAAGTTTTGTATCATATCTTCTCTGGTACACTCTCTCACCTTCCTTACCAATAAATGAAGGATTTTATGATCTTTCCCTATCATCTACCCTATGTGTTCTGTCCAGTTGACTTTACTATCAAACGTTATGCCAAGATATCAACAAGCAATTCAGCCCCCATTCTACAGTCATAAACACCCGAATAAGCTAACACTTCCTTTCATTTATCTTGACCTACCCAGTTAGATGTTCTATTATATACCATTTGATTTTATTATATAACATTATGTCACATGCAAAGAATCAAAATTCTGACAGCAAGCAATTAACATAACCATTCATCAGAATGATGAATAGCAATGGTACACTACCTTGTGGCACTCCCTTATTAACTTCCATCTCTTTTGATAACACATCTCCTACTTTTGATACTTTGCTTTCTGCTATTTAAGAATTTCTCTTCCAAGCAAGTCACTGTTTCATCCACTAATAGTTTTCAAGTTATTAAAAACCATTTTATGGCTAACCCTGTCTGGTGCTTTGCTAACAACTTGTCCAATTCATACAAAATATCTTGCGATTTACATGAATATCCTTGTCTTAAATCACAGACATTTTTGATGTGATAGCATAAAATTAAAATGTATATTAATCATTTATTGCCAGTTCTAAGTACCTTCTGACTCTGTTCCACAATTCTTTCCAGTCAACTGACAGTCAGCAGGTAAGCCATTAAGAGTACTGTAGATACATTTCACATTTCCATAAATTATAAATATGTTGTAACAGTAAGTAAGATATCTTTTTTAATGTAGGAAGCACATTGGAAAATAGACTTGTGTGTCTCTATATTTCACTTTCCAGCCACCACTACCTAGCACAAATCACTGGTATTTGTGTGTGGTATTAGCATGGAGTTTCCTATCATACACAACATTGACCGAATGCTGATAGCTGTGGGGGTGTGGGAGAGATGATGGTTAAAAGTGGTCGATGTAGGACATTTTCATATTTTGACCAAAGACTTTTGTGTCCCTATACTTCTCTTTCCTGCCACAACTATATAGTGCAGACCATTGGTGTTTATGTAAGGTAGTAACATCATGTCTCTCATGGTGCACTATGGTGATTGCATGTCAGTAGCTATGGGGGAGCTGGAGATATAGTGGTTGAAAGTGGTCGATCTGGAACACTTTCGTATTTCGACCAAAGACATATGTGTACCTATGTTTCACTTTTCAGCCACAACTATCTAGCGCAGATCACAAGTGTTTGTGTGTGGTAGTAGCATCGAGTGACCCATCTGTAATGTGAGTGTTAAGAGTGCAAACTTGGCAAACTGTTTCGGTACGGGGGTCGAGCTGGCAGAGGGTATGCTAGCTGGCAAGACAGGACAGTCAATTTCAGTGTTAAGCAAAGAAAAAAGAGTAGAGTGGACAACCTATGCCAAGAAACAATTTCTGGTGTTCTAGGTGATAAAGAAATACATGATTGGTCAGTTAGACCATGTGACGATCGAAAATAATTACGATTGGCTGCAAGACGAACAAGGAACAAGGCAGCCATGTTATTCGAACAATAATTTGCAAGAGGCCAAGAAAGAATAATGTGCCTATAGTTTCAGTTGTTGATCCATGTGGGAACCATATGAAATGTTTTCCGAGCCATGGTAGTTATCCATTATTCTGCAATGCCATATGTGAGGTGTAAAGACCACTGATTTTGTTCGATAGCCCTATTTAACAAACGTGTGCAATCTAGGGCATCACTTTTCTAATTAAAAACTTGCTTTCTTCAAGATGAAGTTTGATGTCTAAAACTTACATTGTAATATGGAACTAGTACCGGGCTGGGTATTTGTACTTTAAAATAAACTGTTTAAGTGTGATCTTTTGAAATCTGGTGAACATTCTTTCGTAGTAACCTTTTAGTAAACAACAATTGAATTAATAATCCTAATAAATTTGCCGGATCCCGGGTGGTGACTTTCGAATCTGTAGAAAGCCTTACCCAGGACCCATCAGTATTACCAGAACATTTTCTCCATGGTCTAAACTATTAATACAGACGTTGATATGTCTTCAAGTGATTACAGGATCCTGAATAGCATTTCCTGAATGCTATGGCAGAGTAGCGAGGACTTGTGTGGGCCAACACCAAGAGAATGGCTAGAAGCACACCCAGCTACCAAATTATCCATTCACCCACTCAAGCTTTCCCATTACACATTGTGCACAACATTGGCCGAATGTCGGCAGCTGTGTGGGTATAGGAGATATAGTGGTTGAAAGTGGTCAATCAAGGATATTTTTGTATTTCGACCAAAGATGTGTGTCCGTATATTTCACTTTGCTGCTATAAATACCCTGCACAGATCACTAATGTTTGTGTATGGTATTGGCCTCGAGTCTCCCATTGAGCACTGTAGTGGTTACATGATGGTAGCTGTCAATCAAAATTCTTTACAAACAAGAATGAAGTTGTGGGTACCAGCTAGTATAACAATAAGTCTATCTGAATCAACTTATAAGGCATGAAGGAGGATGGGAGCCAGTACAGATCATAAAATCTGGTCCATCTTTTTAAATGGTGTTTACCACATGCATTATTATTATTCCAACAGAGCTTACAGCAACAATTTTCCTACATTAATACTTTTTTATTTCCTTGAGGCTATAAAGATAATGGAAACATCATTAGAGTCAGGAACATTTGGTGGGCTAGTAAAGGGAAGGAATTCAGCCAAGACCTTTTGAAGGTACCATTCTGACAGTGATATTTAGAGTCCATAGAAAACCAAAATCAAATGGCCAGTTGGGGATTTGAATGTTCATTCTTCTGAATGATACATACAAGGTAAACTTCTCAGTACCCTCACTGATGATTTATTCCAGTCCCAGACTCCCTTACATACAAGCAAAAACCTTCCCATTCCTTTATGCATGAAATCGAGATCAGTTTATGGCAATGGTCATATCTTCAGTTCCACCAACTTCTAGCATTTCCTCCCATTTCCTCTCTCAATGTCTATCCAGGTTTCACCACAACTATATATGCCTTTACACTTCTGGTACTTTTCACCTGTCTACTGTCTTCCAAACAATCACATCCCAACTCCTTTATGATAACACTTATTACATGTGTTCTATGGCCATGTCACAAGCAAATGTGGCTTCCCTCTTTAGCATCCTTCAAATTCCTGGGTTTGAGATCCATAACTTGCATATCATCCTATCCCAAAAAATTCAAACAAGGGTCTACAGAAAGATTTCTCAGTTTCATCACTTCCCTGGTCGGTTTATCTAACAATAGTCACGGGATGTGACAAATAGGGTTGAAAATTAGTCTAATCAGCTTGACATCAGTAGTAGGTAAATTAATGGAGAGTTTGATATGCAACTACATCAAGCATGTCTGTAAGTAAAGACACTGGTTTTCAAAAACACAACATAGCCTTAGCTTTATGTAAGGTATATTCATGTGAAACTCAGTTTCTGGGCTATATGAAAGATATATTTGAAGATATGGATAAGGGAAGCCAAACTGACAGTATAGCAATAGATCTTTCTAAGGCATTTGACAAGTCAGCCATAAAATAGTGGGAAATGGAATGGATGGAAAAACGAGTTGCTGCATACAAGATTTTTTATAAGTAGAACGCAACAAGTCAAAGTAGGAAATGCAGTGTGAAAAGAAATTGATGTGAGAATTGGAGTGCCATAGGGTAGTGTATTAAGATCATTGCTATTCTTTATTCTATTGAACGCTCATGTTAATGGTTTGCAGTCAGAAGTTACGTTGCTTGGAGATGATATAAAATAATAGGATCAAAATGGGGGAACATTGAACAGCTGCAGGATGACCTGGACAGGATACCTAGATGGGTGGAAGATGAATGCAAAGAACAGTCAGGTACACAGATAAAAAAACTAAAGGTTATAGAGTGGGGAAGGAACTGCTTGATGAAAACATAAGTATAAATATCAAGTCATAATGATAAACTCAACAATATTAGGTGGGTGTGGGGAAAAGGTTTCAAAATTCTTGGAAATTATTGGAGAGAATGATGAGAGGTTGTACCTGAGGAGAGAATTGGGTTATCAAATATTAGTCAGACCATTGCTTGTTGAATATGATGGTGCAGTATGGGAGCCACATCTCAGATATCAAATACAGGAGTTAGAGGGAGTGCAAAGAAGAGCTGTCACATAAAATTTGCAGGCCAGTCCATTCATGGTTTGCTTATTTGTAGTTGCTTATTGCATATTGATCATAATTGAAATTTGAAGGTACTTGTCTCTGACTTACTGAAGCAATTGTATGCAGCCACATTTGCAATTTGTACAAATACAGTTATAGGTGATATCCCTATGAAGAAACTGGTTCATTTTCACTCCATAACGTAATATGGAATAATATTATGGGCAATTAATAGAGACAAAAGTGAGTAATAACAATTGTGTGTGGAGGTAGCAGTAGAAATTCATGCAGAGTTGTTCATGAAGTTAGTGATTCTAACATTAGTAACTGAGTATATATACACATTAATGTCTGTCCTTTGTAGTCACAAATTATACTCTGTTTGAAACAAAGAGTAAAATACACAATTATGGCACTAGAAGTAAAAACAATTTTCACAATGATTAGAAGTCATTGTCATTTCATCACAAAGGATGTGATATTCAGCAATACATATTTTCAATAAGCTCCCAACACTTCTTAAATGTCTAACAGATGATAAGATCAAATTCAGGGAAAAAGTTAAAAGAATTTTTAACTGGAAACTACTCCTACTCCATCGAGAATTTATTTCTAAGGTACCTGCAAAATAATTGCCAGTAGTTTATGTAAATGTAGTTGATGTAACTAATGTACCATGTACCGTATACTGTTACTGTATATCTTCTGGGGTATTTATCTATTTTGTTATGCAATTGCTTATCTATAAATTGACAAATTTCCAAATCCCACAGAGGCAGTCTTGTTTTGGTATCTATGGAAAATGAATCTATTGTATTGTATTTGTATCTCGAAATTACTGCAGAATGGAATCAGTAACTGATAAGATACAGGAGCTGGAATGGGATTCATTGGAAGACAGGAGGGTCAACAGAGTGCTGGGAGTGTGCAAGGTATATATTGCTAATAAGGTATGGCAAGTTATTGGTAGAAGAGTTAAGAATCATGCTTGGATGGGAAAAGATGACAATGTCTATGAGCTGGAAATCAGTTATAAGAGAATCGAATATTTTTTTTTCTTAGGTAAGGGGATCCAGAATTGGAATAAATTTCCAAGGAAAGTGGTTAATAATTTAACAAAAAATGCTGAAAGAATTTTAATTTAAAATTTGTAGAGGGCAAAAGTAGGAAGGTATGAGGAAGGTGGAAGATAGACACGTAGGGCTATTTCCACCAAATTATATTTTTGAAATCTCTCCCTACCACATTCCCAACGTAACATGCCAAACAGAGTTTATTGTGAGATAATATGCCAACATATACAAGAATAAAGTTTTTCCCAGCATAACATATGGATAAAATTTTCTCAGGAAACTAGCCAATATGATAGTTTGGTAATCAAAGTTATGCAGTATTGTCAAGTGTCATGTTTTATACAATGACCAACTTAAGTTGTTTCTCGAGAAATATTTATTCATATGCTAATATATTTCAACTTTATACAATGTAACAATGCCAGATCTGGGGAGGAGGGGGGGGGATGTCAAACCATGGTGGCCAAATTTATGTAATGGTGACCCTTTTTTCCCTTCTTCTTCTTCTTCTAGATCCACTACTACCCCAGGCAGAAACAATGGGTGATAATCAGGGTGGTGGGTGCACTCGGGGTGGTGAGAATGAGGCCAGCAAAATATTGTTCAAAGGGTCAGCAATCTCAGTTTTCGCACCGTCTTGGAAAATTTCTAGATCAGCCACTACCATGTAATGATTGAGTACTTTTGCCTTCTCATAAGTATACCTAATACGTTGAATCATTTTACTGCTTCTCCTCATTCCAGGCTGACCTTCCCAGCTAGATATCCTGTCTAGACATTATGTAGTAGCTCACAAAACTCTCTCATTTGAAATCTAATATACAGCAATATGTCTTCCATTAAAAAATCATTCATTAGAATCTCAACATTCCAAATAATCTATGCGGGGAATTCTTATACTTCCTTCCACCTCTTCGATACTGCATTTCCTACCCTCACCATTTGCTTCCTTCCTCATACAATTAAGCATACACATTTTTATAAGAATGAGAAAGTGAAATCTGACAAATGAATATAAGGTGGTACTACTGTTTTCAGACTGGACCAGATAAGTGTTTGATCAGATGGGTATGGAATACTGTTGCTAAGCATGTACACAGATCATATTAAGATTGTTAGTGTTTACCACAATACAATTTTGATTATGTGTATAGCATAGGTTTCTGGGTCTGGTAACAAATTAATTTAAAGTTATCTGCTACCCTGGAATATTAATTTATAAATAACAGTATTTTTCATATCAATTCAAAAACTTTAAGGTGAAATACAGAAAAGTTTAAAAATCTTTTAAGAAGGGGAAGGCAACTGCTCTCCTTTCCACGGAACAATATGACGAAAAGGTGATGAGCCTCCTTGATGATGCTTCTTACATACCGTTGGACGCCGACCCTAACGCAAAAATTGTGAAGAAGACAATGACTCTCATCAAGAAAGCCGAACTACCGGAAGAGGTGACCAGGGAAATCAAGCCACGCACCGCAAGACCACCGAGACTGTATGGTTTGCCCAAGGTCCATAAGCAGGGTGTACCATTAAGACCTATCATCAGTGCCATTGGTGCACCAACTTACCAGCTTGCCAAGTATCTGACAAGCCTTCTGAGCCCCTTTGTGGGTAGTTGCTGTCATCATGTCAGGAACTTGACGGAATTTGTAAAACCATCCAGCCCTTAAAGGTTTCAGATACTGACATACTGGTCAGCTTTGACGTGGTATCGCTCTTCACCCGAGTACCGGTAAGGGACGCAGTTGACCTGATACGCCGTCATTTTGAGCTGGCCATCGCTGACCTCTTTGAACACGTTCTTACCACCTACTTCATGTATGGTGGGAGGTACTATGAACAATCCGACGGAGTGGCTATGGGGTCACCACTCTCTCCGGTAGTAGCAAACCGCTACATGGAGTATTTTGAAGAGAGGGCACTAGAGAGTGCACGCCTCAAACCTTCAGCAAGCTTCCATCATCTGGCACAACACAACGCTGTATTGGCCACACTGGTACATAGAGCGAGAGCTATCTCCGACCGCGAACACCTGCCGATAGAATTGAAACATCTTAAGACAGTCTTCGAACAGAACGGCTATTCTCGGTGACAGATAGAGTGTGCCTTTACTCAGAAGCCACCAAGACCACCGTCGGTGCAAGAGGAAACACCGAAAACTCTTGCTTTTCTTCCATATGCGGGGAACACATCGGGAAAAATTGGAAGACTCCTGGCGTGGTATGGAATTAAAAGTATCTTCCAGCCTCCCGCCAAGATACGTAATATGCTACGGTCGGTGAAAGATGACTTAGGCTTGAGGACACATGGGATTTATTCAATACTGTGTGAATGCGGTAAAGTGTATATCGGCCAGACAATCCGAACAATCGAAGATCGCCTTATCGAACACAATCGGCACCTGAGGCTGATGCAACTGGACAAGTCTGCGATAGCCGAGCATGCCTTCGACAAAGAACACAGGATAGAGTTCGATAAAACGGCGGTGTTGGCCAGGCCCTCTTCCTTCTGGGACTCGGTCATAAGCGAGGCGTTGGAGATCCAGCTTAATGAAAACAACATAAATAGGGGCGGCGGGCTCTTTCTGAGCGAAGCCTGGAAACCTATCATTAGTGATCTCCGACTAGAGCGTAGCAGATCGCACCAGCTAACACCACCAGTCGGGCGCCGCAGTGGACAGCGGATTAAGCAAGCGGTCACGGCCAATCAGCGTGGACACACAGCATCACGGACCGCCAGCACATCCGGGCGGGAGGGAGCTAGTGGCGCCAGTGGTGACCGCAGCGGGCCACATATAAAGCCAATGCTCTCGACCAACTGGAGCGAGCGGGCCTTCCAGCTGAAGGGTATATAGGAGGTTCGAGGCAGAGACAGTCTGCTGAGAACATATCGAAGATACCTGATGAAGACAGCAGAGTCAGCTGTCGAAACGCCGTGTTTTTTACACCACCATCCAGCTGGACACCCGTGAAGATTTTGTTGCATCGATACGCCGGGAAAGTCTCCACTCGCACGTCTTTTAAGAAGTTTGGTTAATACAAAACAATGAAATAAGCTATCAGGAGGAATGCAATTCAAACAGTGGACTCAGTTGTTGTAAGAATATCAGTGTTGTAAAAATCTCTGCCAACAACAAATAAATTGGTATAATGATTGAGTGGAGCTTATTTAACATGCTTCCCATAGCTGTAACTCTAATCACTGCTGTATGCTCGGTAAATTGCTAGAAATTATAAAGAATAACATATATATTAAATATAGCAGAGAATTTTTGATTTGAGATAGTTGCCTACTTACTTTCACTGTAAAATGAATGTCTAGCTACCCGTACATTCTTTTTTGGAGATCTCTTAAAAAAAAAAAGAAGACGACAAAACTATCCAAATTGCCTGCAAACAATTACGATGCTCAAGTTTCCACAAAAGAAGTGCCCAGTGGCATCATTTGGCAAAAAGATGCTGCCTGCCACATTGTACTAGTTCTATTCAGTTTCAAACTAGACCCAACCCTCAAATTAGTGAGAGTGAGGATGAAGGACTTTTAGGAGCACTGTTAAGATGTTAAATATTTCAATTTTTCTTGAAAAATCTTTTTCCAGAATGTAAACAATGCTTAAACAGGCATATAAAAAGTGCTATATAAGTCATACACAGTGTTGTGAGTGACTTAAGCATTTTGAATTGGGTAGCATTTTAAGAACCACATCACTATAAGCCAAGGATTGTTTAAATGTGCTAATAGAGACAAAAAGTTCATGATAAGCAACATAACAGGTGAGAAATGTGGGTATATGGATATGATGTGGAAACAAAAGCACAATCATAGCAATGGTTCTGTAGAACTTTGCCAAGACTGAAGAAAGCACACTGTAGTATAACAGGCTACCATAATAATTATTCTGTGTGATGGGTAACTAAGGAAACGTTTAGATAAACAGATGAAGGAAAGATCAAGACTAGACAAGCTTGGTGAAGGCTGTGTCGTGTTCACTTTGGATTTTAACGTTACTGTGAAAAAAGAACCTGTACTTATTCAGATAATTAAGAATGTTATAATATTATAATAAAAAAGGGAATTAAGTCACATTATATTATTATTTATTTGGCGAAGCTGGATGATGGATGAGTTAAGGAAATAAGAACAACAAATAGAAATACGAGATCAATGATTAGAAATACGAGAACACGAGTCAGTCATATGTGAAGTCAATGTTTCCTTAGCCTATCAGTGAGTTACCCATCATGAATTTATGCCACAAGGTCAGTCTCTGCAGTTCTGCTTGTATTTTTAAAATATTTATGATAAAATTTGTAATGAAAGAGGCCTGAACCATGGAAGAACACCAGCTGAATTTTGTACCACAACAGCACACAGTGTCACTGGTCTCAAAGCGTTTGGGAATTTTTGGTCAAGAATGGAAGAGTTGTCCTTTCTCAACCCCCTTACTCGCCAGATTTGGTCCCAGTAGATTTTTACCTGTTTCCCAAACTTAAAATTTCCATGAAAGGGCATTGTTTCTGAAGTGTGCTGGAAATAAAAGAAAAATCACATTCATAACTAAAAACTATCACAGAAAATGAGTTCCTTGGAACATGTGAGCAGTGGAAGAAATAATGAGAACACTGCATAGCAAGCAATGGGGAGTACTTTGAAGAGGAGATGCACTGTAAGTACAGTAATAAAGATTCTGTTAAAATAGTTTGGTCTTGAATAGACCTCATATTTAAAAGTATCAAACACATGCAGCATTATAATTTTAATTTCAGGTACTTCAACATGAAAACCACAGACTTTATAACACTAAGAGGAGCTTGTGTGTTAGTCTTTAGATACTTGTCTACTATATACTGGAGTCCCTGATTGACAATTTGGAACATGTTCATGGTAATCTTTTCCTACCAACAGACTTATAGAAAGCTCAAGAGAAGCAGTCATGTGTGCACAACATTATTATTTTGAGGACATATTTAATCTTTCTTTAAAATCAGAAGAAAGTAAATGTTGTATCAGATATATTAATTGAGGAAAAATCAAGTCCTTAGTTAAGAAAGATATTACAAATAATAACAAATACAACTTAAAAAGATGCAATCAGGAAGGATGCTGGAATAAGTGTACATAGCAGAAGTTTTAAGTTTGCATATTTACATACTTTCGCGAATTAGAATGTGCTGCTTGAAGCAAAGTTTATGGGAGTGCACAAGTCAATGATATGTTGAGATTTGAAAGGCTTACAGTGCATACTAGAAGGTATTTTTGAGTGATTTGATTTGTAAATGACTGGCTAGTGCCTTGATACTGGTGGTGCTGAATTTCCAAACCATTCATTGAACTTCAGTCAGTGGAAAAGAATCTGATTAAAACTTTGACTAGTGAGCATCCAACAGGATTTTTTGGTTGAACAATTAACTATCTTTTATGAACAATGTTTCAGCTAACCCAGTGTATCAAATATCACTTTTGCCTGGGAAATAAGCCTACATTTCTTTATATACATACCCTTTTCAAGATAAGTTTATATCAGCCTAATGTCTGAGCAATTATTACATTGAAACTCTTAAAAGTGGACTTGCAATTATGAATACAATTTAAATATAATTAAATGAACATTAATTCATATAATAAATGGAGAGTCATCTTACTTGGTGACATATTGCATAGTGAGAAAAGTATCAAGACGTTAAGTAACAAATAGTTTTTGACTCCAAAGAAAAACACACAAAAAATGTGGAGAATGAAGACAGTAAGAATGGCAACAATGATTGACGACCACACAAATCAACAGAGGAAAGGCTGCACATTATGAAAGGAATAAGAGCTTTAGCAAAGAAATAGGTAGACGAGTGAGGTATGTAGTGACTACTGGCAGAAACAGCCAGACTGCCAGGCTACAGCACAACTGCTGAGCGGTGATGGTTATCCAGAGTGATATGAAAGTGTATGCAGTCAGAAGACACAGTGAGCATTGCAGAAATACCAATAGATTTCAGCAGATAGAAACTTTAAATTTATATCTTTTGCAACTCTTGCTGCCAGTCAAATTCCTGACTTATCAAATTCACAAAGTTTTTTCCCCCCCTAAAAACACAAGATTTTTTCTTCATTTCCACTCTACTTTGTCACTGGGAATGATGGTTTTTTTTTTTTTTAAACTTTCATATACAGGAAATAATTTCCTAAGTTTCTGCTGTTATTAGTCGAGGTTATAATGAATGTCTTTCTCTCTTTCGTTTTGTGACAACCTTTGTCTTGTGTTTTTGTCTTACATATATATGTTTGAGTTTACATATTTTGATTTTTCTTTCTTTCTGAAAAGCAAGCATGGAGGATGTAACAAGAATTAACAATGCACCTCAGTTGTAACTGTTCAAATTTTTCTTCTAGATATGAATACTGAAAGTATGTGGACAGATATTTAACCTGAAACCAAATTTTTTTAGGCATATATGAAATCCAACAATGAAAGTCTTAAAATAGATATTAAGACCAAATATCAACTGCTCAATGCCTCATTCGAGGCAAGTTTTGCAAAAGTATGTTGTCAGGTAGGAAATCTCCAAGAAAGTTTGGAAAATTACCAAGGTGAATTGGCCAAGCTTGACCTCTAAAATTATATAGTTATCCTGAATGGGAAACTTTAACTTCCTAGCTTGAGCAGAAGTTAACGGTCAAAAGGATTGTTTGCACTAGGAGGCAGTTATCATACAAAAATGATTTACATGACTAACTGAAATACTGAGACTCATCCTAACAGGATCACAGGGCTAGAGTACCAAAGGGCTTAGAGCATGGCTACTCAGAAATGAAGACCAGGGTGGACAAATTTTCATCTGAGATGGGACAAATATTCAACAGTCATTGCAGTCAAGAAGTTAATGACTGGGAGGACCTTGGGAAGAGATTCGCAGGGTGATCTCTTCACAAAATGTTTTGCTGCTTGCCAATATTTAGTCCAATCAAGCAGCCAGGAAGAGTATATTTGAATTAGAAACTATTGATTTCCAATGGGTACAATTGGTACTTAACAGTTAAAAGATATATTCTGTGAGAAACTGTGGACATGATAGATAGACTAGATAAGAAAGTGCAAAGAGTAGAGAAAAGGAAATCATGAGAGAAGCACACATCCTCATTTCCAAGACACAGAATTTTGGGAAGAATCATTTATGAGAGATTTTGATTCAAGAAATGAAAGAGACTAGACCATGCATAGTTTGCAGAGACAAAATGAAGAAAAGAACCATTTCAGAGAAATAAGGGGAGGGCAAGCAATCGGAGAAGTCTAGAGAGGAACTATAACACTCACCAGCTATCTGACAACAACGGTATTCCATCAAAAGAAGCTGAGCCAGAAGCAAAGACTTCTTGGGAAGAAAACACTAATATCTTAGTTTCTGCTGCTGTTAGGTCCTCACCAAGGGCAGGAGTAGCATCGAGGTCAGACCATGATGATGTTACTCAAACAGAAGATGGCATTAATAAAGATTTTGAGTCTATATATGTAAGTAGGGGCTTGAGAAGTGTAAGTGGGCAAGGGGTTGAGATGGTAAAATGGTCCTATAAGAGAATTTCTATTGGAAGCAGTTGAAGAAATGGGTCGTTGTGAGGTGAAAGAATAGGCGCTAATTGATGACATGAGATTTAAGAAGTATACTGAAAAACAGGTGTACATACGTACAGAAGCACCTTTGTGGAACGTAAGGTCAAAGTTTCCCCTCAAGAAAACTGACTCTAAATATTTATACAGAATTTACGAAAATGCTATAAATTAAAATGAATTCCTGGACACATGTATTCAACAGAGAGAAGAGTTGGTCTTTTAGGCCTATGAAAAAATTATTAAATCTTCTCTTATACCTTCTCTTGTGTTTGTTTTTTTGTTCGTCATCCCAGCCGCCTTCATCTGTGGTAAGTGTTGGGTCATATTTCCCTATCCTTCCTTAATTTTATTGCCTTAAAGCTTTTTCCTGCTCATTGTTATTATAGATAGATAGATAGATATGATCACTTTGATCCCATGTGAGAATAATCTCGGGGATGTGGAACAGTACATACACTTATTAGTAATGTCAATATTACTATATAATTGATAATATTATTATATATTGACAACAAGTTAGCAAACAACCCATTAGTATAACCAATATCTCCTGTAATCTACAAATACAATCCCGAGTTAATTAATACTTATTATGTGGAACAGTGTATACACTTGTTACCAGCATCTAATAACCAGTTATTTTCTTACCAACCAGTTGCCATGATGAGTTTCACTGTAATTTGTGACTACATATTATATTATGTTAGTTGCTATTTATGTGGAACAGTACACACAACTATTAGCAATATCAATTATAATACCAACAACTCATAAGCAGTCAATTACTTAAAAACCTGTTAGTATCATAATTTTTCACAGCAGTTTTTGACTGCATGGTATATCATGTTAGTTACTATATATGAGTGAAATTTTGTAAACGGTGTAATTAGTTCATTTGTCAAAAGTTTCAACAGAAAGAAAAACCATATATCATTTTAGTAATTGTGGATAATTTTGTCACCTTCCCCTTCCATACACCATATATACTATTTTATCAGTCATTCTTAGTTACCAAATTCCAAGAAGAAAATTCTTTTACAGAGTAAAATGGGTTCTGAAGCAGAAACTCTTTCAGTTTGGACTTAAAGTAGTTGGGTTTTTGTAGATAACATGTAATTTCTGTTGGTAATACATTGAATAAGGAAGCTCCAGTAAATGTTAACCGTTTCTGTGCAATTGACAGTGATTTGTAATCCTTGTGAATATTATATTTATTCCTAGTATTATGGCTATGTATGTCAGCATTAAGATTGAAGTGTTCAGGATTTTCCACTACAAATGATAGTACAGAGTATACATACTGTGCTGGCATTGTTAGTACACCCAGATTTTTAAATAGATTTCTGCAAGACGTCTGTTGGCTTCCTCCACAAATAGTTCTTATAGCACGCTTTTGCAATTTAAATACCCTCTGTGCTTGTGATGAGTTTCCCCAGAATGAGATGCCATAAGTGAGCAGGGAATGAAAATATGCAAAATATACTAACTTTCTGGTTTCTATATTAGCTATTCTAGGTATTACCCTCAGTGAAAATGTTGCAGAATTCAGTTTTTTAAGAAGTTGTTGAATATGATGTTTCCAGTTCAATTTGTTATCTATATATACACCCAGGAATTTTGTGAAACTGCCTTCATTTTATTGCTTTTCCTTCCGATATCACATTATAGCTGTCCTTTGTTTTATTTTTTGTAACAAACTGAAGTAACTGTGTCTTTTCTACATTAAGTATTAGTTTGTTGGCATTAAACCACCTGTTAATTTTCTTTCACACTTACATTAGACTAATAAAAAATATTCCTGAAATTTGCTTTTGGAACCCTGCAGAAGAAGAAGAAAAGGAGAAAGGGAGAAGAAAAATAGGGGAGGACAGCAGACAATGCTTTAAAGAAGTTCGTATTTTAGTAAAAAATTAAATCGACAACATATTAGGAAAAAAAAAAACCAGGAATGCTTTGGAAAGGAGGAATAGCAGTTATTTCAAAAATAGAAGTGAAGTTGGTGCTGGAAGATGCTACATCTGGAAGTGCCATCTGGGTAGGGGGAAAAATGGAACACGTGTCCCAGGCAGCCACATCATGTTTGAAGGAACAGCAAATGGCAAATTTATGTGGCAGTGACTGTTTTTTTATAAGCTCTACTATTTCCCTGCTTAGTGACAAGGTTTATGCCCAAGCTCAAAAAAATTCATAGTTCTGCCATTGCAGATTGGAGGATAACAATGGGAGACATGAGAATCACTAGGGCAAGAATAGTGGCACCCAGACCAAATTGTTGTGGAGTCTACCCAAGCAATCATGGCAACCAATGATGTAACATTCTGCCACAAAGGAAAGAGACGATTCAGTAACTATGGGATGAAGGAAAAGCTGTATGTATTTGGTTTCTCTAGATGAGAAAATGTTGAGTGTTTATGACACATTCCTAGTGTTGTCAAATTTACTCATTTGTAACATTTAGAATGGTGAAACTGTAACAATAAAAGGGGCTTGTGAGTTAGCATGTAATACTAGAGTCATTTACTGATAATTTGAAATATGCTGACTGTTGAGTGTAATGCTATCCAATGCATAACATAGATTCATAGTAAGGTCAAGAGAAATGCTAAGGTGTGCACAGTGATATCATTCGAAGGACATATTTAATCTATCTTTAAAGTCTGCAGAAAGTAACTATTGTATAGGATATATTAATCAGGGGGGAATAGCAAAGTAATTAGTTAAGAGAGTTATAGCAATTATAAGATCCAAGATAAAAAAAAATAGTAATAATTTGTGGTTGGAAGGCACAATCACAGGGATGCAGTTGGTATTAATGTGCAGAGCAGTTGCAAATTTCTAGGCTGCCTCTTATTAATGTGAATTAGAATGGGATATTCATGACAAAGTTTATGGGAGTGCATGAGACAATGACATGATGAACTCTTGAAGGATTAAAGTGTATCTGTGTTGGACACTAGAGAGTATTTAGAGTGAGCTGACTACCATGATTTGCTTCCGTTTTGTTGCTGGCAGCACTGAATCCTAACCATTTAATAAACTTGAATGTTTGGAAAAGAATCCAATTAACATTTCAACTGGTGACCACTCAGTACACTATCTTCTGTTTCAGTTAACCCAGTGTAGCAAGCATAATTTTTCCAACAGGAATAAGCCTACATTTCTCTATATCCGCATCCTATTTCAGAGAAGCCTGTATCGGTCTGGTAGCAATGCATTATTTTCTGAAAACCCATAAAAGTGGACTAGGAATTATGATTAGAATTAAAGCGTAATTAAATGAACAGTAATTAATACATGAAGGAATGAGTCATCTTACAACATATGGAAACAGAATTTACATCTAACAAAGCAGCATTTTTCTTGTTGGTAGATGATTGTATAAGGCAAAGTTTTAATTGGAAGGTACAGCACACATGCATATTTGAATGCTAAGATGAAGGGCGCATGTGCAGAATAGCATATTAAGTACATGCATTACCATCAATACAATGAAGTGCCAAAAGTCATGATATAATACTGTACTATAATAATAGCATGATGTAACACTGTACCTCATATCTTGAATATGACCATGCCAATACCATATTTGACCTGACATCTCATTAGTCAATCTGAACACAATATAAGCTGTCCATAACAAGGCAATTAGAACGACTCAAATGATAATTGAGATTAAATTAATTCTGAAGTTGTATTCATTCAACATTTCATGATCAATGATTCCAGTTCAAACTCCACATAATGCAATTACAACTACAGTGGATAGTGCTCTCTCTGAAATTACAGATGAAAAATGGTGATGGTTATTGTAGCCTTCTATGATTTTTTTTATCGGAGGAGCCACATATTCACATTAAGTCTGGCTGGTACAAAACTCACATTCTCCAGTCCATGTTTTTTGGCTTCCATTCGATATAGGAAACCAAAACACATTAAGCTGTTGTTGTTGCTTTAGGGTGCGTCGACAGCGAAGTCACTAGTGCCCTAGCAAAACCAGCTAATACTGTATGCATGGTCAACTGTAAAGGGATTGGCCATACAGAAAGCTAAATAAAATAAATCATAAAAAAGGACATGGCTGTAAAGGGGCAATCAGGACCTATGACTTTACAATATCTGGATGGTTGTAAAGGGGCCAACCAGGTTTGAAGAGAAATTAAAAACACTACATGTCTTACTGGCTGTATAATGGCCAGCGAGACAGGAATTATAATATTATAAAAAATAACAATGCACATGGATTAGTGGCTGTAAAGGAGCCATCCATCCATCTTAAAACTAGGCCAATCTGCCTAAAATCTTAAGCACTAGACCGGCTAGTACACAACATTTTAAAACGCTGACCACGTTGCTGGTCTCATTGTTTAAAATAAGGGGCATATCATTGGCCAGGCCAACGTCTGCCCTTAAGTCTAAAAACAGTACACAATCAATTAAAATGTGGCGCACCGTCAAGAGGTACACGAAAGGCATTACATTTGGATAGGTCCTCCTGGAGGAGAAGAAAGCTATGCATCAAAGGACAGTGTCCTAAGTGTGAATAAGGAGAATCTCATCCCTCCCTGCCTGCTGGAAGGAGCTGATCCATGGCTGAATGGTTGGTTTGACCAGCTGGAGCTTATAATGCTCTGCTTCCAGCCACTGCCAAACGTTAAAAACAAATCTTTTCACCACCAAGGCAAGGTCAGACTTTGGGACCGGATCAAAGTCAATACTGATGTTGTCGCAGGCTAACTTGGCAGCTTCATCAGCTGATTTGTCCCCTCCCCCCCCCCCCTCCCGTTTCCCACATGGCCAGGTACCCAGCAGAATACAACCTCCTTTCCAAAAGAGTGGGGGGATTGTAGGACAAGACGATCTGCTGGGTACATGTTTCCCAAGGCCTGAATGTATCTGAGGGAATCACAGCATACAATGTACTTTATGCCGCGACTTATGCCGGAGTGACTTTAATAAAGCCTAACACTCTGCAGTGTATATGCTGCATATGCAATTCAGCTTGAAACTAAGTCGCTTGAGGGAACACTGCGGAGCAACCTACTCTGTTATTCTGCTTAGACCCACCATATATACTGGCATGGAATCGTGAAACTGGTTTAAAACATCTTTAAAAATTCGGATACAAACATTGTCAGTGGTACAGAGATTGTTGTACCATGACAGTTCTAAAATTGTTCTTGGACCTCTATAAAAGCCAGAGAGGAGATTTACTAAACCCTGGTGATGAAAAGAGGGCATCTCAAATCCATATTCCTCTAAAACAGCCTTTGTACGGTAGCAGAACAGTTTCATTACTTTATGGTGGTTGTTGTAAGGCTGGTCAAAGTTAGGATGAGTAATTACATCATACACGGGACTGCCAGGAGTTGCAGCAATATGTATATAGTGTCACACCATGAGGAGACGCCGGCAGATGGAAAGCGGCGGTTCGCCAGACACAGCACAAATGGCACCTGTGAAGAGATGAATTGCTGCACGGTGGACACTATCCAGTATACAGAGATAACTTTCTCGTGCCGAACCATATACAATGCAACCGTTCTCCAACTGTGACCATTCAAAGGTTCTATAAAATTGTAGCAGGCAGGAGTAGTCAGCGCCCCATGCCAGGCCACACAGACATTTTAAAACAATGAGAGCTATCAGGACTCTGGCTTTACATCTATAAGATGTGGCAGCCAAGAAGCCTACATTCTAAAATGAGACCCAGAAATCGAACAGTTACACTAAAACTTAAAACATTGTTACTTAAGGTGAGATGAGGCACTGCTAAAAAGTACACACTAGGCAGCAGAGAAATGGAAGCCAGTGTGTACTGACCATTCATCCAGCCTGTTCAACATGAGCTGCAGCTGCTACTCAGTGCTTCTCAGGCTAGACTATGCACAAAAAAATTAAAAAGTTGTCAACGTATAAGGACTACTGGATGGGCCTCCTTATAACAGTTGAAATGCTATTAATCACAACAGCAAAAAGGCTCACACTTAGAACTGACCCTTGTGGAACACTCTTTTCTTGTATAAAAAGTTCTAACACTTCACTACTGACTCGGTACCGGAAGCAACATCCTGATAAAAATGATTTTAAGAAACGGGGAAAATTTCCCCTGAAACTCCAGCCATATAACTGTTTTAAAATAACATGCCACCTGGTAGTATCGTATGCCTTTTCTATGTCAAAAAATACACCCACAAGGTGTTGGCTGCAGATGAATGCATCCTGTATTGCTGCTTCTAGTAGGATCAGGTTGTCCATGGTGGAATGGAACTTCCTGAATCCACACTGAAAAGGGCTCAGCAGTTTACGAGACTTGAGACACCAGACGAGGTAGCGGTTGACCATCTGCTCTAGTGTCTTCCTAACGCAGCTTGTTAAGGTGATGATTTGATAACTACTGGGCAACAACTTGTCCTTTCCAGGTTTTAAAATAGGGATCATCGTTGCTTCTTTCCATGAGTTGGAGAAGTGTCCTTCAGTCCAAATATAATTAAAAATACCCAGGAGGTACTCTTTAGCATCTTTTCTAAGATGCCTCGGCATCATGTACTGGATCAGGTGCAGTGTCCTAGGCGCTGTTTACTGCTGACTGCAGCTCCCAAGATGAAAATGGGCTATTGCATGCCTCTAAATCTGACAAGTCAAAGTTAAAGATATGCCATTTGGCAGATATTCTTTTTTGCTGGACCTGATGGTCCAATCTGGCAGACAAAGTGATGGCAGTGAAGCACTCTGCCATCAGCGCGCTATACTTTGCTCGTCGGTGACTACACAACACTGATCCAGTAATCCAAATACTGGTACTCGGAAGTACCTCCCGGATATACATCAGATAGACTCGCATACCTTTGTCAATGTTGTGGAACAGTTATTTGAGCTCACAAAGTTCTTCCATCACCTTCTTTTGCTCTCCTTAATCACACGACACACCTTAGCTCTAGCAATTCGGAATGATGCAAGGTTGTCAGGTGTTGGGTGCAACCTAAAATGATGCAAGGCCCACCCTGAATAATGGAACAACATTCGCCGTTCCATCAGGGGATGGGCATTCGAAGCAGTGCTCCAGAGCTACTAGGCATGAAAATATCAGCCACCCAGTGAATCATATCTGCAATATGTTTCACCTTTTGTTCTGTATTTTGGCACTGTTCTAGAATGATTGTAGAGCTGCCAGTACACTCTGCTGATATTCCTTTTTTGTAGTGTAGTTCTTCCCCCAACTTCTAACTCTATGTGAAGCAATATTGGGAAGTGGTGGCTACCATGAAGGTTATGATCCACCTCCCAACATACGGAGTCTGCATTTCAAGGAGAGAAAAGAGAAAGATTGATGGCAGAGGACGTACCGGTAGCAGCAGTGAAGTGAGTCATTTGGCCAGTATCAAGGATGCATATCTCCTCTCACTCCTATAATCTACAAATTTCCCAACCTCTGGGGCATCGGTGGTCAAACCCCACAGTGCACTGAGCACATTAAAGTCTCCCAACAGGATAAAAGTTGGAGGAATTAGCCAAAATAAGTCAGCTAGTTGACCAAAATCAACTTGTATAAGGAGCATACGTTAGTTGTATTGGGCCATGAATTCTGGCAGCTAATGCTTGTAACGTAGAGGTGAGAGCAACAGGTTTGGAGTCAACAGTGCAACTCCCCCTTTGCTTGATCACCCTCGGTATCATCCTTAAGGTAAACATCAAATCCTCTTAGCACAGGTTGGTGTGTTTGTCTGAAATGTGTCTCACAGAGACAGAGACACAAAGGATCAGACCATGCTAAGTTGTAACACCTCTTTGTGAGCCAGAAAACCATTAATGTTCCACTGGAGTATGGGAGCCATCCTACCTATTTAGTTTCACCCAACCCAGTTCAGGTGGGTCACTGTCTGTTCTTTTTTTTCTTTGGCCTCTTTCCCTTCTTCTCCCTACTACTAGCTTGGGAGGGGACGAAGAGGGGGATTTTACGAAACTGAGTTGGGTCCGTCTGTCTAAACTTCGGGCCCTGGATCTTCTAGTCACCTCCATTCACAGCTGTAGCAGATTGTCATGCTACTGCTGTCAAATTGCGGGGTGGAATTGGAGGTGCCGCTACTTTGAGTGCCACTGCTGGTGGACTTTTAGTGACTGCTGCTGGGTTGCTCGAGGTCGCAGACGTAATACTACCAACGTCTGCGGTCTTGATGTTATGACCTGAGCAGATTTTGCACTGCGTTTGCCCTGACATGAGCATGTTGTGCTTGTGCTCATGTCTGCAACGGATGTCTGGGTAGCAACACTCACTTTCCCGATGGGAGTTGAGGCCATCTTAGCAAAACTAGTTCCAAAAATTGGAGCAGCGAGTGACTTGGTGTTCTTCTTTGCTTCTGCATAAGTAATCTGCTCCTTGGTCTTCAACTACTGTATCTTGCACTCTTCAAGATACACTTGACATTCCCCACTCTAGGCCAGGAGCGATCCGGAGCAGTTGATGCATACCTGTAGCAGCTGTACAACTGACACCCAGCTCATGAACACACTATGCCACATTCCTACCCTATCCACTAACAACTCGTCAGTGGGAATAGTACACTGCTAGCTATAACCTGGAGAATTGCTAAAAACATAGTCTGAAAGGCCACATATCAGTGATTGAACTCATTTTCAGGGTTTCGGGAGAGGGAAGATTGTGAGGCCAAGAACACAAATAAGGCTAGAGGCTTCGCAATGGCTGAGGATATGTTCTCAGCATTAGTTAAGAGAACTAATTGACTTGTGAATGCCTTGCTGCATTGCATGTTGGTAATTTGAACTACAAACATATTATGCAAAAATAAAGGTTGAATTACAGTGGTTCAAGATTTTGATTGTATCTCTAATTAAGTAACAGTTTGTTGTCATGTTTTTTCTTTCTTTTTCTTATAGCTTTTTGCTTCATCGACATCATTTTAGATGCAGGATGGGACTAAGGACAAGTAATGGGAAGGAATTTGGCCATGGCCTTTTGATGTAAGTATCCCGGCACTTACCTGGAGTGATTTGGGAAAACCATGGAAAACCCAAATCTGGATAGCAGGATGGGGGTTCAAACTGGCATCGTCCCACATGCAAGGCCAGAGCATTAACTGCTTAAACCACCATGTTCAGTTTGTGGTCATAGTCATCTCTTCAATTCCATTTGCTACTGCTAACCCTTCTACCAATATCCATCCAATCCTCATTGTCAATATAAGCTTTAATAGGTTTTATAAACTGACAGCACACTCTACATTTGCCTTTCACTGACAAACAATCCAGTACTTCAATGATTTAAAAAGAGTGGTCAATGGTAATTTCTACAAAAAAAAAAAAAAAAAAAAAAAATCCAGATTTCCTCCTTTGCACTCCCTCCAACTCTCATATTTCATTTCCATAACATGGCTCATGTACTACATGACCATACTCAAGCAACAGTCTAAGTTTTAACACATCTCCAGAGCTATTTTACCCAATTCATATCATGTTTAGGAGCCTGGGAAAGCCACAAAATCCCATGACTTTCTGCACCTTAGCGAATGCAAAAAAACAGGCAGTGAAGAAAAATAATGAAATTACAAAATAAATAGATCAATGTGCCTTTTACATTAAATTAATATCAAATACATACCCATCCTCAGGCAAGGTCTGAACATGGGTGCTGTTGTGACCAGTTGCAGATTTATCCATTTTAGCTGTAACCCTATCAGCTGGCACAGAGATGCTACGACTGAATTCTTGTGGAGTTGTCAATCTAGCACTCTTCTTTTTGCTATAAATATGATGGCAATGTCACTTATTTTGAAAAATTTAATTACAAGTTCATAAACTATGGCAAACATGGTTTAAATTCTTTTTTCTCTTCAGAGTTGTGTATACAAAAATATGGGATGTTTATATACAATGAAAATTATTTGCTAGACAAATATTGTGAAATGAGATACCTAGGTGGAGATATTTTTTCCGAATAAACAATTCAACAAAAACTTACTCTGTCAAGAAAGGATGCTCCAGTAGCTCAGCAGCTGTAGCCCTCTTGTCTGGATCAGGTTCAAAACAGCAAAGAATGAAATTCTTTGATTTATCTGACAATTCTGATGGAATTTCAGGATGTATCTTGTAATAGCCTACCTATAAACATGCAGGCAACTCTGATAAAACAAACAAGTAAATGAATGATACAACAAAAACTATAAAAATGAAAACTATTTGTTTATTTCTAAGTTAAACTTTACAAAAATATTAAAATTAATGTTAGCTTGGTAACTACAAATTCCTGTAGCTGTTTTGAAGACTATGAGCAAGAAGATGACAATGTTTGTTAAAGCTAACTAATTTGTGTTCATGCATGAAAACACTACTATGGTACACCTGTCAACATATACATGAAATTAATTTTTTATGGCTTTCCACCATGCCAACATCAAGGTCATTAGACAGAGGTGGAAAAGGACTGGGGGATATACAACCATGGCCTTTTAAAGGAACTAACCCAGTATTTACCTGGAGTGATTTTGGAAACCATGAAAAATCCAAATCTGGATAGCCAGGCAGGGATTTGAACCCACATTTTTCCGAATGTGAGGCCAGAGTGTTAACACTCATCCATTGGCAATAACACATTTTAAAATTGCTCCATTATGTTATTACCAAAACAATTCGAATGGGGGAGTTACTGTTTAATGGCTTTATTATTTTCTAAAAAATGATGAATACAATAAGCAGGAGGTCCTTAGTTTCTCACATGGCCAGAGGAAAGTCATTCTACTGAACTAAATTTAAGCTGGTGGTACTATGAATTGCAGCATTTTCTTACAAACCCAAATGCCTGAAATGCTATAAGACTATTTATTGTTACATTGCATACAAAAAATAAATAAGTTTTGAGTCAATGTAGTCTTCACGGGTGTGCAGCCGGATGGTGTTTTGGAAACACGTTTTGACAACCAGCTCAGCTGTCTTCATCAGGTGTCCGGTGTCTACAGGCTGACAAAAGCTGGCAGTCACCGCATGGACTGGCTTAGCCTCCCAGATGGACCTCCTAATATACATATGGTATATTATGCCAGCTTTCGTCAGCCTGTAGACACTGGACACCTGATGAAGACAGCCGAGCTGGTTGTCGAAACGTTGTGTTTCAAAAACACCATCCGGCTGCACACCCGTGAAGACTACATTGCTTCAGTACGCCGGGAAAGTCTCCATGCACACACAAGTTTTGAGTCAATCTGCAAGCAAAAATTTCCTTTTACATAAATCTAAGATAATGATAATGAAAGTTAAAAATATTCTTTTGAACAATAAAAAATACATCATAATGAATCTTGACAAAGTAAAAGAATTTTGAAAATGTAGATCAAGTACGGAATTATGTATTTCAGACCACAAATATCTACCAGAAGGTGAAACTTTGTGAAAGGGGAATAAAGAAGAATTCACAGAGCTGGAGGACTTAAATAAGCAATTCTTATATACATATATTTGGATCTCAGAAATGGCTCTAACGATGTGGATGAAATTTCATATTTAGATGATGTTTTGTTTTTTAAGTTTTTAAATACCTAAATAGGCGACTTCCATGCAAATGCAGAATTTTACAAAATATTAGCAATTCTTGTATTTGGCATCTCGGAAATGGCACTAATGCCATCTCTTAGACATTTCAGGTACCAGTAGGCTGGTGTGATGTTATTTAAGTAAAGAACTGTTATAACTTTAAACGAATATTTTTTGTGGCCTAGGTGACCTGTGCGAGTAATATCGTGGTCAGTCAGCATATGGTAATATAGTAATGTGGAAATAAGTAAATGCAAGTATTTATTAATGAAAGGTATTTTATTTTGAAGAGTAAAACATTAAAAAAGTAGATGTTTAAAAAATATTGGCTTTGTCACATGGTCTTTTTTTAATCTTCTTTACTCTACAAAACTTCTTTGAAAACAATATTAGCAGTTATAAAGTGATCATGGTTGACTATTCAAAACAAAAATAAATATTAATGAATTTACAAACTCATGAAAAACCCGCATATGGGAGTCCATACACAAAAAAACATTCTGATAAATACAATCCTGCCTTCCAAAGCGCCTGACCTTGTGCTTTTCTAATGTTCATAACGAAGGTTACTTCTTTTGGGAATTGTTTTCTTATCATTTGGAAAGGCACAACTGATCAGAAGATATGTGGTTACTGAAAGGTAAAAGCATAGTTTTACCAGAGTGAATTAATTTAGCACTGATGATGTTCTCGTGTAAGTGAAATATCACAAATCTTCTATCATCAATTAATCCCTGATTATTATGATTTGTATTTAACATAATAATAGCATCTTTCTTTAAAAGCAATTTATAAAGTGGTAAACCAGACGACCTCATTGTTGTTGTTTGTTGTTGTTGTTATTCGGGCTTTAGGGCGCATCAACGTCTAGGTTATTAGTGCCCTAACCAATACCCGGAGTGACAATGTGGCATAAAACTCTACTGCCGTCCATGTGGCCAACTGTGAAGGGGTCGGCCACACAGACAGCAGAGTAAAATAAAATACTAACTGAAATAACGTCTGTGCGGTCGACTTTAAAAGGGTCGGCCACACAAACAGCAAAATAAAATATAAAACTAAAACTATAGCTGTAGATTGATCTTGAAAGATAAAAATACAAACAATAACTGGTTGGCTGTAAAAAGGCCAACCAGATTAAGACAATGGACTAACTGGCTGGCTGTAAAAGGGCCAGCTAGATAAAATCTGCACAAAACCGCAGCATCTGGTATTGGATCATTTCAGGCCCTGGAGCAGTGTCATTGGAGCTGTTTAATACCGACTCCAGCTCCCAAGATATAAATGGGCTGTTGTACATCTCTGGATCTGACGAATCAAAGCACATCACGCACCTCTCGGCAGCAATCCTTCGTTGCTGGAACCAAGGATCAAAATTGGTAGATGAAGTGATGGCAATGAAATTCTCCGCCATCAGCTGTGCTATGCTTTGTTCATCGGTGATTACACGTCCATGATCCAGTAATCCAGACACTGGTGTGCGAGAGTACCTTCCAGGTATACGGCGGATTGACTCCCATATTTTTGATGAACTTGTGGAACGGTTAATGGTGCTCACAAAGGTCTGCCATGACCTTTTCTTGCTCTCCTTAATGATGCGACGTACCTTTGCTCTGGCGATACGGAACGCTGCTAGGTTATTGGTTGTTGGATAAGACCTAAAGCGGCGCAGCGCCCGCCTCCGAACCTGAATCACAGAACGACATTCGTCATTCCACCAGGGGACGGGCGTCCTTCGCAGTGTTCCGGAGCATTTAGGTATGGTAACATCAGCAGCCTGGTGAATCACTTCTGTAAAGTGATTCACTTTTTCCTCTATGCTGTCATACTTTTGGAGGACAACCCTCCGGCAGAAAAGATTTCCACTTGTGTCGATGGTTACTACCCTCACATCCTAACTCAACGTGCATGAATACTGGGAAGTAGTCACTGCCATGGAGGTCACAATCCACTTCCCAATGCACGGAGTCTGCAATTGAAAAAGAGCATAGCGAAAGGTCAATGGCAGAGGACGAACCGGTAACAGTGGAGAAATGAGTCACATGACCAGTATTGAGGGTATATATTTCCTCTTGCTCTATTAGTCTGCTAACTACTTGGCCTCTGGGACAATCGGTGTTTGAGCCCCATAATGCACTGTGAGTGCTGAAATCTCCTACTAGGAGGAAAGGCCGAGGAAGCTGCCTCAAGACTTTGGAGAGGTCATCATAGTCGACGGGCGTGTAATGTGGCAAATAAATAGAGCATACGGTCAGTTTGATGACACTGTGTATCATCCCTGCCACTGCTTGTAGGTTAGAGGTGAGAGCAACTGGTTCGGAGTGGACAGTGTTTCGGACGAACACAGCCACTCCCCCCTTCACTCGAACACCCTCGGTATCGTCCTTTCTATAGATGTCATAATCTCTTAGCACTGGCTGGTGTAGTGGTCTAAAATGTGTCTCTTGGAGACACAATGGATTAGACCGTGCTAAGAGGTGGACCTCCTCTTTGTGAGCCTGAAAGCCGTTAATGTTCCACTGAAGTATGGGAGCCATCCTACCTGTTTAACCTCACTCGCCCCGGTTCGGGTGGGCCTTTATTCGGTGACTGCCGAGCGACGGGACCAGAATCCTCCACCAGCATTACCATGTCTTCACGGTCTGAAGACACCTCAGATTCAGAAAAGGTCTCGCAGGGTAGAGGGTTTTTCCTCCGTCGAGATGTTTTTCCCTTCTTCTCTGAGCTACTAGGTAGCCTGGGAGGTGAAGAAGAAAGGGATTTTAAAAATGGTGTAGGGTCTGTGTTCCGAAACTTTGGCCCACAGACCTTCTGAACTGGTTGCCTTTCACTGCAAGGTGAAGGTGTTACTGCTGCCGAAGCTATTGCGGGTGGTGTTGCTGTTGCAGTGCTTGCAGCAGTAGGCCTTTCTTCTGTTGCTGGTGGAACTGATGATTCTGCTGTCGATGTGGTCTGGGTGTCAGATGTGCTGCTACCGATATCAGTGGTCTTCGGTGTTATGACCCTGATGGGCTTGGCACCACATTTACATTGACATGAGCACGTTGTTCTTGTGCCCACGTCTGCAACTGACGTCTGGGTAACAACACTTTCTTTCCTGATGGGAGTTGATAACATCTTCGCGAAGCTGGTAGCGAAGACAGGTGGAGCCAGAGACCTATATCACTTCTTAGCTTAGCTCCTTCGTTATCAACTCCTGTATCTTTTTTTCTTCCAGATACAATCGACACACTCCGCTCCCGGCTGGATGTGCCCCAGAGCAGTTGACACACACCTGTGGGAGGTTGCAGCTTGTACCTGGCTCATGAGCCGCCTTTCCACACTTCCGACAGGTGGGGTTGCCCTTACAGGTAGCCGTCGTATGACCAAACTGCTGGCACTTAAAGCAGTGCATAGGGTCCGGTACATACGGGCAAAGTTGGGAGTGTCAAACGTCAGGACGAAGGTGTCTGTCTTCTCAAGACAGCCGTTAACCCTTCGTGTGATCTGACGAACCTCAACCACATTTTCTGTTGACCACTCCTTACGAAGTTCCTTGGTCTCTAAATCTATAAGGTCTTGACAGGTGATGACACCTTTACTAAAATTTAGAGTTTTATGGAGTTCGCACTTTACAGTGAACTCCCCGAGCTTCTCAGACTTAAGGAGGAGGACAGCCTGCTTGTGGGTGGATGTTTCCAAAAGCCGAGTCCCAGAAGTTGTTCACCAAAAATTTACAACATGGCTGCTATTACAAGTTCCTTCGTCCAGGTTGGTTCAGTGCCATCCTTGTTCCGCCAGCCCGCGCGGACCTCGCGACACCGTGCGCTCACCACCGAATTCCAAAAAAATACTGGAGACGACCGAAATCCTACTGAATATTGAAAATATAATGAGGGATACCTTACATGCCCCCTGAAGATTGAAGTCATTTTTGGAACAAAAACTGGCTGAACATCTTAACGAGAGAAAAAAAACCCAGAAAGAATGTTAAAAAATCCCAAAAATTACTGAAAAACTCCCAAAAATTTGGAAAATTCCCAAAACTAAACCTATCCTAAACCTAAGCGGTTGCTCTGTTCTCCATTCATACCAAGTAATCACAAAAATACTGCAACTTTTACTCACTCATACTTGAAATTACTATCAATATTAGACATTGAAAAAGTCAACATATTAAAATCATATATATGCAAATATTATCAAAAATTCCACATATGGAATAGAACTTTAGTTCAAAGTGTAACATAAAATGTATCATATCAAGTTGAATTTTCACACAAAATATTCAGAAAATAATGGCTCTTAAACCTAAATTGTTACAAAATTACAAATGAAGACATCTTAAACCTAAAATTTGCAAAAGTTACATGCGTTGCACAAAAGAAAAATTATGTGTTTTACAAAAAATAGTGTTTTTCACAGAAAATCTTAAGGCTTTGCCTCTCTCTGTCCTTCGTTACTTGAACGTTCTTATTCTTACTTTCTCACACACTTATTAAACATGGATTCATACCCAAGTCCTTTATACTTTTGCTCACAAATGGGGTAAATGCCCAAGTCCTGTCACGGTCGCCATGTCAGGGACAAACCGAGTACTGGGGTTGAGGTATCGGTTAAGTCACCTGAGCCAGACGTTGTCCAAAATATTCTAAAGTTATGAAACCGTGTAAAATTAATAAAGCTAACAGTTCAAAGGACCACAGTCGCCACTTGCAGGCTTCACCTTCTGCAAGAAAGGTATTATCTTAATAAATGAAAGTCTCAACTGAAATCAAAAGTCATATATTCTTCAAAATTTTCACATGAACGTTATAAAACACTGTTAGCAAAGGCTATCGGACATAAATCTTTTCCAAAAATTGCAAGTTGAGATTCCAGAGCAAAACCGCGAGAAAAACCCCAAAACTGAATTTAACGGACTAGTTGCATGGTTAGAAGTTGTTCACCAAAAATTTACAACATGGCTGCTATTACAAGTTCCTTCGTCCAGGTTGGTTCAGTGCCATCCTTGTTCCGCCAGCCCGCGCGGACCTCGCGACACCGTGCGCTCACCACCGAATTCCAAAAAATACTGGAGACGACCGAAATCCTACTGAATATTGAAAATATAATGAGGGATACCTTACAATAAGCTTCTTTACCGATTTGAGGGTACTCGCAATACCCTCTAAACCTTTGTGAATAAAAAAGGGAGAGATCTTTTCAAAAGATCCCTCCACCCTTGACATTATGATGAAGGCATTATCAATTTGATAAAGCCCTCCTTTTCAATAGGAGGGCTTTCAACCCACGGCCGCTTACCACAGACTCTTTTTTGGGCGTTAGAGTAACATTGCCCCTGCGGGTTGCCCAAGCCGCAGGAGGAGGGGTTAAGGTTTGAATCATTACTCGTTTTTGTCCCACGAGTTCGGAGGAACTAAATGTTGAGTGACGTGGAACCTCTGCATCACCACACCAAGCCCAATACAACAGGAGTGCGGCAGGTGCCCCTGAGGTTGTGTACGCTAATGGGTGGTTTGCCTCACCACCCATCCACCTCCTCGGCACATTACTCACCTTGAGGTTGAGGTTTTTTTTTTTATGGAGGTTTGTACCGTCCTCCCGATCCGGACGATGAAGCCAAGATTCCCATTCTCCTAGTCACACAACGTTACACCGTCACGCCCTACAGTGGTCGTTGAAGCATGGTAGGAGTTTACGGTGTGGGAAACTTGCGGCGCTCACAAGTTTCCAGCTCGGGCACCGCGGGTTCACCAAACCCTTACCTGGCACTTGCGTACCAGGCCTCTGCGGGGCAGACGATCTCAGAAATGGCTCTAGCAATTTGGATGAAATTTGATATGTAGTAAACATTTTGCTTTTCAAGTTTGTAGCACGATTTAAAAAAAACTCAAATAGGCTATTTGACCATTTTTTGAAAATGGTTTTAAATTGTTTATTGATACATGTTATTAATCCAGTACTATTTATTTTGTGGCAAAAGTGCTTATTTTACATAAAATTCAATATTAAAATTTAAATTATTTAAAAGCCTTTGCTGCATGGTGCAGGCCAATGATGCCCATGTTGTCACATGCCAGCAAGTGCTCTCTCTACATGTGTAACTTCTGGTATCTTTCTCTGAATTTGTGCATAAATTGTTGGAAATGCAGTTTATAAATAGTGTGTAGTACATCAATCTACAACCACAACAACAAAAACTCCCCAAAATAGCTAAAATAAGAAAAAACTCACTGCAACTTGCTCAAAGAAACCCGGATGATATTACAACAAAGCCACATATCATTTTCTGTGAAAATCATTTACACTGCAATTTCATTGATTAAGCGTATGTAGTATGTTGTTTAATGTGAGTATCAGTAAGATTAGGGCCCTTAGGTTTGACCCTCGCTTCGCAATATGTTTTAGTTGTTTTCTGTGGGCATTTTCTTTGAATACTAGTTGCTGTTGTTAGCATTGCATATTCATTTTTTTCTTTTTGAAATTACATCAAAACATTAATTTGTTTTTTTCCCCTCATAGGCTTCAAAAAATTTTGGATGAAAATAATACCGTAGCAAACGTTTGAAACATAACTGAAAAAGACTTCATAAATGAAACTTGTACACCGAAAAAGTTTTTTTAACTGAAAATTACATGCACATTAAAAGTAAATACCAACTAAATTCCTTTATTCACTGCCGTGCACCAGTATTTTTTTCCCCATGATAGTGTATGTCTGGTATGTTTGAAAACTAAAAGAGGAAGGATATCTTTTCATGAAAGATTCCTTGTATGGCAGCAATTTATTGTTTCAATCATTTTGACGATGCTTCTAAAAATTGTTCTCCATTTTGTATTCAAAATGAAATGTCATTAATAGCAAGAAATAACAAACAATAAAAATAGTTGAAAACTATGATAATAGGAAACGCTTCATTTTCAGCCACAGTGTTTACAGGCACATGACATCACTAAAGTGACCACCAATTCTTGAGCATTTTCTTTCATGTGAACAAATGTAAGAAAAATATATATTTTTTACTTCACTTTTTTATGAGAAATAATCCATCTTTCTTTTCGAAATTAAAAAAAATAGCTTCTTTAATCATTAATCTACATGAACAAATACAATTGTTAATATATTTTCAAAACTTTCAAACAGTCTATTCAGTAACTACTAGTATCGCCCAGGGGTCGAAATTTGACTATATATTGAATTTGTTCTATTAAGTTTGCTGTGAGGATAGATATAGATATATTATATACTGTATAGCATCGTTGGCTGCAGGCGTGTACCAACAAGTCATCAGCTTGTGTTGATTGCCTTAATTCTCTGCAAATACTTAAAAAATTAAATGATAAACTTCATGTATGACTGTATCCGAAATTTTAGCTTATGAACTAACCATAGCAAATGATGAACTGTAATTACAAATGTTTTCATAATAATTTTTTGACTTTTTATCGATGGTACATTTGAATTTAGTCCATCCTACAATGATTTAAAATATTCATCTTGACTTATAGCCTGTAATACTGCTTTAAACCCTTATAGCAACATGAAGTGAATGCAGTCTTTTCACCTCAAGTGACTTCTGATTCGAAGTGTTTTGCATAGCTCAACCTGCATTGTAAATGCATTTATCCATGATCGAAACTATTAAAATTTATTGGAATGACATATAGTACGCAATTAAATAATTTCACCATTTTGTATACTATTTTCACTATTTAACCATTTCACTATTATCATTTTGAATTTCACGCAAATAGGTATTCCTTCTTTTTTGTCTCTCACTCTCACCTAAAGGGATCTGAAGTTTTTGCTTCAAGTATTAATATATTAGCTTTCTGCATTTCTTGTTTAAATATAAGGATGCTTGTTATATTGTTTGACCAAAGATCACAGAGTATCATATAGACTTGACATTGACAGAATCACTGACCGTCGTTTCCACTAAGAAACAATTGAAGGTAAACAATAAATTTTTCTTTTTATTTAATTAAATGTATTTTAAACACATATTATATATAAATATTAGCTTCTTCCCCATGTATGCCAAATCTCACACTCCTCCATTTGCACAATATTCTTAAAAAGGTATCCAAAATTTTCGCTTAGCGTATTAATATATTGATGCTATGGTGTTTCCAGAAACCACCTCCTTATCTGAACAATGTAAGTTGTTATTGGCCAACCACTGCATTCCAGACACAATACATCTCTCGGGACTTAATCTCGGATAATAGCCACCTTCCACCCAACCTACTCCGGGTAAACTACATATAGGTACTTTTTTTTAATATTGACAATATTTTTGTGTATTGCAATAACAGTGGAATGAAAATGTTTTTAGGCACTAAGAAAGGATAAGGAAAGTAAACCTTCACTCAACACAGATGAAAACAGAAAGGCCATAAAAACACATGAACAGCAATACACACTACAATACTTCGGTACAAATACTAAATCTGCATTGGAATGAGAAATTTGGCATTGTGGTCAGATGTCTGTTTATGTTTTTCTTCCAGCCCTCCTGCCTTTATGATGAGTTTCAGTTTCCATAATTTTGTTAATAATTATTTCCCTTACATAAGATTTTTCTAAATATTTTAAATTATCAAATTTATTATTTAATTTTCATTTCCCTTTTCCAATGACACTATTTTTCTTTTACTCCCTCATAACCCCTACTTAGAACTTAATGTACCTCAATAAACGTAATTCATTAATATGGCAAGGTATATCACAGAAGACCTCATTTACATAATTATTATTGCATTCTCTTACAGCATGTTTACAGAGTAAAACAAAATTACGATTTTTGAGTGTGTGTTGTATTTTTGATCCACATACCTCCTACATTCATCCTTGGTAATTATTCAGTTTATTTTCTTTATCCTACAAATATTTTTTTTTTTTTTTGGAAAAAAAAGACAATTGCTAACAATTCATTCTAAAAACTTCCCAAATACATACATGTATTAAAAAATGAGACATGCTGAAAATACAGCCACCACTGATGTTAGTACCACCACAACCCTAGAGTTGATGTTATTAATAAACAAAAGGCTAATATCAGAAGTAACTGAAATTGATTGTACACATACTAATATAAATATCTAGTCTGTTAGGCCAGAAAAAATGAGATGGTGATAGGGAAAGTACATTTACTAAAAGGGAGAGGGAGAGGGAGGGGGGGCGAAGAGTTAAGGAATGTACAAGGGAAGTGAGAGAGCTGGGCTACAAAACACATACAACATATACGGCACTTCTGCAAGTATGGTGGAACAGTAGGAGCTCCTCACTGGAGGAGATTTCAAGGATGATAACTAAATATGTTGTTGATTACAACAGAACAAACCAATAACTGATGAAAGAAGTTAATAAAGAGAGTGTTAAGTATATATAAAAACGAAGGATAGGGAAAATAACCCATCATTCCCGAAATTTGAAGGCTGGATGGCTGTGACAAGAATACAACACATGAGATTAACACAAAGGCACAATATTTTGTTTAAAACCTTATTCATGAAGGAAGAATCAGATTATTCTGCAAATCAGGTGAGCAACATATCACTGGCATATCTGGCTAGGCCATGGAGACCAGCTCCATCTTGTTCTCCTTGGTTGTGGTGTGTGCACACCTCCCTTGCCAAATGGGCCAATCCTTCCTATATGAATAAGGTTTTAAATTGAAATACTGCCAAGTTTGTGTTTGTCTTGTGTTGTATACTTGTCACAGCCCTCCAATCTTCAACGTGGTGAGTGATGGGTTATTTTCCCCATTATTTGTTATTTACATTGCCCAAAAACCATTTCCTTTTCCTCAGAATTATTAGGCATATATAAGGCATACACGGGATTTTTTTTCTCAAGATTTACATCTCTTTAGCATTGAGGTTATTAAAGGTGTGAAAATGTCAGGAGTAAGAAACAAGAAAGAATCTGGCCATGGCCTTTTGAACGTGTCATCCTGGCATTTACCGGGAGTGATTTTAGGAAATAGTGGAAAACTAAAATCTGGCTGGCCAGATGGGGATTTAACCAGCCCTCCCAAATACTGGAGCTAGCATTGCTGCCCATCATCCAGGATCGATCATATGTACGTGATGATCTCTATGTGACTATTGGTTAAGGAGTTATGAGCAGCAAGGAAGAGATGGCCTTGACCATGTATGAGCAGGCATGAGGGAGTAAGTTATTTTCATTTGTAGGTAAGGGGGTCAGGAACTGTATATATTATTCAAGAAGGTTCAGAACAATTGATCTAAATATGTGAAATAACTTAATAACTGTAGTAATGCAAAAGTAGTAGCACAGGCAAACTGCCAAGAGGACATAAGCTCCATTGCATTAAGTTAATTTATCATATTGAACTGATTATTTAATGCTCACAAAAACACCAACCTTGAAAACAGCAGCCTGTGGTGATCCAAGTTCAATGAAAGGTGGCTTTCCAGTTGCCATTTCAACTATAGTACAACCCAGTGACCAAATGTCTGCCTGCAAACATTTTATTTGTATTCCAAATTAACAATATACAAAAAAAAAGATGTTGCACAAATGTTTTTAAATATCCATGATTTTCCTTTCTTTTCATGAAAATGAAATGGTACTAGTGGAATGTTATTTCTTGGGGTTTAAACTATACAACTTCATAATGAAAATATTCTCCTTACAAATGCTTTTCCATGTTCATTGTCAAGACTTGACAGTGGCAGCACTCTACCAATGTACCGGATAACCCTTCAGGTAATTTCCACCTCTCTCTCCCTGTTAAACCCTTCACTTTTAATTATTTATTGTTTTTTATTAATCTTTTACATCATATTAATAATTTTACCCAACTGACTTGTACATTCTATTTTTTAAATTATCTATTTCTTCCCCCCAAATAAAATTTCCACTGATATGGTTTTTATCATCCCTATCACCTCTGCTAGGGTTGCAATAGTCAAAACAATCACTTATGACCTTGGGTGCTTGTGCAAGTGAAACTCTATGTTTCTAATTTTATTAGTTTGTGTAGTGTTTTCTTTGTCACTGCAGCCCTCCTCCCTCCCAATCCAGTCAGTGATGGGTTTGTTTTCCTTTAGCCAGGTGCACTAAATGTTTAACACTCCACCTACGCAGTTCTCGCCTGGCCACTTTTTGAATTACCATCATCTATATAATTCTTTTTACCATGTCTCTGTTTCACAATCTTCTTTCCCTTTAATGTTTCTATGCTTTCCGTCCTTGTAAAATCAGAATTCACATTCTATTTTTCCAAACCTAACTTTCACTTAATATTTCACAAAATGGCCTCTGTATAAAACTTCCTTTGTCTGGATGCCAGCAACTCCTTCTTGCTGAACACCATAAGCTCTGCTTCCAACAGTCCTTCACACACAACTAACTGGTCCTTTAGAAGTATCTCTAAAAGGCCCACCAATATTCATCCCACCTAATTTCCTTACATAATTCCGTCTCCCTAAATTTCCTAACTTTACAGAACATACTCATACACTGCAACCATGTATTATACAAATAAGCACATAAACATGTCTACAAACTTTCTTCGATTTATAGGAGCTACTCAATTTCATCTTCCCAACAGATAATATTCTATCTCTCCATAATTTATTACCACTTCCACATCTTTTTCATCTTCTCAACTTTTTCCATCCAACACCTCTACCATCCAACCTTATCACCTACACCTACCCCCTTTTCACCATTGGAAAAATGCAAAATATCTGTTTTGAATCTTCTACCATTACACTCTCTCAACCTCAGCCTGCTGTTCTCTCCAAGCATATCACTTTCTCTCCCATACCAAAAATTAATTTTTAACCAATCCTCCTCCTCATCCAGAGTTCATAACTACTCATACTACCTTCCTTCCTAAATCCAATACCTTACATCAAAATTTTACTAGCTGATAGAGCTCAACCAAGGTCGTCATAGATAGGAAAAATTATGATTCTTAATTGCTTAAACAGCTCTCTGACACGTCCATATACTGAACCTACATCACTGACCCCACTAACTCAACCTGCATCAAAATCTATTCTTTTCTCAATTTCTAAGGTCCCTTGCACTATTCTACTATCTACTTCATTTCACTGATCTACTTTATTCTGTCTAAAAATTTCTTTATCTTCCAGTCCATCAGTTCCCATCAGAAATGAGGCACTGCTATAAGACACCTTCAACCTTCTCCTGGGTAGACTTGAAGAATATTCTCTTCTCACTGCCACTTTGCTGTTCAGATATACAGATACTTTTATGTTTTGCCCCAATAGTTAAAATCTTCTCATAAACCTTTTTAAAACATCCACTCCTCAAGCTTTACATGGACCTTTTCCATGCAACAGATTTCGCTGCAAAACTTGCAGCATGCATCCAGCTACAATGACCTATTTCAGTCTGACCAAAGGGAAAACCTTAACATACTACTTGCACCACCTCTGCACTAGTTTGCAGATGAACTTATTAACAATCAGAATGAATGTCTACACTAAATCTGCAACCTATACAATCCACAAGCAGCCTATGCCAGATCCTGTAACTAACAATCTCAACAAATGTTTTACAATGAGAGTGGTCTGAAACCACCACTCCATCAGAACTTCATAGATGGGAACTAGCTTACCTAAATATCCTGAATATCATACATTAAAAATTCTGTATGTACTGCAATTTTATTAATAAAATTAAAATGTAATGAAAATTTTTAACAAAAATTATAGGAAGCAATGGTTACTTAAGATGAGAGGAAAAGAATGAAAGCAGTGGAGAAACAAGGTTGAATGAAAGTATGGTGAAAAGAGCAATAAACGAACAAAGGAATATCTCAGATTGACAGTGGGTGGATGCTGATACCACTTTCCACTGTTATTGAAGACTTCCATACCTCAGCTAACAGCTGATCCATATATACCAATCTCCATATTTGAAAAAGACAAAAATACATTTTGAAAAACCTTTTAACAGCAAGACTAGAGTTGTAAAAAACATGAAAAAAAACCCAATAAAAACATGGTTTTTTTTTTGGATAACTACTAAATCTCAAATTTGTAAGGCATTTTTCATTTAATATGAATGTTTTAGAGTTTATACTAAGTACTTATCTTAATTTTTAAATCTACTATACTTTTCTGGTTCAGTAGAAAAGAACATTATGAAAATATTGGCAACATGAAGTTTTCTTTGACGAACGGGGACTTCCCAAAGAGGCTTGGTTGCGCGAGAAGAAATCCCCGTTCCCCGTTGTTTGGATTCATAATCGCTATTTGAACTAGTGCTGCAAACCCTACGAATTTATCTTTAGACCTACATCTACATCTATATCTATACCCTGAAAATCACAAATAATGTGGGTGGCAGAGGGTGCTAAGCACCAATCCTAATTCTGTGCATTCCAATCCTGAACAGAATGAGGAAAGAAGGAATACATAAATGATCTTTTCAAAAAATTAGGAATTTTAAATTTATCTACGGTTTTTTTTTTCTTCCTTTTTTTTATTACTTATTGTGCTTTCCTTATATTCCTATACTTGTTAGACTTTCAGCATATAGTGATACTAAGTCATTAAATTGACAGTAATTATGAATCGTTTCCTTGCAACCGTTGGTGTAAACCAACGATTGAAAAATAAATAAAGCTCCTATTTTGTATGATAATAGATTTAAATTCAAACTTAAAAGGCCATAATACAGAATTATCAGCACAGTCTTTATGCACATGGTGTACCTTGCTCACAATTTAAAATTGCAATCTCAAAATCATTTGCGTAGAATACAAGAACAACCAGTAAAAGAAAATGTAACTATTTCTGAAGTTCATGGTAGGATCTAGAGGAACTAGATAATTCCGACACCGAATGAACTAGTGTTGGTGGTGCTGATACTAGTGAATGTGGTACTGACATAGAGGCACAGCTGGGCACAAAACAGTTAATCCGTTAATCGTTAATTAACGAAGTTAAAAAAATTGCGAAAATTTAACTTTTAAGTTAACCTAAAAAATCATTAACGGTCTTCTTAACTTCCGTTAAATTGGACTTCCGTTAACTTTAGTCCGTTACATAGGCTGTTGACGTCTTTTCGTTTGTTTGAACTGTGCGCCACGCCACCACTCGTATGCAGGGCTGCCAGATTGTATAATTGGATACAAAACTTGTGTAATTTGGTTACCTCTTGTATCCTGTTTGTATAACAGATTGCCTTGTATAATTGGATACAAAAATGGGCA